>CM060954.1:42892304-43333686 GCA_030765055.1 Mantis religiosa
AAGCGATGTAAGGAAATAGTTATGCTTCGTTTTTATCTATATTTTTATGATTGTGTTTGTTATATTCTATGTGCTATTATTAGACGAATACTTTTTGGAGTATCTGTATATGTATATCTGTATATAATTAAGGTTCTCAGTCTCTGTGTATGTACTTCTCTCTTTCTATTTTATTTATGTTCAATGGAGAAGTATGAATTCTGCATATTAGGCCCGTACCGTACTCTCTTGCAAACAAAACAGATGATGTAGGTCATTATGGGTTGCTCGTGAAATTAGCACTTGAACTTGCTTGTGCAAACTTCAGGAGCGATGTTTCATAGCTTTCTAACCTGCAGGCAATTTAGCGAAAGTGGAAATGTGTAAGGAAATATATTCTTCAACTTGTAACGCACTAAAACTCTCTTGTAGCTTTTGTTAACAATAATTCTGCATAGTTTGCAATTTCCTTTCTCCTGTCTTTGCATCGTTTAGATTAACTCTAACCTTAACAGTTTAATTGTTAGCTCTTCTGTTCTTTGGGTAATCCAAGTAAAATGTCCACATGTTCAATTTGTTGTATCAAACTGCCACCCTCGTTAACAGAAAAAATGTATCTGCGGTATATACGAAATTAAATAAAATTTATAATTTGACAGCAGTATTAGCACTAAATGTTACCAATATAGCCCGGATTTCTAAACGAAATGCTTACAAATGTATTTTTTTCTTCTTTTTTTTTTTTTTTCCTCTGAAATACTGCGTTTGCTTGCTTATTGATGTTTATCCAAATCGCGTAAATTTAAAAGTAAATGTTCACTCCCAGCCATTATTTTATCATTCAGACGGCTTACATCGTCTCGCTGAAAGAGTCAGGAGCCGATATAAAGAAGTGGATTTTCTTGTCTCTAGCGTCAAATGTTTGTACTGTCGCCGATTAGAGTTAACAAATTTCATGAAGTCCTTCCAAATTTGTCTTTACCTCCTCAGCAAGTTTTAACTGAGAGTATTCTTGTTTAAAGGCTGTGTCGTCTATTCAGGACATTTCAATGAAGCAGAAACAGTGTTGTACTGCTTAAATACAAGTAGGTTGCCACTACACAGGAATATTTGCGAATATTGGCATCCAAAGTAAGATAGAGTCCGAGGGTGGGTCAAAAGTAATGCATCCTATTCCCCCCTAAATAAGTAATTATGTGAATACTTTGAATTTGGCGCAATTCCTCAAACCTTCTTCTTCAATCCCCTGCAGTAGTAACTTCCTAAGTCAACAGGTGGCAGCACTGCATCCTCTTGCAAAAAAGGCTGACATCGACATTCGTACTAGACAGCGTTCTGTGATTGAATTTTTGACTGTGGAAGGTGAAACGCCAATTCGCATTCACGAAAGGCTATAAAATGTGTATGGTGATGCAACGGTGGATGTCAGCACTGTTAGACGATGGGTTCGTCACTGTAACGAAGCTGAAGGGCAAACACCATTGGCAGATGAAAAGCGAAGCGGCAGGCCGGTGACTGCAATGACTCCATGCAACATTCAGCGAGTCGATGACATCATTCGTGGTGATCGCCGGGTAACAACAGGTGCATTGTGTCACATTACCTCCCTCAGTAAAGGCAGTGTGATGACGATTATTCAACAGCTGGGTTACTCAAAAGTTTGTTCACGTTGGGTACCAAGAATGTTAACCGCCTAAAACAAAGAAACAAGGAAAACAATAGCCTCCGAACACTTGCAGCGCTTCAATTTGGAGGGAGAGGAGTTTCTGGAAAAAATTGTTACTGGAGACGAAACGTGGGTTCATTTTTTTGAACCTGAATCAAAAAGGCAGTCAATGGAATGGCATCACACAACGTCACCGAAGAAAAAAAAAATCAATGCTCAGCGGTTGGCAGGGAAAGTTACGGCGACAATGTTTTGGGATACAGAGGGTGTATTTATGATTGATTTTTTTGGAGCAGGGATGCACAATAAATTCTGTCCAATACGCAGAACTCTCAAAAAGCTGAAAGCACGTCTTCGCCGAGTTCGCCCAACAAAAACTATGTCGGATGTTCTTCTTTTGCATGACAATGCAAGACCACACACCAGCCGTTACACCACTGCAGAAATTGAGAAATTGGGATGGCAAGTCTTACCTCATCCCATACAGCCCTGACCTGGCACCATCAGACTTCCATCTGTTCGGGTCACTAAAGGAAGCTCATCGTGGGATTCATTTTGAAGATGAGGAGGTTGTAGAAACGTCCGTGCATCAATGGCTTATGAAGCAAGACCGTATGTTTTACCACACTGGAATACATGTCCTAGTTAAAAGGTGGACCAAAACTGTGGAAAAGGACGGAGATTATATTGAATAGTAACAAATTAATCGTCAATGTTGTAGTTTTCAAGCTATGTAAATTGGATTCAATTTTATTGGCAATTTAAAGAGAAAAAATAGGAGGCATTACTTTTTTACCTACCGTCGTACATCCATAACAGTTTCTCCAAAATACCTGCTATTATAACACAGTGTAAGCTCGAAATATTACCGTGGAGCAGTCACTTTCATTGATAGATGAAATTTCAGTAACCCTGACTTCAGACTCTCCTGGTATTGTTAAAACTGTCGTTGAGAAACTCAGTAAGGTATTAATGAAAAACCCTGGTTACGAAATACTGTGCACAAATTCTAAAAGCTTTCCGGTACAGAAAAATATATCGAGCGAGGGTTCACAAAAGAACTGTGGTGCTTTTCACATGTTCCAGTAACGTCACGTGACATCGAGAAATCCTTTTACTATATAACAAATTCTTCACTCAAGAGCTTCACACAAGAAAATGCCAAGATAAGCAAAGTAAGAATTCTACAAAACAGTATGTTCATGACTAAACTTTTATTTTTTATTTTATTTCTTTTTATGCTTATTTGTTCCATTTTTCGTGCCTATGTGCTTGCTTATTTCACCATTTGTTTGTGCTTATAAATCTGGAATCTATCAATTTATAGCATTTAGAAATGTATCTGTTAAAATTGAGAAATGAGTATCTGAACCGCAATTTCTATATTTTGAGATTAAAGTTAGTAAATAGTCTAATCACTTAGCCACGGCGTGGTCCTAAAGATTTATCTTTATAGCTTGTGTTCCTGAGAGTCGACGACGACGATGATGTTGATGAATGAATGAATGAATGAATTTTAGTTATTTTATTTATGAATGTGTTACCATTTTTAAATAGTGTGTGAAATGTTTGAATTTGGTACTTCATTGTCTCTATTATTATCATCATCATTATCATCATCATTATTAGTTGATGTAGCCGCAGTAGCATCTGCCACTTGTCATCCCTTTCAGCGGCAAAATTTAACTTACTTATTTCACAATGAAACATGTGATATTTGAGCATGCAATTAACGCTTAATAAGGATATTATTTATTTGCCAGATGTCTGCTATATTACTTCTTGATAACGTCTCAGCAATAAACGTTCTCTCCAACCCATATGCTGGAAGCCATTTCTGTGGCTTTCCGCATTACAAATTAAATACAAACCAATATAACATATTAAGTACCAATAACAGACGGTGTTTGCTTGCGATAGTAATTTCCCTATGAACTGACGTCATACATGTAGGTAAAGTTCGAGGAACATAATTCCAGAGAGCTACACACCAAGGCCGTCTCTACACGCATTGTAACCAAGAAAAACATCGTCGTACTGGAATTTTATTAACAGGGATAGTAGCTTTGAAAATGATTAATAATTAAAAAATATACATAATAATGATAACAAATGTAGTGTATAATATGCATGTTATATTTACAAACATGTTAATGACCTTTTTCAAACCACTTATTGTCTTATGGAAATTGCTTCGGCACTTCGAGGAAGTCAAACATTAAGCAACACATAAGGTTAAAGTTAGTGAAATAATATAGAAATCTACAGATTGATAGATAACAACCGGAAATATTTTAGTAATCTATGGTAGAATTAATTAAACAAGTCATTTTAGAACTTAGTGAGACAAACGTATGTATTTATATAAATGTATTTTTTTCCCTCAATTTATTTGGTGAGACAAATGAAACAAAGGTATAAACAAAAAAAAAAAAAAAAAAACGAAAGGTGCAGTGTTGAGAACATCTGTCCCATACTACTCTACAACTGTCAGCCGAGCAGATGGGGCTATCGAAAGGTAAGCCATTCCAGTCAAAGCTACTCATGAAAACACTCCAGGCATCCTTTATATTTTTCCACAAAAAAAAAAAAAAAAAAAAAAAAAAAAAAACATTTGCGATGAACGTATGTTGTATGATATATGAAATTAGCAATAAATTTTCGAAGTTAAGAGGTTTTTCATCAAAACGAAAATCCAATCCCAACAATCCACTGAGAACTGATCTTAATATGAAGGTATAAACATTTACCACTGGGATCTATTGCAACATACAGAGGCCGACAGAAGTACTCGAATAAAGGGACATGTAACATTGATACGTACTATAAATACTGTAATATTTATTTGGCAGCGTTGAATTGTTAAACATGTAAACATTAACCTTTTGTGTCTCGGAAACAATATTTAAAATATCACTTTATATGTATTTATTACACAGTCTGTACTGTATTTGTTCTATTGCCCCTCTTATTGGAGGACATAAGTATTCGAACGTACCTAATCGAACAGAGAGAAAGGTGGTTGGACGTACCCTACACGCCCCTACCACATTAGCAGTTGTGTTTATGCTATGTCTACAGACAGAGTGCTCAAAGTTATTCAGCTGATTGTGAACTCACAGGTAATACGGGACATAAAGGTAAGGAGACAACGGTGACAGAGAGGAATATCGTGATAAATATGTACAAACAAAACAAATCTCTCTCTGAAATTGGCAAAACCATTAACAAAAGCAAAACTACAGTGTTCTGCATAGTTCAACGCTTCAAATAGACAAATACTGCTGTAAATAAACCTAGAAATTGCGCTTCTTCTAAACTCACCATCAGAGACAGGAGGCAAATAATAAAAATGGCGAATCAGAATCCGAGAGTCACTGCATCTGAGATTAGAGAATGCCTTGAGCAATATTCTGGCACTGTGGTTCATACCAGAACAGTTGAATGGGTTTTAAATAGTACTGGGTACAATGCCCGCGTTCCTAGGAAGAGACCATATGTTAATAAGGTGAATAAGAAAAAGCGTATAGAATTTTCTAAATAGTATCTGGTGAAACCAACAGAATTCTAGGATAAGGTTCTCTGGTCGGACGAGAGCAATTTCTGCTTATACAAGAGTGATGGACGTCTTAAAGTGTGGAGACTGCCAAATACAGAATGGGAACCTAAGAACATGGTAGCTACAGTGAAACATGGTGGCAGTAGTGTGATGGTATGGGGTTGTATAGCTTCATCTGGCTTTGGGGAACTGGTGCTCATAGATAGGATCATGGACAAATTTGAATACAAAAGGATTCTTGAAAACAATCTTAAAAATTGTGCAGAGAAGCTGGGATTATGGCATGATTATTACTCCCAGCAGGACAATAATCCGAAGCATACTGCTGAAATTGTAAGGCTTTGGATCGTGTACAACACTCCTCACACTTTGAAGACACCGCCCCAGTCTCCAGATTTAAATCCTATAGAGAACATCTGGAAGGAACTCGAGGAGAGTGTGAGGAAGCATTACATCAGAAGCAAAGGCCATCTGAAAGAACTTTTTCAAACAGTGGAGAAATATGGACTCTGCAGTCACTGAACAACACATACAAACAATGCCCAAACGATTATCAGCAGTAATTCAAAGAAAGGGGATGATAACTAAATACTAGCTGTTCTCTGTTCGAATACTTATGTCCAGATGTAAAGTAACCATTTTATTTCTCCTTGTAGTGCAAATTAGTTTCAGTTGTTATTTATGAGTTTATATGTTTAATGGAAGACTCCAGTTTATCTTGTACCAGTTGTATTTACGTATGCTTACTCTGCGTAGCTTTAAAATAATATAAGTAATAAATATGCTTACGTTCGAATACTTATGTCGGCCTCTGTACCTAAATTACGAAATATTGCTGTAGTAATATTGCTTGTAATTAGTAGTTTATAAATAGTTGCGTTTGAAGTTAAATATTACAAGCAAACTTATAAATATGCATTTCTAACTTCTGTTGCATAACCATTTCTAATATTACAAAGAATTGGTAAATGCTAATAACTTTTTTTCACAAGTAAATACACTAGAAGAAAGATTTAAAAAGTGCAGTAAAAGTCAATGAATACCTAACGTTAACGCAAAATCGCAAACTTTTGTGTAATAAAACTTACAGAAAGTAATATGTATGCACAAAAAGTTATTTTGCATTGCCATGCTAAGTTTTCTAAGACCTGGTATTATATTATTATGTGTTTAATTGAAGGTTTAGCTAAACCAAACTGCAGGCGCTGTTTTATTGCCTTCTGGTGCAATATATTGATGTACTGAAGGCCGAAAAAGATGACGATCGCAAATCGTGCGGCAGACCTGCCAACCTATAAAAATCAATGTTCTGAAATAATGGCCATTCATGATGAAAATTAAACTTTAACGTCAACATTAAATTACCAGGCTACTGTTTGCAACGAAAAAAAAAAATTAACGTTTATAATAACTAAATATATAACAATACGTATAGCTGAAGGGCTTAGTAAAAATGCTAAAGTAGGATGTGCGTTTGTGGTATTCTCTCACTCCATAGAATGCCATTCTTCCATGTTCAGACTTGCCCAGGAGTGTTCAGTTTTCAAGCTGAATTATTATCAATCCGTGAAGCAGTGAAATGGTGCAACAACTTACAATGTACCGCTCGCCTTTACAGTGACTCACAAGCAGCAATTGCAGCTTTGAAAGATACTAAAAACAGCAGTCCTATTGCAGCTGAAATAAGAAGCCAATTATTATGTAGCTCTCATCTGTGTATTAAATGTGTCAGAGGACACCTAGGGATTGCCGGAAATGAACGTGTAGATGAGCTAGCAAAGAGAGCTGCGACTTCAGATCTTCCAGAGACATACACTCTATGCCCTATTTCTGATGTGAGGCAAACGTTAAAGGAGATTATCATCAACGACTGGAATGAATACTGGTTAAAACGTGATTGTGGTGCTTTGACTAAGGATTTATATTTCCCAACAGTTTCTGATAGACATAAATGTAAATTCGTAAATCCTAACTATGTTCTCACTCAATTCTTAACTGGACATGGCAAATTTTCAGCTTACTTATTTCGATTCAAAATCAAATCCACATCTGATTGTATTTGTGGAAATGATCTTCAAGATGTCCCTCACATTTTATTTGATTGTCCGTTTTTCTGTTTTGAAAGATACGAACTTGAATTATTGCTTCAATCCTTATGTTACACTTTCTCAAAACCACTTACACATATTCTGATGAATTACAAAACTTATGAGTATTTCATGGCTTTCTTAAACAAAATATTTATTAAGCTAAATGATTCATCTTGATGTTTACTGTTTGTAAGCTTGATATGGAATTTGTTATGTTTTTGTAAATTGTATTGTATTCATAAATTTATAAACTGTATTCCTAATATACCTTTTGGGTAAAATAGGAATAAAAAATTGGATAATAAATAAATACGTATATTCACGAATTTTCTTGGCATTTTCTTCGTACTAACAAAATCTTGAGCACACTCACTTGAAAGGCCATTGGGTTTTATTTACGTATGCTCTTTAGATGCTTTGATTCTTAGAGTCCCATTCTATACTGGGCGTGAAAGACTGCTTAATTTTGCTCAATGGCCTCTTTATCGACTTGAGGATTTTTTACGTAAATCTACGACACAGGATCATCGGCTTTACTTCCTTTCCGAAGGAAGCTATCCTAAGGATTTATGCGCCCGAAAAAGTACATCTCCTTCCGCTGGGTTATATATATATATATAGTGTGTGTGTGTGTGTGTGTGTGTGTGTGTGTGTGTGTGTGACCGCAATTAATGTTTATGCATAAAAGTATGTGTCGTATGTGTAATTAAGTTGTTCTCAGCAGTTATAATTACGCTTTATTTCAAACATGCATAGTTATTTGAATAGAAATCCAATAATGAACCAGTTTATGTTTTTACAGCTTTAACTAACTGGTTGCATTCTGTATCCGGTTTCAAATTTGACCTAATGAGGTTAGACTGTTTCGTAAATTTTAAATGTTCAGGTCATTCTATTTCTGAAGTGATAATTAGTTTCTGAATTTGTATGTAATTAAATTTTTTCCCTTAATATGTACATACCTAAAACCTGATCTAGGTCCAAGAAACGTGTTCCAAAAGTTGTATTTCGCACAGAAATACATATTTATTTATATAATATCTGAAACATACTAAAATGTTTTCAATAATTTCTGTACAAGTGTATCAGCATTTCCTCATTTTATTTATAAACTACAGCTTCATCTTGTAATTTGTGGAAGCAATAAGAATTTATCAGTGTCATGCCACGTAATATCTATTGGTTCAGAAGAAAGCGCGAACCGGGGAACTACAGAATTTTACCCCGAGATTACATCATGCATGTTTGTTAAACCTAGCTAAACAATGACATAATATCTTAATATTGTGAGTAAAAGCTGCCGAAAGTGAAAACAAGTGTTCATGAACGTTTACCTATTACTCGACAGAGCGTTGAGGCGTATTGACTGTCAGAAAGACCAGCGCTGCGATCGTTCCTTATCAAGTCTTATCTGGTCGATTAGAAGAGTGAAATATCAGTAAGTTGACGTACAGTAAGTTACGAAACACAAATAGAGCGATTGGAAGGTGCGTGTGTCTATATAATATTGTCGCGAACGCGTATCTACGATCACGTGGCTTGTTTAAAAATGAAATGTGTAGTGTTTAACGCCCGCTTTTACTACATACGGCACCGCAGGCGGTGACACTGATGATGCATGAGATGAAGATGGAGCACCGGTGGAATGAGATGGCGGGGGAAACCGGAGGTCCCGGAGAAAACCCGCCCCAACGCCGTGTTGTCCACCACAAATCTCACTTTGCGGTCGCCTGGGATTGAACCCGGGCCGCCTTGGTGAGAGCCAAGCGGTCTAACCACTGAGCCACGGCGTGGCCGACACAAAATAAACTGATAGGAGGGCAGTGTGAAAACCAAGAGCCCGCGGGCAAAGATAACATGCAGATAAAGTTCTGCCGAAACAAACAAACTGAGATAAATGGAAATTTCTAGTTACTTCTGGACTGATAGAGATTGATCTTGTTCTGGTTTATTTGCGAATCATCTAGAACTTATCTGTGAAGTATTTAAAGAGGCGACGATTGGCCAAGAGGGAGTTGTGAAACAGTGTTGTGAAATGAGAGACAGCCAGCTGTGTTGTTTTAACGAGAGCTAAGGATGTAATCTGCTGTCACTGTTTGTTATTGTGATCGACCATGGTAGACTGATGGTGACGTAACGTAATGCTGCTGTAATCTATAATGCCCGATTTCACCAACAGATGTTAAAATCAACGTTAACAAATGTAACGTAACAATTGTAATAGCGCTAACAATTTCTTGCATTTCACCAACCTGTTTTCTGAAAATGTTAAGAAACACGTGCTAACGTCAAGAAACTTGTAAATATTACAGTTATAGAAGGCTGTGGATGAGTCTTATTATTTTCTGAACGTACTACGATGCGCTTTTGTTTTCATTTTCGTCTGCATACAGCTAAAAAATGGTGGATAAACAACATCATAAACAAAAGTCATGAAACAAATTTCTCATAAATGGAGAAAGTACTGTTAATTGAATTGGTGCCGAAGTATAACGATATGGTGGAAAATAGGCAGGATGCGGTGAATGTAAAAGAGAAAGATGTCACACGGGGAAAAATTGGAAACAAACTTAATTTAAATGCATGTGTCATTACTACAAACGAAACGTATTACGTAAATTTAAAACGAGGTGCGAAGAAGTACAAGTGACGAGTGACTTGCACGTTTCAAGACGGAAGGTGGACAGTGTCTTATCCACAGTGAATTATAAAATCGCAAAGTTATTAATACTTGATGCAAAGGCGAGATCGGCATATTCCTTTCGATGCATATTCTAACTCATTATTACGTAAATTTAAAACGAGGAGCGAAGAAAGCATAAGTGACTTGAACGTTTCAAGACGGGAGGTGGACAGTGTATTATCCACATAATTTTGTGAATTATAAAATCGCAGGTTATTAATACTTGAAGCAAAGGCGAGCTCGCCATATTCCTTTCGATGCATGTTCTAACCTCTCTTGTACTTCCGCAGTAACCTTCATAGCAACTTGTTTCGACAGCTTATACCTCCGTAAAACAGTTTTCTTCTGATTGCTCCTCAAAACAATTTCTCCTCAAAGGCCGTACTCTATTACAAATGCCATTGAGACGGTCTTAAATATAGCAAATCGACATCAACAGCTGAGTTCATGCTCGCCATCTTGACTATTTACAATTGTTAAGGACTTAACATCAGAAATTTGGCGTGTTAGTTTAACAAGAGATTTAACACGAGTGTTACGCTAACACTTGTTGGTCAAATGCAATTTTTGTTTTAACTATTGCTAAACTCGTGTTAAGTCTTAACATCTATTGGTGAAATCGGGCATAAGAGTATTTCTACGAAAATAAATGAGATTTTTAATTTCTGCAACTCGGCCTTTTAGTTCTACGAACCCAAAAAGTCACAATATATTTTCTCACTCCTGCCGATGTATAACACATTGCTGTCCAGAAGACATGATTACATCTGAATAGAGTATACATTCACTGGACTCGCTGTGTATGTGCGATAAGCTCAGGTAAACATCTCTGTGTTGCG
Source organism: Mantis religiosa (assembly GCA_030765055.1). NCBI lineage: Eukaryota > Metazoa > Arthropoda > Insecta > Mantodea > Mantidae > Mantis > Mantis religiosa. Next base: position 42,903,121 of record CM060954.1, read on the forward strand.
ATTTTTTTCCGATACGCTTTCTCGCTTTGTCAAGTAGTACTTGAGATTAAAAGCACCTTTAACCCTGATGGGGCCCTTGTCAAAATCTGTTAGTCCGGATTAACGTTCCCAGGTAGTACACCTTTGTTAGGAATCACGTAAGCAGCTGCGTCACGTACTTCATCGAGGGAGTTTTTTATATGAGAACCAGGAACATTGTTCTGGCATACCAAAAACATTCAAAATATTATTCAGGTTTGAATAAAGGATTTATTTCAGTTAATATTCCCCTTTGTAAACCGAACAATCCTAAACTCAGACGGCGTCTTATTAAATATAGAATTATAAATAAATCGTCGTAAGGGCGCGGTGGTTTCGTTCGCGGCTCCCGTTCTAAGGGTCCCGAGTTCGATTCCCGGCTCTGGGGTTGGCGATTTTAAGTCGGCCCTATCCACGCCTTCACCTCTGTCTAGCACACGTGAAGTATCCCCTATGCCCAACGTGGTTCGGAGTCCACGGTAAAAACTGTAGGTCCTCTCACCCCGCCGCCATCTTCACTATCACCCTATCATCGGAGGTAATGGACACCGCCCTCTGGGTGCCTCCACCTGAGAAATGGGTCCGGTCATCACTTGGTGGGGTGAGGTTACTCCGAAGGCCAAGGTTGCCATGTGGGGAGTGTTAGTAACTAACTAACTATAAATCGTCGTAATGAGTCAACGCTAAGGAAAAATATCTTCCAAATTGCTTTGAAAAATCATCAAATCACACAAGGTCCATTTGTGAAAATGAAAAAAATCTGGGTTGCCATTTACGAAACGAAAAATGGGAAGCGTAACCGAGGTGTACTGCAACAACTACTCAGGAGAAGAAAAAAAAAAAAGAAAGAAAAGAAAGAAAGAAAAAGTGCAACAATATGTAGTTGAGGCACTCAGTGAGGTTTAGGAAACCTAAATAATGTAAAATATGACTCCGCAGCGTTTCTGAAGAAAACTGTCCATGGTCTTAAGACTAAGTTTCCCACATATGATTCATATAGCTTGGGCCGTTTACGTTCTGCGTAGGTTGCGTGAAACAATCCGAAGGCTTTATACTAACGTAAACAAGTTAGTCTTCAAAGTTAAACGAAGTGTTGTTAAAAAGTTCCATTTCATACGTTGCGGTACCTGGCTTAAAGCCGTGGTATGTTGTGTAGATCATTTTGAAGCCAACCAATAATAAATGAATAATACTAATACAAGGAGTAACAGCCGCGTAACAGTGGGCCAGAGCCGGCCAACCCAACTACCGACCTCACGCCCACATAAGCAAGGCGGGGTGGCCGATCACCCAACCAATATGGAGAGCAGATATGGTCAGCATCACGCCCCCCCCCCCGCTGAAAAGTTGGCTTTCTTGACCAGGATTCACTACCTATCGTAGCTCCTCAATTTCTTCACGATGCTAAGTGGGTGCCGGACTTATAATCCGCACTCCCCATTGATGAGATAGTGGCAGGGAATCAAAGCACAACGCGCCAAGGCGCAGAATAGTAAATGAACTGAAAAAAAAAAACGTTCCTGCAACTGAGGTTATCCATAATTTAATAAGTGATGCTAATTTAAAATGTGAATTGGCCAAATCCGCATAGTGGCTGAAATTTTGGAAGGCCAACACATAAGTGAGCTTGAAACTGTATCTTATAATATTCTCTTCAAGAATGCAAAATTGACATCGAATGGTGTAGAACTGCATAATATTTCTTTTTCTAATATCACGAGGGCTGTTCATTACAGAATGATCATAACCTTTTTACGGTCATAATTTTTCGCACTCAAATTCAACCTTATTATAGTCTTGTTAGCCTAATGTGAAACAAACACGCCGTAGTAGTTTCATTGTTGGTACTCCTGCTTCCTGCCTGTGAGAACCAGTTAAGTTCAGACATGTTCAGTATCGCCTACCGCTACAATGGAGGTAACATGCAGTTAAAGTTGATGTTAGAAGATCCGGAGTTTCTTTCAAACGTAATCACTGCTGCTGAAACTTGGCTACATCATTTTGATCCTGAGAGCAAACAGCAAAGCTGAGTGTAGAAATCTCCTTCATCACCAACCTCCAAAAAAGCAAAACTGGTTGCTTCTGTTGGAAAAGTTATGGTTATCTCATTCTTTGATATTCATGGAATGGTTTATCAGCATGTTGTACCTGCACACACATCAGTAACTGGACAATACTACAGGGATGTCCTGAAAACATTGCAAGTCCATACCAGGCCCAAAAGACCACATTTCCATGAAGCAGGCTGGATATGCGGCCAAATATTGCCAAAGTAGTTGCTGAATATCTTGCAAAAATCAACGTGAAGTGCTTTTCTCACCCTCTCTATAGTCCGGATTTAGCTCTATGTGGCCTTTTTCTATTTCCTAACTTGAAGAAACGCCTTCGTGGGAGGCATTATCCATCATCAGAAGCAGTGGTGAAGACTGCGGCGGCGATTTTGAAGGATCTCTCAAAAAATGGTTTACAGCATGTCTTTGAAGACCGGCAGAAACGCTGGGACAAGTGCATCGCATTCAGGGGAGACTGTTTTGAGAAGGACCATCAAAATTATAGGATGAGTAAAGTTACGTTGTCAAAAAAAATTGTGATCATTCTTTATTGATAGCCAAGGTTACGTGATGCGTAGTCCAATGAGATGTTTAAATCTGATGTTTATCTGTAAATTCCTGAGTTCCAATTTCATTGTTCTATAACTTAATGTTTTATTATGCCTTGTTCTATTTTTAAAACTATTTCATATCTGTGTATTTGCACTTCTTTAGAATTTTCCATGGCCTGGCTCTTGCTATCTGCAATGTTTTACATTTCTGAACAAAGGAATATCAATGTTAATTCTACACTGGTATTTCTTAAAAACACTATACAATATCCTGAGATAAGTGATAAATTTGCTAGAGGAGTAAAATATGACTTAGGATATTATTAAAAACGAGGCGTTTGCTGCGATTTTTTTTTTTTACAAATTCGATGTGCTTACCACATGTGTATTTAATACTATTTGTTTCACTATTTGTTTTTATAAAATTGTAATATCAAAATCAATATTTGAATATAAATGTTTTTACTTACCGCACAAGTGTATTTTGCATCACATATATGTCTTGCTATGGAGAAATTACTTGCGGCAATGTCAACTTATACGGTGCATAGCAACAATAACGGCAAGTATGGAATATTAGTTACATAGTGCAAAAGGATAGTAAAATCCCTACATGGTTCTGTTCATTTCAAAATTACCATTATAACAAAAAAAAGAACATCTGCAAAACCGCTTTTGCATTTATCAAAATGATCGGCATTTCAGATTGCAGATTTACCAGCAGATGTATCTCTGGTAACAGCTGCCTGCGAAAATGTTGCAACTTTGAAAGGCACAAACAACCTTCTTGCTGTTTAGCTCCAATAATCGCTTTTATTTTGGTTTCCAAACGGAGGGGAAGGTGAGTGAACCAGCAGAAGTAACATGTGGCTTGAGGAGCAGCTGTTCATGTCTTCCAAAGATAGTAACGAGCATATGGACATTTTCTGTTTCCTCACTATTTGCCACTCTAATGCCCGATTTCACCAACAGATGCTAAAATCTACGTTAGCAAATGTAACGTAACAATTGTAACAGCACTAACAAAGCTGTTAAATTTCTTCTTGTATTTCACCAACCTGTTTTCTGAAAATGTTAACAAACACTTGTTAACTCCAAGAACCTTGTAAATATTACAGCTGTAGAAGGCTATGGATGAGTCGTATTATTTTCTGAGCATACTGCGATGCGCTTTTGTTTTCATTTTCGTGCATCGCAGTCTGCACACAGCTAAAATGGCGGATAAACCAAATCGTAAACAAAAGCCGTGAAACTAATTTCTCATCGATGGAGAAAAAAATGTTAATTGATGTAAGGATATCGTGGGAAATAAGACGGATGCGGTGAATGTAAAAGAGAAAGATGTCACGTGGGAAAAAATTGGAAACGGATTTAATTCAAATGCATGTGTCATTACTAGAAACATGAAACGTATTACGTAAATTTAAAACGAAGAGCGAATTACAAGCGTCGAGTGACTTAAACGTTTCAAGACGGCAGGTGGACAGTATATTATCCACACAATTCAGTGAATTATAAAATCTCAAAGTTATTAATACTTGAAGCAAAGGCGAGATCGGCATATTCCTTTCGATGCATGTTCTAACTCAGTATTACGTAAATTTAAAACGAGGAGCGAAGAAGGACAAGTGACTTGAACGTTTCAAGACGGAAGGTGGACAGTATATTATCCACATAATTCAGTGAATTATAAAATCGCAAAGTTATTAATACTTGAAGCAAAGGCGAGATCGGTGTATTGCTTTAGATGCATGTTCTAACTCATTATTACGTAAATTTAAAACGAGGTGCGAAGGACATATGACTTGAACGCTTCAAGACGGAAGGGGGACAGTGTATTATCCACATAATTCAGTGAATTATAAAATCGCAAAGTTATTAATACTTGAAGCTAAGGCGAGATAGTCATATTCCTTTCGATGCATGTTCTAACCTCTCTTGTACTTCCGCAGAAACCTTCATAGCAACATGTTTCGACAGTCTATACCTCCGTAAAACAATTTTCTTCGGATAGTTCCTCAAAATCATTTCTCCTCATAGGCCGTACTCTATTACGAATGCCATTTAGACGGTCTTAAATATAGGAAATCGACATCAACAGCTGAGTTCATGCTTGCCATCTTGACTATTTACAATTGTTAAGGATTTAACATAAGAAATTTGGCTTGTTAGTTTAACAAGAGATTTATCACGAGTGTTACGCTAACACTTGTTGGTGAAGTGCAATTTTTGTTTTAACTATTGCTAAATTCGTGTTAAGTCTTAACATTTGTTGGTGAAATAGGGTATGAATGGTTAAGATATACCCTGTAGTATCCCTCACTTTTTATTTATTTTTTATTTTTACATGGTAGGATTTTTCCATTTACAAATACCACACCACTGAACTGAGTGATTTGAAGTTCCAACTGGAGAAAAAACGTATGCGAACCTGCAGGAATGTTTTGAATTTCTAAAAGCATTATGGGGTGAAGGTCTTGAACTGCTTTTCTTTGTGTAATTCATTAGCTTACATTTTTATAAATGTTAAGGAACAACTAAATTCAATACTACGTATAATCACTCAATTCAGAGAACTGTTTGGCAACCATTGTCATGCCACGAGCTAGGATCGGATAAGGCAGGAATTCACTGATATGGCGTGAACTGCATATTGCGTTTCGTGTTAACTAACGTCAATGTTGCCAAGTCTCAAGACTGACTCACTGCCACATATACAAGTAATTTGAAAATATTGGATTTGTAAATAAAATAAAATGTACTGATTACACAGAAAATGAAGCTAGTTACAGTGGAGTAATAAATATTACACAAATAAAAATATTTGTTTATTAATGTCCACTTATCTTAAGAAGTTGATGTTAATACTTCTTTCTTCTTTTTAAGGTCGATTTCACGAATATTTGTTTATATCCTCAGTTAACACACACCTTAGGTTTTTTTCGTCTTCAGATTTTGGTAATACGAAAAAACATAGTATCCTTGACGACGAAGTTTGACTGACGATGCGAGCAAATGTTCGTGAAACCGAACTTAAAAAGAAGAAAGAAGTATTAACATCAAGTTCTTAAGATAAGTGGACATTAATTAACAAATATCTTTATTTGTGTAAAATAAAATGTATTTATAATAATATTGCAAAACAAGCATAAATGCAGTATAATTTGGAAACAGGTGAGCTAGTTTGGTTATTAATAAGACAGGCAAAATGTGGGTTTTGTGCAGCATAAAGCTGTTTACCTTTTGGAAATTTAGTAATTAGCCTACATACTTTGTTAGAGCAAAAGAAAAGTATACATTTGAATTGAAATCTTCTCCCTACTTACAAGCTGTCCTTTACAGTTCTGACTTACAAATTGCTATGACCTATTATTGCCCAACAAAGTTCGGAGGGAGGCTTAGCATCTCTACCTATGAAATCTTTTGTGACTATGCCCCTACGCACTCTTGGAGGGAGGGATGAGGTGAGTGGCTGCTCTGAGGAGAGAAGGCAGCAGAAAATACATTTCGAGCCTCCCGAATAATAATAATAATAGTAGTAATAATAATAATAATAATAATAATAATAATAATAATAATAATAATAATAATAATAATAATAATAATAATAATAATAATAATAATAATAATAATAATAATAATAATAATAATAATAATAATAATAATAATAATAATAATAATAATAACAATAATAATAATAATAATAATAATAACAATAATAATAATAATAAGAAGAAGAAGAAGAAGAAGAAATAATAATAATAATAATAATAATAATAATAATAATAATAATAATAATAATAATAATAATAATAAATAATAATAATAATAAATAATAAATAAATAAATAATAATAATAATAATAATAATAATAATAATAATAATAATAATAATAATAATAAATAATTAATAATAATAATAATAAATAATAATAATAATAAATAATAATAATAATAAATAATAATAATAATAAATAATAATAATAATGATAAATAATAATAATAATGATAAATAATAATAATGATAAATAATAATAATGATAAATAATAATAATAATAATAATAATAATAATAATAATAATAATAATAATAATAATAATAATAATAATAATAATAATAATAATAATAATAATAATAATAATAATAATAATAATAATAATAATAATAATAATAATAATAATAATAATAAATAATTAATAATAATAATAATAATAAATAATAATAATAATAAATAATAATAATAATAAATAATAATAATAATAAATAATAATAATAATGATAAATAATAATAATAATGATAAATAATAATAATGATAAATAATAATAATGATAAATAATAATAATAATAATAATAATAATAATAATAATAATAATAATAATAATAATAATAATAATAATAATAATAATAATAATAATAATAATAATAATAATAATAATAATAATAATAATAATAATAATAATAATAATAATAATAATAATAATAATAATAATAATAATAATAATAATAATAATAATAATAATAATAATAATAATAATAATAATAATAATAATAATACAAAAAAGCAGACATCGAAAATATAGAGGGCTGTTCAAGAATGATCATAATTCTTTTTGACAACGTACCTTTACTCATCCTCATAATTTTGATGGTCCTTCTCAAAATAGTCTCCCCTGAATGCGATGCACTTGTCCCAGCGTTTCTGACAATCTTCAAAGACATGCTGGATACCATTTTTTGAGAGATCCTTCAAAATCACCTCCGCAGCCTTCACCACTGCTTCTGATGATGGATAATGCCTCCCACGAAGGCGTTTCTTCAAGTTAGGGAATAGAAAAAAGTCACATGGGGCTAAATCCGGACTATAGGGAGGGTGAGGAAAGCACTTCATGTCGATTTTTGCAAGATATTCAGCAACAACTTTGGCAATATGCAGCCATAAGCATTAATCAATGAGCGAAAATCAAGTTAGGTAAGCGGTGAAAAGGAAAGAGTATCTGCGGAAGCATTTCATTTTAGTGGCTGGAAAGCATACTTACTACGGTAGCACTTGGACGAGTCTATCTCGTATTGATTTGATGTCAAAGTCTGGCACTCAAATATTAACCAGGACGGTTTGAGCTACAGAAGCAAAGGAAAATAGCCAGAAAGATAAACACTAAGTGAAGTGATAGGACTAGGTAAGGGGTGAACAGTGCTTGGTAGCAGTGGCGTGGCGTTTATGTTGCTCTGTTGCCTCCCTTGCCGCTGGCAACAGCTTATCAATTGAAGAAAGTGTATCCAAACTTTATATCATGTTTTTTGATCAAAGGATGATGGAAAGTCCAAGCGATTTCATTTTCAGATATCAGATGCGTTAATTTGTGACCGACCCACCGAGACTGGTCGGTGATGGACCCCACGAGACCGGTCGTCTAACATCCTCCAGTTGCTCGTTATGTTGCTGTTCTTTTAGCAGTGGTGTTCACTCGAAGCATACAGATTTGTGTGGGAAGTCAGTGACCTTGCGAGGCATCGAGGCTTTAGTTATTTTTATAGAAGGATTGTTGCCAGTGCAGTAAAACGGCAAACCTTGCGTTTTGTGTTAATTCTTTGCGTGTAACAGTAGTTTGGTGAATGACTTAATGTTAAAAGTGCAATAGGAAGAATGACAACGCCCGCCTCGGTAGCGTACATGGTAGCGTGTCTGCCTCACGTTCAAGAGGTCACGAGTTCGAATCTCGGTTAAGGTGAGTTACCTGGATAAGGTTTTTTTTTTAGGTTTTCCCTTATACTGATAGACAAATGTCGGGTAACTCTAAGTTTCATGGGCCCCGGGCTCATTTGAGCATCACTTCACCCATTCCATTCATCGTCCGATATGACTTAACGTTGGAGGACGTAAATTACAAAAAGACATCACAATTTGCGGGTAAAAGTGGCTGTGTTTGTGTGATCGAAACCTTTTAGACTTATCTAAGAAACACTCAAACTTAAAATAGACTTTCGTCTCTGTTCTTGTTATCAGTGGAAAAGGGATTGTTTAAAAAAACAGCAAGCAACATTTGAAAAGTCTGTCATTGATATTTTCTTGGAGAAGAATCGGCACACTGAACTGAAATACAAATAGACACTGTAAATTGGAGAAATAGCAAATACATTTCAAATAAGGCACAATTATTATTTATATATCTGTGTTTGTCTTATGTTATGCAACAACCTATATAATATTAAACAGGAAAATCTCGGAATTCGCGACTGCCACTTTCTAGATTAAGTCTGAAGTAACCGGCAACACTTATGAATCACATACGCCACGCCCCTGCTTGATAAAGGCAATTTATTATGTCCATACTATATAACATAACCCCTGCGCTCAGTATTGTCCGATTGCATGCACTCAACTGTACAAAACCCTGAAGCCGAATCTCGTTGGAAAGAGGAAGTTTGGATCTGCGATAAAATCGAACCAACCGACTGCTCCCGCATGCCACGTGAAGGATGTTTTACCGTTTTTGAGATGCCAGTTTATAAGCAACTGAGAGCTGTGGCTGTAACTCTGATGGGAATATATTTTACGATTCCATATATTCTTACAACTTTGTATTGAGACCTAGTAATTAATTTTTTTATAACTCACAGAAAACTCCTGCATTATATGACTCATACGGCTTATAGAAAAGAAAATCGATATGTCGTTTTTATGAAGTTGTAGGCAGGGACGTATTTAAGGGGGGGATCCAGGGGGTCCGGGCCCCCAAAATGAATTATCATTTCAAATTTTTAATAGTTGAAATAAGACTTAACTTAAAATAAATCGAAAAAAGTTTTTTCAAGATTCTCATCTTAACATCTCTATTCACTATCAGGCAGACATTAAGTTATTTAAGAGATAAATGAAAAGTTATTGCACAGCAACTGTAGAACTCGTTAAAATACACAAATAATGTATTACAAAGTTAACCAATTCCGATATATTATTATTTGTTGATTAGAATTCCCAGATACTTACTTAAAGTATGTAATTTTTAACTTCTAAGTTCCTTTTCCCTTTTTCATTCAAGGAGAACTAATATTTCAAATGCATCAATCAGTGCTTCGCTTCTTAAATATCTGATTACTGTTTATACCACTTTATGCCAGGTATAAGAACAAAAAACTGTGCAATGTGCAAGGACTTGACAAGACAGAAACAAACTTTTCTAAGAACTATTTGTAGAAGTTTGGGTGGAGAAAGTCATGTGAATATAATATATGTGTTTTTATTTTTTACTAATGTGATAAAAACACATCCCTGATTAATTATTTATTAAAAGCAAATAATTCAACTAGAATTTTGGACCCGCTCCCGGAAACTGACTTCTGAATATGTGTCTGTTCGTAGGTTACTGCGAACTTTGCTGAATAACCCGTCATGGAGTTAAGTTCCTGGTTGAGATAAAAAAAAAAAAAAAAAAAAATTGGAGAGGAAAATTAATTTGTACTTTTCTCAAAGTCGTCACCTCGAATTAAGATGAAGAAACTTAGCTTTGTGAAATGAAATGTGTTGTGTTTAACGCCCGCTTTTACTACATACGGCACCGCAGGCGATGACACTGATGATACATGAGATGAAGATGGAGCACCGGTGGAATGAGATGGCGGGGGAAACCGGAGATCCCGGAGTAAACCCGCCCCAGAGCCGTGTTGTCCACCACAAATCTCACTTTGCATTCGCCTGGAATCGAACCCGGGCCGCCTTGGTGAGAGCCAAGCGGTCTAACCACTGAGCCACGACGCGGCCTTAAACTTACCGTTGTTTACGAAATAATAATAATAATAATAATAATAATAATAATAATAATAATAATAATAATAATAATAATAATAATAATAATAATAATAATAATAATAATAATAATAATAATAATAATAATAATAATAATAATAATAATAATAATAATAATAATAATAATAATAATAATAATAATAATAATAATAATAATAATAATAATAATAATAATAATAATAATAATAATAATAATAATAATAATAATAATAATAATAATAATAATAATAATAATAATAATAATAATAATAATAATAATAAATAGTTATTATTATTTCTATTCTATTCTTATATTTATCAAATAAATATAAAAAGACATTATTCACACTTTTAAATAAAAACTGTCGGCATCCTTCAGTGAGAATAAGAAAATTATTAAATACTTTTTAAAAGCAATTAAAATAGATCTGGTTTCCTTGGCGTCTTTTCGTAGAAGAAAATAAGTCTATCTTTTTAGCGTCGATTTTAGGATTAGGATTTCACTACGGAGGAGATTCGGTACACGCTCGGCCCATTGTTCCTATGCCCAAAGTGGGGAACCCCCGGGAGGAAGGATGAAGTGAGAGGAGACAGGGCGGCTGACCCAAGGAGCCACGACAGTACAGAGAGCAGGGTCCCTACAGTTTACTTAGAGATTTCCCCCGACAGGCCAGGACAACGGACACACTCGGCTGCTGAGGGACGGCAACGAACCCAGCAGCCGAGCCCCAAAGATCTCTGGCTGGCGGTCCCGAAATGGTCCCAGCAGAGGAGCGGAGACCGGCAACCGACCTACCGGAAGAAGTAGTTTACCTCAGAGCATATCATCCCGCCATACACCGTCGACACTCCCGCCGACACTTCTACCCTGAAAGATACCACCAGATGAGAGATAAGGGAAATGATAATCGAGATGAAATGGGGGACAGGAAATTCGGGGATGTAATTAACGTACTGTGACTGTGGGTTCATGAAATTAAAAGTCCAATTTCACAAACTCAAAATGTTCTTTATTTCCACCGAATTACAGTTGGAACACTTGCCGATTACATAGAATTACGTAGCACACACAATTATAATTCGCCAGTTCGTCTGTCACAGGTCCACTGCACGCTCACAATTACGTACAACTCCTCTGATACACGTACACAGTCTTCCAGTCTGTCCACTCACTGGGCGCTCCTCACACTGCTCGCCAAGAACTGAACTCACTCGCCACTGCAGGCCTTATATAGGGAAGATCGCCGTTTCTGGAAGTCTTGCGGTTCAGTGAATCTTCCCGACTGTCCCAGACGTCAGAGAGGGGGACAGAGATGGCTAGTGATGTTTTTCCAACCATCCCCCTCGTTAGCGCTACAAGATAAATGGGTAGGCGTGGTTGAATGCTTCCTGTCTGGTCCCTGCCAGCTGGTCCTATCGGGAATTCCGATGCTCGGGTGACAGTACCTAGCATTCGCCTAGCGACCCAGGAAACCCCCGAAAAAACACATGAGTCGGGTAGGTCGGCCTGGGGAATTGAACATGGACCTCCCGAATGCGGGCAACAGACGAAACCGCCTGAGCCATCCCGCTGGGTTAGCTCATTTTACTTTTATATGTACATTTCAAAAAGACGTCTTAACACTCCGCGTCTCTTTTGAAGAACCAAGATTATTGACTCGCGTTGCCTTAACGACAAACGCCTCCACATTTATGACTCACTCTATATTACACGTGTTTCTTTTACTCATTGATTAATCTCGTTCACATAACAAACACTTCCAACTGTTTATGATGATTTCTTCTTAAACATGTTTAAAAATAAATTTGGAATAACAAATATAAACAAATAATTTTAATGAGTAGAGCCAGACTGAAAAATTTCAATGCCATAGCCGGGATCTGAACCACGTATCTCCAACTCTCCGTGCGGTTGCTCTAACCAATTGAACTACTATGGCCAACGTGCCGACATGACTGATTCGTATGTTTCGGGGTTCTCATGTATGAGACACGCACCTCTTGTGGCGACTTACTAGGCCTTATGGTGTCATGTTGGCCATAGTAGCTCAGTTGCACGGAGAGCGGGACATCCGTGGTTCAGATCCCGGCTATGGCATTGAATTTTTCAGTCTGACTCTACTCATTAAAACCATAGCCTACGCATGGCTAGTGTGGAAGAAATGATTATTTCCATCAATAAAAAATAATGACATTTTAGAGTTTGAAATTTATTGCTGTTTCACGTATATCATTCACAAGCTTTGTAAATTATTGGTCATGTATGAGTGTTCTACGGATACCCTAAATTGCCTTCTCCGTTAGAGATATACTTCTTCTTCTTTTTCTAACTCCTTTGTGCTGTTAAGCGTGGAGTACAAGCCTCTTCTACTCACTTCCTCCACTTTTCTCGGTCCATTATCATTCTCTTCATTTCTATCATGGGTTTCCCTCTATCCTTCCCCAACTTCTCAATGTATTCCTGATACAACATGCGTGGCCTTCCCCTAATTCTTTTACCTTCTGGTCTTGCTTCTAAATATTGTTTGGGTTTTCTTTCTTCTGACATGCGGAGTACACGTCCATTCCCTTTAAGTTGTCTTTTTTCCAATATTTCTTTAACGGAGCGTGTACCCAACTCTTCCCTTATTGTTACATTTCTAATCATATCTCTTCTTGTCTTCCCCACAGCTCGTCTTAAATATCTCATTTCCATAGCTGTTATTTTGCTTTCTTGTTTCTGTAGGAGAGTCCAGCTCTCTGCTCCATATAATAGAATTGGTAGTATTATTGTTTTAAATACTATAATTTTTGTAACTTTTGTTATTTCCTTTTTTTCCCACAATAGTATTATTAATCTGATAGTAGACCGAATTGGCCTTTCTTATTCTGTTTAAAATTTCCTGCTCTATTTTTCCATCCTTATTTATAATTGTACCCAGGTATTCATAACTGTCTACCTGTTCTAAGATTTCATCATTACATTTAATTTTAACTTCTTCTTTCCTTCCTATATACATGGTTTTACATTTGAGTATGTTTAATTCTAAACCTTTTCTAGTTAATTCTTCTTTCCATTCATTTAGCGCTAATTGTAAATTATTATTACTATTTGCTATTAATATGATGTCATCAGCATATATCAACGATTGTGCCCAAACTTGTCTTAAATTTCTATATCCTATCATAGTTCTTGCTGTTCTTCTTGCTGTTCTTCTTTTACAAATTTTCCATATTTCATCCATCACAATAATAAATAAGAGTGGGCTGAGACTATCTCCTTGTTTAACTCCTCTAATCATCAGAAATAGTTCTGATTCTTATCCATCTAATCTTATTATCCCTTTTGGTTCTTGATAAACTGATTGTATTGCTTCAATAAAATTCATAGGTACATTATTGTTCTTTAGAGCTCTCCAAATGCTGCTTTCAAATCTAAGAATCCTAAATAAATACCCTTTCCTCTATGTATAGCTTTCTCTATTATCATTCTCAGTGAGAAAACTTGGTCTTGGGTTTGTCTACCCATTCGGAAAGCAGCATGTTCGTCTTCTAAATCTTGTTCTACTATTTTCCTCAATTTCTGTTCCAGGATTCTAGTGTACACTTTACATACAACCTGGGAGAGACATATAGGTCTATAGTTTGAGCAATCACTTTGGTTGCCTTTCTTATGTATTGGAACAATTACATTAAATTCCCAATCTCCATTAGAGATATACAGTAGATACAAAATAAAAGATATTTAACTGTACCCCGAGGCTAAGGTACAACTATACAATTTACTTTGATAATTTAAAAGCTTTAATAAATCCCTTGTTCACACTGACAACTTACTTGCACAATTACACTACAATGCCTTCACTTAAACTTCCTCGAAAGTTAAACTTTGTACACATTATAATTTCACTCTAACACCTGTTAGGTATTACATGATTTTGAACTACATCCGGGAGCTAAGACATTTCGCGCGCTGTGAAAGGAGAACCCCGACTACTTTGACTCGTCAGCTCGGAGAGCTTTCCGAGAGAGGAACCTTCACGCGCTCACACGGGGAAAAAAAAGGAAACACGAAACAACTGAGGCACACGCCTCGTAAAGGAAAGGTGCAATCAGCACAATCTCCAATCTATCTCATTCTACGATTTTCTCTACACGCTATAGTTTATTTGCAAAGTTATTTTACTAACTATTCTTACAAAAACTTACCTGCTTCATAATTGTGCAGAAAAGACTTCACAACATATTTCATTATAGATACAATAGGGTACAAGAGGCTGACTCAGGTCGCTATTTAGTAATTTTAAAATGTCATTCTTTACATGACATCGCGAGAAACAAAAAACGAATGCTGCTTAAATTATTATTAGAGATAAGGTGCTCTACATTTTCTGCGTGACAACTTTTTGAATCTAACAGTTCACTAGTTATAAAGATGTACTTCTATTGGTGTACAATATTTCAGCATAAAAAGTAAAATTTAAAAAAAAAAAAAAAAAGTTCAGGCCTGAATGGAAAACAGACGGATAAGGATTTTAGAGCAAATTATTTTGAAATACGTTTTTAAAATGGAATAAAAATATAATATAATTTCTACTAGCTTAATATAGATTTTTTAGATCCAAAGAGGCCTCCAATCCTGACATTTTGATGTGAATTTATAATGGCTATAAAAATACTTCTAAAATTCAAAAAGAAAATCTTGGGGCGCATGCAACTTTTAACAGTCTAGGGAGTAGCTGCCGTGAAAGTTCACACAACAGCTCCTATCACTTTAATGCCCGATTTTACCAAGAGAAGTTAAAATCGACGTTAACAAATGTAACGTAACAATTGTAACGTAACAATTGTCACAGCACTAACACTAATGTTAAATGTCTTGCATTTCACCAACCTGTTTTCTGAAAATGTTAACAAACACGTGTTAACGCCAAGAAACTTGTAAATATCACAGCTATAGAAGGCTATGGATGAGTCGTATTATTTTCTGAACGTACAGCGATGCGCTTTTGTTTTCATTTTCGTCTGCACAAGCTGAAAAATGGCGGATGAACAAAAGCATAAATAAAGCCGTGAGACAAATTTCTCATCGATGGAGAAAGAATTGTTAATTGAATTGGAGATGAAGTGTAAGGATATCGTGGAAAATAAGAGGACGGATGCGGTGAATGTAAAAGGGAAAAATGTCACGGGGAAAATATTGGAAACGAATTTAATTCAACTGCATGTGTCGCTACTACAAGCACCAAACAACTTGTCATTATTACGTAAATTTAAAACGAGATGCGAAGGAAAAGTGCCTTTAAAGTTTCAAGACGGGAGGTGGACAGTATATTATCCACATAATTCAGTAAATTATAAAATTGCAAAGTTTTTAATACTTGAAGCTAAGGCCAGATCGCCATATTCCTTTCGATGCATGTTCTAACTCATTATTACGTAAATTTAAAACGAGGAGCGAAGAAGGGCAAGTGACTTGAACGTTTCAAGACGGGAGGTGAACAATGTATTATCCATATAATTCAGTGAATTATAAAATCGCAAGGTTATTAATACTTGAAGCAAAGGCGAGATCGCCATATTCCTTTCGATGCATGCTCTAACCTCTCTTGTACTTCCGCAGTAACCTTCATAGCAACTTGTTTCGACAGTCTATACCTCCGTATTAATTTTTCTTCGGATAGCTCCTGAAAATCATTTCTCCTCATAGGCCGTACTCTATTACGAATGCCATTTAGACGGTCTTAAATATAGCAAATCGACATCAACAGCTGAGTTCATGCTCGCCATTTTGACTATTTACAATTGTTAGGGACTTAACATCAGAAATTTGGCTTGTTAGTTTAACAAGAGATTTAACACGAGTGTTACGCTAACACTTGTTGGTGAAATGCAAATTTTGTTTAAACTATTGCTAAACTCCTTTTAAGTCTTAATATCTGTTGGTGAAATCGGGCATAAGTGTGCAATAACATTGTTAGAGTCAGCTGAACTACATAGCCATCATTATCTCTTGCTTATGCCTCACTTTTTTCGTTTTAAATCTTTAAAGCAGCTCATAGCTGTTTAAACATTAAAATTCAGATTAAAAAAGGTTCAGGTTAATCCGTATGGGGTTAGACATCTACGGTATGAGAATTCCTAAATGGTTTACCGGGATAATGCAAGTAATTTGGAGAATTAATGTCATACTGGCACGTTGGCCATGGTAGCTCAATGGTTAAGAGCAACTGGACGGAGACCAGGAGATCCGTCGTTCAAATTCCTGCTATGGAATTGAATTTTTCAGTCTAACTCCAACTGTCCAAGAAAATATGCCACGTACTTTTGTCATAAATATATTTATACAGCTATTTCTGTTAGTATATATCAGAAGTCGGTGGGAGACTAACCTTCACTGCAGCAATTTGAACAATTTGAAGTCATTCTTTTACCGTCTTGCAATGCTCCAGGCGAGTGCAAAAACTGGAATCACTACAAATTGTACATTTTATAAGCGGAAATAAACTCGCTTGTTCACATTCGTTTGTAGTGCGTACTGCAAACATTCTTTGTTTAACAAAGATAGAGACTAAAACAGAAAACAGCGGAAAGCGCAGAACATTTAAGCGAATGCAACATTGAAATTGGCTAAAAGAATGGATTTTTTTGAGCTAATAAAATACTTTGAACCTTATAGTATCATAATCCAACTAAATTTATGAGTTTCAGGCATTTAAATACCCTCACATGACAACTTAAATGCCCGTATGCACGTGCCAGCCGGCCCTTCACAGAATTCTGTCATTTGAGTTCGATTGAATGTACTAAATTAATACATTTGAAATTAGCGGTCAGAGTTATTGTGGAATTTTGTGTGTTGGTATGATGGTTATTTCTTACAATATGTGGCACCATGGAAACAAAACACTGGCTACAAACATTGAAAGCAAATAGTAATGTTTATATTTTGCTTTTGTGTGAGTTTCTAACTTGGTCGTGATTTTCTTGTGTTTCTCGTTAAACTACATACTCTTTATATATAATTGATGAGTTTTAGTGTACCATTTAACATTTATATAGGTATTTTATACACCAAAACGTGCATATAACTGTTATATAAGTTATAGGTAAAACATTCTTTGAAACAGCGGACCTTTTGTTGACTAGTTAGGATCATGAATAGGCTAAACGATACATGGGAAGAAACACCCAAACATAACACAACAATGGGAACATACTTGGGGCCTGATGTGGTAAGAAAACTAATGCCTGTGTACCAAAGGCTGGTATCAGATGTACATTGGGTAAGACACAAAATGCAAATGAAGGTTTACATAACGTGATATGGCATAATTGCCCAAAAGAAATATTTGTGTCAAAGAAGAGACTTCAGGTTGCTGTGACATCAACCATCAGTGAATTCAATTTTGGTTGTTCTGCCTCATTCAAGCTGCAGTCAGACATAATGGACACAGATTTCACCAGCATCTCTAAAAATTAACCAAGGAAAGGACCAATTACGCTTACTTCATTCAGCAATTTCTGCGAAAGTAACTTCTAAAACATCCAGAAGGAAACTGAAATTGAAGAACACTGCTGCAGAGAGAGAAGGAAGAGGCAGGAGGGTTCAACTTATCTATCTGGAGGGTTTTAGTCTGCTTCAAGACATGTAGCTGAGAAGGCAAATGTTTTGCATTTTAACATTTGATTTACTCAGTTATAGTTTTTTCAACATTTTTTGTCATTCAAAATGTTGCACACGATGCAGTTTTGATTCATTCCCTCTAAAATTTTCAACACATGTTCTTAGAAAGCAAGCAAAAGTTTCTATCATATGATTTTCTAATATTCATTATATTTTTAAAGTTATTGATATAAAAAGTCAAAGGTTTAATCATTTTTTGGCTTTTTTGTTTGCTCCATACCTATTTTTCCCGCTCTGGAACTGAAGGCAGTATAAGAAATTCATATGATAGATCTTTTCTTCATAACCATCTGAATATTTTTAGAAATAGAAAAATTAAAATGTGGAGCATTTTCATCACGTGGAGCGTTTTCAATTTTGCCCAAATTTTGAATTTCACAAATTAATTACTCAAAAACTATTGAAGATATAAAAACCAAATTTTGAATTCTGTGTTCTCTATGCATCAGAACTAAGTGGTAAAAATTTCAGAAAGATTGGTTGAAAATTTATGGATTTGGGGTTTTCGGTGCTGCATCCCCTTAAATGAACAAAATAGATTTTGGCATCAGAAAATAGGGAAGGCAAAGAATGTTAAGTTTTTCAGATTTATATGGGTACACGATAAAAGCCTTTAAAAGCCTGTACCTTGAAATAAGCTATAACATTCTCCAAATATCCGACGTCATAAGCTTATGAATAACGTAGACATAACACATGTTTATTTGAATGTGTGTGTAGGAAAATATGTTGGTACCCTTCAAGAAATTTGAGTAGACTTTCCTCGCCCTGGAGTGTTTTTACTGTGTTTACATTCCGTTTTTATTTTGGTTGTGAAGAGAAAAGCGACCTTCACATCAACATTTTTAACAAAGAATGTTTATCTTAGTGTGTTGTTAGGGGACAAGGAGATATGCAGCTGCATGCAGGAGTGTTTCAAGGAGAACAGGATGACGTAGTAACATAACAAATTTGAAGGTGTATGGCCAAGAATAACAATGATCTTGTAACGTGACATTTTATGCTTAAGTTCACTGAGCAAAATATGTAGATCCAGGAATAATATCAAGAAGTAAGGATTTTAAACCCCTTTTTCCTTTCATTAATGTCTTGAAAGCTGTTCTTAAGCTATTTAAAAGGTTTCATTTTCACTAACACATATCGATAATTGCCACGAATTTGATCTACAAAGTGCTTGCACTCCTTTGAAAATATAATTGCAATTATTAAAGACTACTGAACATTCTCAATTTTTGTTTACATGCTAGCAATTGAAATTAAAATCGTATAAGGTTTTTTTTTTCTATTTTTTTTTCACTATACTATAAGTTCTACGCTTCGAAAAATAATATATACCACATTTCAAAATATTCGTAAATTTTGCACATATACTACACATCAGATAAGTAGTATATGTGGGGAATAGGCTTAAGCGATTATCATCTTTAAAGAGCTGGTCGCTATGTGATGGCTTTGAACAAACATTTCAAAATTTCAGGGACGGCTTCTGAGGTAGTGCCGCTGTGGCACCATCTGTGTGGAAACGAAAGAAAGATAAGTGTATAGGAATTGCGCAAAAAGGTTTATGAGTATCTGCCCCCTCGTGTGAATAGGCGCGTTAAACACAAGCGCTCTCTCCTGGTTGTTTTCCGTGGCTTGGCGCCGATTCCAGAACGGCACCGTCTACGCTCATAAGCGCCTGTGTTAAGGGCTCGGATGTCTGCTTATACACAGCTTCTTATGGGAGAAGGTAGTGCCGAGATTTCTCTGGCACATAACTTCCGCTTCATCCGTGAGAGTGTAGTAAAGCACGGGACAAGATAACTGTCTCTCTGTCGCGAAATCGTACACGAACGCTTCCTATCACATTCTCCATGAACTGTATTATCAAATTTTCACTGTACTCGTCACACTTGTGCGTAACAAGAGTACGGATGTAGTAAATATCTATTTCCGTTTCCCTGTACGTTCTATTTGGCACAGTATACTATATAATAGGATGGATTATTGATAAGATTACCTAAATCGTTCGAAATTCGTACGCATATTTATATTTTAACAAACCTTATTTATTTATTTTATTTATGGCACCGTCTATACAATGCCTCACCCACCGCCCCTGCAAAATTTACAAACAACTTTTGATTTGGGGCCAACCATGAATAACTGCTTCAAATGGCTTATACGAGGAGTCTGCTAAAAATTTAGAATTATTTCTTAAACTGTGTACTAAATAATACAGAAAAGTTTACTAAGGCACTTAAAACGTACGGCTATGTGTACATGTGTAAAACATTTCAATAAAATAAGAATAAGGAATCGGAAAAATAATGATTTCACATTCAAAACCTTGTATTGGCGATCCTGCTACTGTAAAGGTTGCAGGGGAGAACGGAAAACTGCAGTTGTTTTCAAAGGACAAATACCTAGACATTTTCCCTTAATTATGTTTTATAATTTTGGGAACTAAAGGTCGTATTCCGCAAGCTTTTCAAATGCTTTTTGCCCTGCATAAAAACACCTCGAACTGGCGAGCATACACTGTAGCTTGAAATTATTACATAAAGCTTAGTTTTCCCAAACTAAATTTTAAAATTTATGCCAAATTTAAGATGATTTAGTAGAAACATGTTTTCTAACGAAATTAGATTTGTGTTAGATTTATAATTTACACAGTAAATCCACTGGAACTGTGATCTTACAGGGCCTAAAATAAAGGGAGGAGAAAAAAACCTGCACAATATCTTGAAGAGAATCAACTAAGATTATTATTATTATTATTATTATTATTATTATTATTATTATTATTATTATTATCATCATCATCATCATCATCATCATCATCATCATCATCATCATCATCATCATCATCATCATCATCATCATCATCATCATCATCATCATCATCATCATCATCATCATCATCATCATCATCATCATCATCATCATCATCATCATCATCATCATCATCATCATCATCATCATCATCATCATCATCATCATCATCATCATCATCATCATCATCATCATTGGAAATTAATTGTTCTTTCACACTAGCCGTATGTAGGACGCACTATGAAAGGGTAGAGCCAGAATGAAAAATCCAATGCCATAGCCAGGATTTGAACCACGAATCTTCTGGTTTTCTGGCTCTACCCTTTCATAGTGCGTCTTACACACGGCTAGTGTGAAAGAACAATTAACTTCCATTAATTGTACCTAATAGTGGTCCGAACTATAAACCCCGGGCCTTAAAGTACTTACAACATAGTAAGTCGCCATTAAGGTAGTTGTCTCATGTGTTTATGAGAACTCCTAGAGGTTTACCGGGAGAAACACGGGTCAGTTGGAGAATTTAATGTCATGTTGGCATGTTGGCCATAGTAGCTCAAATGGTTAGAGCGGCTGGACGGAAACCAGAAGATTCGTGGTTGAAATCCCGGCTATGGCATTGGATTTTTTATACTGGTTCTACCCTTTCATTATTATTATTAGATATTATTTTCTTTCCTATTATTTCCTCAAAATTTAAAATGCAGCGCTTTAAGAAATGGCTAGACTTTGTATAATATAAAAAATGGTAGATAAATTATAAAATGTAAATTATTTCACACATTTTCCAGACCTTTTATAAAATGACATAAGTAGTAGGCTAAATATTGTTGCCCGCCTCGGTAGCGTAGATGGTAGCATGTTTGCCTCCCGTTCAAGAAGTCCCGAGTTCAAATCTCGGTCAGGGTGAGTTACCTGGATAAGGTTTTTCCGGGGTTTTGCCTTATCCTGAAAGACGAATGTCGGGTAGCTCTAAGCTCTATGGACCCTGGACTCATTTGAGCATCATTTCACACATTCCGATATGACTTAACGTTGAAGGACGTAAATTACAAAAAAAAAAAAAAAAAAAAAATGTTTTGAGATGCGTATTTCGTTTTTAAATTCAAATTCTGCCATATTAGATTATCTCACGCTTAGTGAAACAGAATTGTCCTAATTCTGCTACTGTTTATATTTCTTCAGGCGAATAATCCAGTATATATTTTGCTAAATCTACCATAGCCTGCCTGACGCATGTATTATTACACTGAGTCAGAATCTACATAGGAACAGATTGTTCTGATGAACAATCGGTTGAATGTTGAACTCTCTCAGAGTAGTAGCAGTAGTTCTAGAAATTGTTTACCTCACCGATGATAATTTCATAAAGTGAAGAAGGATGTGTTGAAGGCTAAAATGATCAGGAGAAAAGAAACTGGCACTATTGGCTGCACAGGAAGCATGATATCGTAATTGTTGGGAGTAAAGGTAAATTAATATATACAAGTAAAGGTGTTTAAATTGCTGTACACGTACTTAACCAGCATCTTTTGGCAATTGCCATTGAGGATGGGACAGAATAACAATGGAACTTTGAGCAGCTGTTAATCTGTTATTACTTTCTAGAAGTATACCAAAATCAGGCCCTGAGACTAATAACCGGTGCAGCAAAATCAACTCCAATCACGGCAATGGAAATCTTAACTCGGAACTATCCAATACATCTAACTTTAGAGGAGCAGGCACTAATACAACATGAAAAATTGTTGCGGTTAAAAACAACAAAATGGGATAAAAGATTACTACAACCAATCAAGATGAAAACACAAACAAGTTTCCTACACAAAGTTATGGAATTAAAAACAGATCTGAAGCTTTCTAATTGTAAAGAAAACATTTTAATCAAAGAAAACGCACTGACTTTTGAACCAATTAATATTCAATTAGATTTAGAACAAATAGAAAGTCTGAAACTTCCAAACCTGTACTAAAAGCACTAGCATTAGAAACTGTGAACAATAGATATCCACCTGAAGAATGGTTACATATCTACACAGATGGATCTAACTTGGACGACAACTCAGGAGCAGGAATTAAGTGTGCACTGTTCTCATTCTATCAACCAGCAGGATACCACACAACAAATTTTGATGCAGAAGTAACGGCTATTCATATTTCACTCCAACACCTTCTCTACAGAATAGATAAATTCAAAAATGCTGTCATACTTTCTGATTCTAAAGCAGCATTATGTGCAATAAGTTCATTTAAAATGAGGTCAATTCAAATTAAAGAATGTCACAAAATGATCCAACAACTTCAAAAACTACAGAAAAGAATTACATTACAGTGGATACCTGCACAATGTGGAATTGCAGGAAATGAATCAGCTGATTTTCTTGCCAGAAAGGTGCAAATTTATTTCAGAACAAAAGTAAAAACTTACCCTTTAAATCCATAAAAAGATTAATCAAAAGCAAATATAAAAACAAACAAAACCAATCAATATATAACAAAGCCAAAGATAAAAACTGGAACATTTTAATTAAAAATCCAGAAATTATTCCAGAAATCCCGCTTAAAGCTACAGTAGAAAATTTTAGATTACTTACGGAACATGATTATTTGGCCAAATACTTACACAGAATAGAAATTTATACAAGTCCAAATTGTCCTCTGTGCAACAAAGAAGAGGAAATGACTGAAGAACATCTTCTAACCTGTGAAGTCTTATCTGCCGGACACACTACACAGAAATATTGGAGAGCAAGAGAGCTAATGGCTTCATTGCCAAAGTCTAGCATTTGACAACAAAGAAGAGGAAATGAATGAAGAACATCTTCTAACCTGTGAAGCCCTACCTGCCGGACCCGCTACACAGAAATATTGGAGAGCAAGAGAGCTAATGGCTTCATTGCCAAAGCCTAGCATTTGACAACAAAGAGGAGGAAAGGACTGAAGAACATCTTTTAACCTGTGAAGTCATACCTGCCGGACACACTACACAGAAATATTGGAGAGCAAGAGAGCTAACGGTTTCATTGCCAAAACCTAGCATTTGACAACAAAGAAGAGGAAATGAATGAAGAACATCTTCTAACCTGTGAAGCCCTACCTGCCGGACCCGCTACACAGAAATATTGGAGAGCAAGAGAGCTAATGGCTTCATTGCCAAAGCCTAGCATTTGACAACAAAGACGAGGAAAAGACTGAAGAACATCTTCTAACCTGTGAAGCCCTACCTGCCGGACCCACTACACAGAAATATTGGAGAGCAAGAGAGCTAATGGCTTCATTGCCAAAGTCTAGCATTTGACAACAAAGAAGAGGAAATGACTGAAGAACATCTTTTAACCTGTAAAGCCCTACCTGCCGGACCCACTACACAGAAATATTGGAGAGCAAGAGAGCTAATGGCTTCATTGCCGAAGTCTAGCATTTGACAACAAAGAAGAGGAAATGACTGAAGAACATCTTTTAACCTGTAAAGCCCTACCTGCCGGACCCACTACACAGAAATATTGGAGAGCAAGAGAGCTAATGGCTTCATTGCCGAAGTCTAGCATTTGACAACAAAGAAGAGGAAATGACTGAAGAACATCTTTTAACCTGTAAAGCCCTACTTGCCGGACCAACTACACAGAAATATTGGAGAGCAAGAGAGCTAATGGCTTCATTGCCAAAGCCTAGCATTTGACAACAAAGAAGAGGAAATGACTGAAGAACATCTTTTAACCTGTAAAGCCCTACCTGCCGGACCCACTACACAGAAATATTGGAGAGCAAGAGAGCTAATGGCTTCATTGCCAAAGTCTAGCATTTGACAACAAAGAAGAGGAAATGACTGAAGAACATCTTTTAACCTGTAAAGCCCTACCTGCCGGACCCACTACACAGAAATATTGGAGAGCAAGAGAGCTAATGGCTTCATTGCCGAAGTCTAGCATTTGACAACAAAGAAGAGGAAATGACTGAAGAACATCTTTTAACCTGTAAAGCCCTACCTGCCGGACCCACTACACAGAAATATTGGAGAGCAAGAGAGCTAATGGCTTCATTGCCGAAGTCTAGCATTTGACAACAAAGAAGAGGAAATGACTGAAGAACATCTTTTAACCTGTAAAGCCCTACCTGCCGGACCCACTACACAGAAATATTGGAGAGCAGGAGAGCTAATGGCTTCATTGCCAAAGCCTAGCATTTGACAACAAATAAGAGGAAATGACTGAAGAACATCTTCTAACCTGCGTAGCCCTACCTGCAGGACGCACTACACAGAAATATTGGAGAGCAAGAGAGCTAACGGCTTCATTGCCAAAGCCTAGCATTTGACAACAAAGAAGAGGAAATGACTGAAGAACATCTTCTAACCTGCGTAGCCCTACCTGCCGGACCCACTACACAGAAATATTGGAGAGCAAGAGAGCTAATAGCTTCATTGCCAAAGCCTAGCATTTGACAACAAATAAGAGGAAATGACTGAAGAACATCTTCTAACCTGCGTAGCCCTACCTGCCGGACGCACTACACAGAAATAATGGAGAGCAACAGAGCTAATGGCTTCATTGCCAAGGCCTAGCATTTGAAAACAACAATGGGACTTTTTATTTTGTTGTGATTTTACGTCCTCCAACGTTGTCATATCGGACGACGAATAAAATGGGTGAAATGGTGCTCAAATGTGACCAGGGTCCATGGAGCTTAGGCTACCCGACATTCGTCTTTCAGGATAAGGGAAAACCCCGGAAAAATCTTATCCAGGTAACTCGCCCTGACCGAGATTCGAACTCGGGACCTCTTGAACGTGAGGCAGACACGCTACCATCTACGCTACCGAGGTGGGCATGGAACTTTATGTACAAGTTACACATTATTATACTGAACTCTATATTCACTATGCGAACTGAAAAAAAAGAACAGAAAGGAATCCAAAGTGATCAATAATATTTTTATATCTTACTTTCCGTTGTACATTTCAATCTTTTTAATCTCAACATGATAGAGTACATTAATTTATGAGTATCCAGGTATTTAGTATTTATCTATCAAATTTCTTACTCTCCGATCTCTTATATCCAAAATATCAGAGGGGGTAGACTGTCATCTCTTGGATATGTTCACATTGTACGGAGTTCCCTCAATTTTACATTCCGATAACGGAAAAAAAAATTGCGACAATGTGATTACCTGATTAGTAGCTTAATGGATTATTGACCTTCTTCAAAGATTGTTCATTACAGAGTTCGAAGTGATGCTTAAGTGAGCCTAGGATCCGTAGAGCTTAGAGTTACTAGACATTCATCTTTCAGGACAAGGAAAACCCCGAAAAAAACCGTATCTAGATAACTCACCCGGACTGAGATTCGAACTCGGGACCTCTTGAACGTGAAAAAGACACTTGCAGTGCAATACTCTCACTCAACTCTGTCTTGTTGGAACAAATAAATCTCTTTGATTTGGTGATTTATTATATGTATCCCTTTCAGCAATTTAAAAATACGTTTTCCGTAGTCCAGTATGTATTTTTATTTGTAGAGCCATTTTTTTAAAAATGAAGTTAAGATTTGTTGTATTGTAAGTGGCACGTAGCTCTCCCATATCGCAACAAACAGGACTCAAGCAGCCTGTTAATATTTTTAAAACAGGATATATATTGCATATTTACAGCGATTTTTTTATTTATTTTTATATTTTATTTTTAAATAAATATTTATTTTTTATTTTTTTATATTTAAAAGTAATATGATGTATTGGCTTCTTCAAAATACAATTTTTTGTTGCAGTTAGGTACAAAAATGTGACAGTTTTTACATTTTATGATATAATACGTAGGTGAGACAAAAAGTAATGCCTCCTATTTTTTTTCCTTAAATAAGTAAGTTATGTGAAAACTTTGAATTTGGCGCAATTCCTCAAACCTTCTTCTCCAATCCCCTGCAGTAGTAACTTCCTAAGTCAACAGGTGGCAGCACTGCATCCTCTTGCAAAACGACTGATATCGACATTCGTATTAGACAGCGTTCTGTGATTGAATTTCTGACTGCGGAAGGTGAAACGCCAATTCGCATTCACGAAAGGCTAACAAATGTGTATGGTGATGCAACGGTGGATGTCAGAACTGTTAGACGATGGGTTCGTCGCTGTAACGAAGCTGAAGGGCAAACACCATTGACAGATGAAAAGCGAAGCGGCAGGCCGGGAACTGAAGTGACTCCTTGCAACATTCAGCGAGTCGATGACATCATTCGTGGTGATCGCCGGGTAACAACAGGTGAATTGTATCGCACTACCTCCCTCAGTAAAGGCAGTGTGATGACGATTATTCAACAACTGGGTTACTCAAAAGTTTGTTCACGTTGGGTACCAAGAACGTTAACCGCCCAAAACAAAGAAACAAGGAAAACAATAGCCTCCGAACACTTGCAGCGCTTAAATTTGGAGGGAGAGGAGTTTCTGGAAAAAATTGTTACTGGAGACGAACCGTGGGTTCATTTTTTTGAACCTGAATCAAAGAGGCAGTCAATGGAATGGCATCGCATAACGTCACCGAAGAAAAAAAATTCAAAACTCAGCGGTCGGCAGGTAAAGTTATGGCGACAGTGTTTTGGGATGCAGAGGGTGTGCTTATGATTGATTTGTTGGAGCAGGAATGCACAAGAAATTCTGTCCAATACGTCAGAACTCTCAAAAAGCTGAAAGCACATCTTCGCCGAGTTCGCCCAACAAAAACTATGGCGGATGTTCTTCTTTTGCATGACAATGCAAGACCACACACCAGCCGTTACACCAATGTAGAAATTGAGAAATTGGGATGAAAATTCTTACCTCACAGCCGTGACCTGGCACCATCAGACTTGCATCTGTTCGTGCCACTAAAGGAAGCTCATCGTGGGATTCATTTTGAAGATGAGGAGGCTGTGAAAACGTCCGTGCGTCAATGGCTTAGGAAGCAAGACCATGTGTTTTACCACACTGGAATACATGCCCTAGTTAAAAGGTGGACCAAAACTGTGGAAAGGGATGGAGATTATTTTGAATAGTGGCAAATTAATCGTCAATGTTGTAGTTTTCAAGCTATGTAAATTGGATTCAATTTTCTTGGCAATTAAAAGAGAGAAAAAAAAATAAGAGGCATTACTTTTTGATCCACAGCCTTCTGTATCTGTAATATTTACAAGTCTCTTGGCATTAACACATGTTTATTAACATTTTCAGAAAACGAAATGGTGAAATACAAGCATTTTAACATTTTTGTTAATTCTGTAACAATTGTTACGTTACATTTGTTAACGTCGATTTTAACATCTGTTGGTGAAGTTGGGCAAAAGTGAATTTTTTAGACTGTGCGTTTTAGGTATTCATAGAAATAAACTAGTTTTAAATCTTTTACTTCTGAAAAAATGAACTGTCTGGACTTGACCTTGAATGCAAAGCATCATGAAAAT
Organism: Mantis religiosa; assembly: GCA_030765055.1. NCBI lineage: Eukaryota > Metazoa > Arthropoda > Insecta > Mantodea > Mantidae > Mantis > Mantis religiosa. The sequence continues at coordinate 42,931,428 of CM060954.1, forward strand.
GAAACAAATTAATTTTTGTGCTATCGTTTAGCCACCTCTCAGTATTTTTACAAAAATCAAGATACAGATTCATCAAAGTGGGTGATGCAGTTAGGAAAGAAGCGAAGTCGACGCTGCATGTGGGAGGAAATACGCAGTTCAGGGACATTGTTATGCAAGACGGCGAAAGGGCACGGTCCGTGACGGGAAGCCATGTTGCTTCGACCAAAGTATTCACTATGCGTTTTATATCTGCCTTACGCTTTATAAGGTAACACAATGCCTGTAGGTAGAGTTTATGCTCCATTCCACGAGGTTATTTGAGGTTATTCATAAAGGAAATATGAAAACAAATATATTTAACACAAATTGGCATTATGCACAGTGTATAAGCTATAGAAAATATTTTTTTTTAACTTGTTGTTTTGATAGGTTATTTTTTTCAACATTTACGATCTCGTATACTTGATATAGAAAAAAAATATTGTAGAGCTTACAGCAATGACCAGGGGCAATGGAAAGATACATTACCGACATTGATCAAGAATATTAGATGTGAAAGGGTAGAGCCAGACTGAAAAGTTCAATGCCATAGCATGGATTTGAACCACGGATCTATTGGTATCCGTCCAGCCCCTCTAAACATTTGAGCTACTATGGCCAACGTGCCAACATGACATTAAATTTTCCAACTGACTTGTGTTTCTTCCGGTAAACCACTAGGGGCTCTCATAAACACATGAGACAACTACCTTAATGACGACTTACTATGCTGTAAGTACTTTAAGGCCCGGGCTTTATAGTTAGGACCACTATTAGGTACAATTAATGCAAATTAATTGTTGTTTCACACTAGCCGTGTGTAGGACGCACTATGAAAGGGTAGAGCCAGACTGAAAAATTTAATGCCATAGCAGGGATTTGAACCACGGATCTTCTGGTTTCCGTCCAGCCGCTCTAACCATTTGAGCAACTATGGCCAACATGCCAACATGACATTAAATTCTCCAACTGACTCGTGTTTCTCCCGGTAAACCACTAGGAGTTCTCACAAACACATGAGACAACTACCTTAATGGCGACTTACTCTGCTGTAAGTACTTTAAGGCCCGGGCTTTATAGTTAGGACCACTATTAGGTACAATTAAAGGAAATTAATTGTTCTTTCACACTAGCCGTGTGTAGGACGCACTATGAAAGGGTAGAGCCAGACTGAAAAATTGAATGGCATAGCCGGGATTTGAACCACGGATCTATTGGTTTCCGTCCAGCCGCTCTAACCATTGAGCTACTATGGCCAACGTGCCGACATGACATTAAATTCTCCAACTAACTCGTACTTACAACATAGTAAGTCGCCATTAAGGTAGTTGTCTCATGTATTTATGAGAACTCCTAGTGGTTTACCGGGAGAAACACGAGTCAGTTGGAGAATTTAATGTCATGTCGGCACGTTGGCCATAGTAGCTCAAATAGTTAGAGCGGCTGAACGGAAACCAATAGATCCGTGGTTCAAATCCCGGCTATGGCATTCAATTTTTCAGTTTGGCTCTACACTTTCATAGTGCGTCCTACACACGGCTAGTGTGAAACAACAATTAATTTCCAATATTAGATGTGATGGTTAAGGCGGTTTCATCTGTTGTCCGCATTTGGGAGGTCTCTTTGGGAGGTCACGGTGGTGGTACTGCTACTGTCCAGCCGGGGAGTTTCCAACTGGTAAAATGTAGACACCTGCCCTATGCAACTGTCGTGGCTGCTTGCGACGGCCGCTCTGTCTCCTCTCGCCTCATTCTTCCTCCCGGGATGCTCCACTTGGTATTAATCTTTGGGGCATAGGAACAATAGAGTAGCTCTGTACCTCCGTGTCGAATCCCTTCCGTAGCGTAGCTCAGTCCTACTGTCATTTGTTACACGTCGCCAAAACAAATTTGGTACCGATTCATATGCATTTTAGTTCGGATTTGACAGACATTTCATTTAGTCATTCACCGCGTTTTCGCTAAAATGTAAACGTTGCAGTATGATCAGTGATTCATTTTTTAATTTTGAGTGGGAGGACTTGCGGAGATAAAAGCGATCTTGGATGCTGCGAGGGCTGTTCAATAAAGAATGATCACAATTTTTTTGACAACGTATCTTTACTCATCCTTATAATTTTGATGGCCCTTCTCAAAATAGTCTCCCCTAAATGCGATGTACTTGTCCCAGCGTTTCTGCCAGTCTTCAAAGACATGCTGGAAACCATTTTTTGAGAGAACCTTCAAAATCGCCTCCGCAGCCTTCACCACTGCTTCTGATGATGGATAATGCCTCACACGAAGGCGTTTCTTCAAGTTAGGGAATAAAAAAAAGTCACATGGGGCTAAATCCGGCCTATAGGGAGGGTGAGGGATGCACTTCACGTTGATTTTTGCAAGATATTCAGCAACAACATTGGCAATATGCGGCCGCGCATTATCGTGATGCAGCATCCAGCCTGCTTCATTGAAATGTGGTCTTTTGTGCCTGATATGGACTTGCAATGTTTTCAAGACATCCCTGTAGTATTGTCCAGTTACTGATGTGTGTGCATATACAACATACTGATAAACCATTCCATGAATATCAAAGAATGAGATGACCATAACTTTCCCAGCAGAAGCAACCACTTTTGTTTTTTTGGGGGGTTGGTGATGGAGGAGATTTTCACACTGAGCTTTGCTGTTTGCTCTCAGGATCCAAATGATGTAGTCAAGTTTCATCAGCAGTGATTACGTTTGAAACACACTCCAGTTCTTCCTCTAACATCAAATTTAACTGCATGTTACCTCCTTTGTAGTGGTAGACGATACTGAACATGTCTGAGCTTGCCTGGTTCTCACAGGCGGGAAGCAGGAGTACTAACAATGAAACTACTACGGCGTGTTTGTTTCACATTAAGCTAACAGAATATAATAAGATTGAATTTTAGTGCGAAAAATTATGACCGTAAAATTTTATGATCATTCTTTATTGAACAGCACTCGTGTTTACAAGAACCTTTCGCCATCTATAACAACAGTTGGTTAAACGACGATAAACGTGGTCGAACATCCGTTTTTATGAGCGCTTAGGAGACCTAACATATGTGGTTACCCAGGAACTCACTAATGATTCTCGCTGAGCATTGAATGAAAGTTTGTAAAGTGGCAGAGGTAATATATGTGTGATGGGAGCTCCAATTCACATTTTGCATGATAAGCTGGAAATGAAATGTTCTAGTCCCGTTGGATACAGCGTTTACCTACATACGGGCACGGCTTCAATTTCGAAGTTATGGAGCTATTTAAGCGAAATTAAAGTACTATTTGCGTGGATTTGTCACTCGGTGACACCTGGATTAATCATTATACTATAAGAACCAAGTAACAATCGAAACTAAGGGTTCCTCCAGTGAATTTGCTCCAAAAAATACAAAACGTTATGGCGACGACTTTTGGGGATGCGAAGGGTGCCAAACTCGTGGACTTCTTGGGATAAGGAAAGTCATTATTGGAGAATAATATACTAAGTTACTGGTCAATACTATTGTGATTTACAGTTGAAGGAGACAATGCTACATTTGACGTAGAAGAAAGCGCTGTTTCATTAATATTGTCGCGACAACAGACATAAAAGTTTCGGCATAAATAAAAAACAGAGGGCGGCTATTGTTTCATGGTAATAAAGAGCTTGCTTAAGCAGTTAACGATAGCGCGGCTAGTGTAAACAAATAGCCGGCAAACAAAGATAAAGGACTTGCCGGCCCAGATAGGGTTTCAGTGTTTGGAAGGTTCTGGTGATATCTCGACTGGCAGAGAAAAGTTGTTTTTATTTATTGTTCCGGAAATATCTCGAATTTAGGAATGAGGTATTTAAGGAAGTGCCGACTCGCCAAGAGTTACTTTGTAAAACAGTGAGTAGTTGTGTGTAAAACGAGAGTCAGCTGTCAAGTGTTGTAACGAAAGCTAATGTTTGTTATTGTCATCGACCTTGGTGCTGTAGATTGTGATATGTGATGTAATGTTGTTACGTGAGAATTGAACAATGTATTCCTACGGAAATAAAGAACATTTAGAATTTCGGTAATTTGGACTTTTAATTCTACGAACCCACAAAGTCACAATATAACGCACCTGCATATTTATTCGGTGTTGTCGCTGCCGCACCCACCATATTGGCCCTACCTGCCATTCAGCAATTTCTCTTGTTCCCAAACATGCACAAATGGCTCGCGGGAACAAAATTTAAATCCTATGTGGAGGTCACCATGGAGACAAAGGTGTATGTTGCCGAGCTTGGCAATTCTTATTCTTTGGAGCGGTTAAAATGGCAGGAACATTGTTGGAAATGTATATACCTAAAAGGGGCCTATATTGAGAAATAAATAATTTGAGTTTGAATAAATGGCGTCTTCATTCCTAACATGACTACTTTTTAACTGCCCTCGTAAGTAACATGTTTAAGGTGTTGCTAACGGTCTTAAGGGCACTGGGAGGTCGATAAGTTTCAAAAAATCCATTTTTTGTTTTTAATGTTAAAAATTATATAAAACTTCAGCTTTAAAATTATATATATACATATATATAACATAGGATGTCATCTGGTATTAAAGTCCTTTAATTCGTCAATTTAAAGATGGCGGCGTAATGATAGGCCCACTTCCTGAGAATGGTGCTTAATCTTTGATCGTGATTTCCCAAAACCTCGACTTGTCATACTTTAGGTGCATGTTTCTCAAAAACTATTGAAGATATTGACACACAATTTGTAGTGGTTATTTGTCAATGTTCCTTGAACACATTTGGCTAACATTCATATTCATGTGATTTATAAAATGGATGAAAACAAATATTCAGTCCTTGAAAATATTATCTTTTTTTTTACTCAAAACTAATTAATTTTTCATGTGCATAGTATAAACTATATGTGATTTTCATATAGCCGATATTATAAAACTGTATCTTAGGTTATTTAGGATAAAACTTGGTGCATGTAGCTTTAAATTCCTACAAGTAAAGTGTAGGACACACGGTGTGATTTATGCCCCTTTTGAATGGACCTATGTGAACGTAATTTAAATATCATACAGTAGTTAAATGCAAACATCCTTATACAGTAATCATACCGAATTTTAATTTCTGATAATGTTTAGTTTTCTATATATTCAAATTTTAATATTGGTAAAAATTTGCCCGGTCTGGGTAAAAATAACCACCCAGTGCACTTAATCCAGGCCACGTATTTGACTTGTTTTGGTAATAAAGAAGGTCGAAGCTTATCAAAGCTGAAATGGGTCAACAATATTAATATAAACTTAATAAGCAGTGTTGTGCCCAATTCTTAAAAGGAATGTTTCCGATAGAAATGGAAAAAGTTTTGCTAAACATTTGAGCGTTTATGATAAATTGGGATTACCCGCCATTTGCACAGACTTTAAATAATTCTTCCTTTAGGTAAGTCCCTTTCCTCAGCGCGGTTTGCTAATAAAACAAACATGTGTGGATCAAAATATATAGCCCGCCTCGGTAGCGTGTCTGCCTCACATTCAAGAGGTGCCGAGTTCGAATCTTGGTCAGGGTGAATTACCTGGATAAGGTTTTTTCCGGGGTTTTCCATTATCCTTAAAGATGAATGTCGAGTAGTTCTAAGCTCCATGGACCCCGGACTCATTTGAGCATCATTTCCATTCATCGTCCGATATGACTTAACGTTGGAAGTTAAAATATCTTGTATTAGGGTTACCTACACTGACACCAATGTGCCTATAGGAATTGAAAGCTCAGGTACATGTGGATCTAAAGGGCTAGAGCTTACATGTTGAAATACTAACAGATACTTATTGAAATGATGTTTATTTGTTAACTATTCAGTACAGTTTGAGTTTGTATGCTACATACTACTTACAGTGACTGTCATAGTTTTTCGGACAAGGTGGTCTGTACATGTAACATGCTTGTTTTTAAAGAAAAAGTTGGTAAAGAATTCAAAATTGCTAAACTTTTAATTCTGTGCACTTCATAGGCTCCACAATAATGCAGTAGTGACTTGTAAATTATTTTAAAAATGCACAATACATGTTAATTTGTTGAGATACGAAAATTTTCTCGTCAATATTTTTCGGACAATGGATGGTTGGCAACTCAAGGCATGCTTTGCAGTGTTATGTGCTGTGCGGGAAGGTCCTGATCAGTGACTCTCGCACAAAGCAGACGCAAACATTTAGGAGTGAAATGAGGCGCAGAGGAAAAGAAAAGTACATTTGAGCAAGGACAGTTAGTAATATTCCATCATGAAAAGGGAAAACATGTCGACAAATGGCATATTTGTTGAACATGAAGAAAAATACCGTCAACGACATTATCTGCCGATATAAATATCAAAATAGGATTGAAAATTTGCCAGAGACAGGTCGCCCGAAGTTCATTAATAGGGGAGAAGATAGGGCAGTAATAAGCAAAGTGAAAAATAATCCACGTCTTACTGCAACTTCTATTGTTGCTGAGGCTGCGAATACGTTTGGAAAGAGGATCAGCTCAAGCTCAATCCGGAGGTTGTTACACAGAGAACTTTATCATGGACGAACTGCAAGAATAAAAAAAACTATGTCAAAATTAATAGGATTAAGTGGCAAAGGTTTGCTAAGGAGCACCCCGACAAAGTTATGGACTGATGGAGAAGAGAAATTTTCTGCTATGAGTCAAAATTCAACATTTCTGACTCAGATGGGCGAGACAGCCCAATAAAGAATGTGAAGACAGAATTATGCAGGTGACAGTAAAACATTGAGGGGGACATGTAATGGTTTGGGGCTGAATGTCAGCTGAAAGAGCAGTTAAGGTAGTTTTTATAGTGGGACACATGAGTCATTACCAGTATCTGGTACGATAACCTGAAGAAAAGTGCAGAAAATATATGTATAGGAAACGGCTTTAAATGTTATCAGGACAATGAACCAAAACATACGTCCTATATGTACGGCTATGGTTGTTTTACAACTGTCTTAAAGTTGTGAATCTCCCCCCACAGAGTCCCGACATCAATCCGATTGAGAATCTATGGAATACATTAGAAAAGAACATAGGAAAATATCCCATAAATTCTAAGCTGATATGAGGAGGCGACTGCAAGAGGAATGGAGCAAATTGTCCCGTTCTACTACTAGCAAACTGGTGGAGAGCATACCGAGAAGGCTGACTGAAGTGCTACGGAGGAAGGTCCAGAGGTCCACAGGTAGTCCTAGTCGGGTCCTCCCCGTCCGAGTGTCTTATGCCACAGTACTTAGCCGCTTTGCGGCTTTACCTGCGAAATGATTCTAGTGTGATGGTATGTTCTGCTAGGGGTAGGTTGTGAATTTTAGGGAATTTGGGTTGGGATGCCCTTGAATAATCTCAGAAGGCAGCTGCTTTATGGCGTTCCCCCGTTTTGGGAGAGACGATTTGATGTTTTTGCTCCGTTTTGATTACGGGTTGCATATCGCTTGAACCATCAGGCGTAATATGGATCATAGAGACATCTGGGGTTTCTCTTGGGTTAACCAAGGGACCCCAAGACATTTCTTGGTAGTTTGTACTATGGCAAGCTTCTTTGTTCCCTCTGGTCATATCTGCCCAGGGTGTTCACCAAAGGGTTGTTGTGGGTTTGGATTTTGTCGTACATTGATCGTGGCCTCTCGCGAATGACATCGACAATGTACGGGATCTTGGAATTTTCATAAAGGATATTGGCAGGAAATCTCCAGTCTGTATCGTATATGATTCGAAGTGCCCTGTTCTGCAGCGTCTGGAGCCTAACGAAGGTGGTACGGAAGAAGGGGTGAATCACCTCCACTCCTTCTATTTGTCCGAATACTTTTGAATAGGAAATTTTGTATTACTATAACTATATTCATAAGTTTTATATTTTGTGCTTCATGAAACGAAATGAAACTTTATTTTTGTTATCTCTATGTGTAAGTATACAATCTGGAGTGAGCAAAATGGAATTAAATAGGTTTGTTGTTAAACATATAACAGCTATACTTTTCGGAAAAATTCTGACAGTGTATATTGGTTACAAAGATCCCTCTCGACATAAAAATGGTGAAAGAGGGTCATACGGACATGGACTGAAAATTATTAGTTGTTAAAGGATTTGCTCCTTGTTGTACCAATAATAATTGAAAAAAACTGCAAAACTTATATTGCATTACGGAAACCACCAACGTTTTAACAGTTTTCATTCCAGCAAAATAACTAAGAGTCCAGTGTTTAATTGTTAGTGTGGATAAGTTATTATAACTGAGGTATTTTCAAGCTGCTAGAGTGATAGCTCTACTTCAACTAAAAGTTCGAAATAGAATGAAAACATAACAATTTGAAGAAATATCTTTCATCAACAGTACGCTCAGCGGAGCATAAAGTCACATTGGGCTCGAGAAAATCTCTCTGCAAAATGATTTCAGTCCGCTGAACGACCTTGGGGACCAGAAATTAATTGCACATTTATTCGAAGTTCAACCGGGCGAAAATTACCGTTGTGTGGTGTCTGTCCATGGTGCCATTGTGTTAGAGGAGGGTCTGCAAGCAGTCACGGTTCGTCAGTTGTGGTTGGACAACACCCAGTGGACGAGTTGGGTCACTTGGGAAGCGTTTTTAACTAATGTTGGAATTGTGAAACAAACACGCCGTAGTAGTTTCATTGTTGGTACTCCTGGTTCCCGCCTGTGAGAACCACGCAAGTGCAGACAAGTTCAGTATCGCCTACCGCTACAATGAAGGTAACATCCAGTTAAAGTTGATGTTAGAGGAAGATCCGGAGTTTCTTTTAAACGTAATCATTGCTGACGAACCTTGGCTACATCATTTTGATCCTGAGAGCAAACAGCAAAGCTCAGTGTGGAAATCTCCGTCATTACCAACCCCCAAAAAAGCAAAAGTGGTTGCTTCTGCTGGGAAAGTTATGGCCATCTCATTCTTTGATATTCATGGAATGGTTTATCAGCATGTTGTACCTGCACACACATCAGTAACTGGACAATACTACAGGGATGTCCTGAAAACATTGCAAGTCCATATCAGGCGCAAAAGACCACATTTCCATGAAGAAGGCTGGATGCTGCACCACGATGATGCGCGACTGCATATTGCCAATGTTGTTGCTGAATATCTTGTAGAAATCAACGTGAAGTGCATCTCTCACCCTCCATATAGTCCGGATTTAGCCCCATGTGACTTTTTTCTATTCCCTAACTTGAAGAAACGCCTTCGTGGGAGGCATTATCCACCATCAGAAGCAATGGTGAAGGCTGCGGAGGCGATTTTGAAGGATCTCTCAAAATTGTTTCCAGCATGTCTTTGAAGACGGGCAGAAACGCTGGGACAAGTGCATCGCATTCAGGGAAGACTATTTTGAGAAGGACCCTCAAAATTATGAGGATGAGTAAAGGTACGTTGTCTAAAAAATTGTGATCATTCTTTATTGAACAGCCTCGTATTTATTGTACTTAACTTATGACCGCTAGAGAAGTAGCGTGGGTTCTTGTAACAGCGGGGTCCAGAGTTTTATTTATTTTATTTTTAGTTTGTCTCATTATTTAATATTCCGGAAATTTATCGTGTTCAAGATATTGTTTTTCATTAGAAATACATTTCTGAAGACGATGAACTGGTTGTTAAATCCAATAAAGTAGTGGCCAACTGAAACACCAACCTACGAGAGGTCTGGCTATATAAAGCAATAGTCTTACAATTAATTTATTTCTTTATCCGGTGCAAAAGTTTTGAAACTATTTTGAATCTAGAGAAGCAAATTTTATGATATAATTATTGATGCAAGTTTGTCTTCAAGATAGGAATGTACTTATTATGGATTACGGTTTTGAAATAAAGAAACAAATGAAAAAGTTGAAAGATCTTACTTTTAAGAAATGTAATAGGAAAACAAGCGAAACAGTGATTACTGTCTACCTTAGAAATCCTTAAAGTGAAGCTTGCAGATTTTGGTGCACAGAGTCATGACAACAACTCGAAATGTAGAGACACATTATTGCATTTCAATTAAAAACTTCAGTAATATGCAGATGAACATTTCAGTTCTGAATTTACCTTTCAAATTTTTCATACTCACGCTCGTTGTTTAGCAATCAATTATTGAATAAAGAATTTTCATTTCTGCACTAATTCTTCATTTAATATGAAAAGTTTTCTTGTTCTACCAGTGTGTTCACCGTTATTTAAAATAAGTATACAAAAGGTCTTTGCTTAACTTAATTTTGTTGTAAATCTTTTATTTATGTAAAATAATACCAAAGAAAGGTACACTAATGTTAAACAGTCTTTACATTTTAGTTAATTGATGGAAATTAATCATTTCTTCACACTAGTCGTACAGACGTGTGCAAATTATTAGACTCAATGATGAAATATTTAACATATACCGTTTATTTTCTATTTATTTAACAGAAATAATATTACAAAATATTTTTTTCAGCTCTTAGTGTTTTGTATGTATTCCTTCAGCCTTTATTGCCATTTTGATGCGTTTAGGCATGCTCTCTACAAGGGTGAAGTACTTTTCCTTTATTTCTTCATCTCTGTGCCAAATGCTTATCAGGCCCTCAATAAGCTGAACTTTTGTTGTTATTTTCAATTTTTTCAGTCTCTGTTTAACAATATCCCACAGATGCTCTATTGGATTTAAATCAGGGCTATTCCCCGGACATGGTAGTACTTTTACAATGTTTTCTTTGAGGAACTGGGTTACAGATTTTGCTCTATGGCAGGAAGCACTGTCATGCGTGAACACAAAATCACCATTTGGAAACCATTCTTTACTTTGCGGAAATAGTCTTGTTTCTAATACACTTTTATACTGTTTCTGCTCCGTAGATCCCACAACTATGTATAATCTTCCAGGTCCATGGACAGACATACAGCTCCAGACCATTTTTGATGTTGGGTGCTTTACTCTTTGATCGACACACTGAGGGGAAAATGCTTCTTTATCTGTCCTTCTCACATATTGACTGCTCTCCTCACATACTTCAAACATGGATTCATCTGAGAAAATTACCTGAAACAATAAAAACCTCCATTAATATTAAACAGTTTTAAAATTGCTCAAAGATAGTATAACAAAACCAGCAATGAGAGAAACAAACTTTGGGCTGTTCAATTCATTTCCATAAAATTTACATGTACATATTTTAATATTATGCTATATACAATTTTCATACTATTTACCTTTCTCCAAAATTCCACTGGAAGTTTCTGTATCTCTCTGGCCCATTCTAAACCTCTTTTTTTTTTTTTTTTTTTTTTTTTTTTTTTTTTTTTTTTTTTTTTTTTTGCGTGCTGGTAAACCTGCTTCACATAATCTTCTGCGAACTACTGAGGCTGATATTTCTGTACCGTACTGATTACTGAGGTCAATGCTGGTTGCTCTTCTATTTTGTTTTGCCACCTGCACAAGTTTTCTTTGCATCCTTGGTTATAGCTTTCTTTTCTTCCCGCATTTTCCATTCCTTTGTGAGGTCAACGTCTCACCGTATGTTATAAAGCTTGATTAATGCGACTAACAGATTTTTGTGAAATACACAATTTCTTAGCTATTTCACGTTGTGAATAAAGAGTTTCCTTCAAAAGACTCTCAGTTATAGCTACTTTCCTTGGGGATAAGTAAGCAGTTTTACCCATAACCTCACTTTTGAATCAATGTGAATGCTAAGGATAAGATACATGATGTTACCTGACTTGAGATCAATTAATAATAAATACTGAGGATATATTAGCCATAAAGTACAATAAAGGCAAATATTAACAATCTTCAGTTACTACATTCACCAAATGAAAGCAATATCACCAAACAGTTGGATAAACAGACATGAAGAAAATTGCTGCTCTTAATTCAGAGCTACGATCATATGACTATAAGTAAAAGAAGAATCTCCCAGCTATTATTAATAGAGAAATTTCATTGAATATGCTTCATATTATAGCAAGGAAAAGAATTACGACAAATTGAAATAGGTTACGGCGGTAAATAAATATAATTTTGAATGTTAAACTAAAGGAAAAAAAATGAATGAGTCTAATAATTTGCACACGTCTGTATATAGGGTAAGGTTGTTGATAGAGTCAACATGAAAAATTCAATGCCACGGCCGGGATTTGAACCATGGATCTCCAATACGTTTTTGTATATAATGAAATCAGTATTACATTAAACTTTTATTTTGTATAATGACAAAATATAGCAAAACATCTCTTTTGCCATTTAGAAACATAACATTATCCATTTGAAAGAAGGTATAAATTTACGGGATTGTAGTGCAGTTTTATTTATTTGGGTGTTATTATGTTCAGTATATTTTATAGTGAAATAACATTCCGCACGGGTCATTAGAATTAACCCATTTCGTTGAGACGGACGGATACAAATTGTGAGTAATAGCTTAAGATCCGGTCTGCTAAGGATTCAAGATCCGAACCTGAGCTCCATACGGGGAGCCATAGGCATATATAGAAATACTCGTTCGTTAAAGATGTAGTAAATATTTAACTTGTGGTTAAGAAACGCAAAATAATGCAGTACAAAATGAATTTTCCAAACCATTATGCATAAAAAATAGCATCGACGTATTAAAGGTTACCGGCTAGAAGCGAGGAAAGAATTTGGCAAAGGGTGGCCATATTTCTTGCCTCCAGGTTCTCTCAGCGGGTTCTCTAACGTTTCCAGATAGAGTATCCCCGGACGTCCCTTTGGTACTCTCTAACCGGATGGAAAAGTTCGAACAGAAGTCTCTATGCCAGGGTAGAACTAATTATCTCCTTAAAACATGCGCCACAGATCTCCGACCATTGCGCCAGGCCCTGTAAACTTCAGAGTTGAAAAATAATAAAATGACAGGAAGTTAGGTGCAGAAAAATTAATAGTAGTAAGTACATATATACTTCATCTATCCCCCATAAGGGGGATCCGTCTGCGTCAGCTGTCGTGCGGGCGCCGCGGACCCCTAGCACTCGTGATACCTTTGATGTTATTAGAGAAACCTCGGGTCGAATATTCGAGTCCCTCCCGAATGGGAGTCGTTAGGATTGGGTTGGACTCGAGGGGGCAGTGGTTCCCGATGCCCATGGATGATTGGGTACCTCCGGCCGCCCGGAAGGGGCAGAGAGTTGCTTAAGAAGTCTCGGGTGTCTGCCTATAGAGCAAGTAGCTGGTGTGCTAGATCATCGGCACCCCCACAGAAGTTCTTCGGTAGTCTTCTTTGCGGGGTTGACGCGCGTACGTGGTGTATACACTTCCACCCTGTGAAGTCAAAGGGTGTGCTGGATCTAAACGTATTATCCATTGTCCTTAAAACAAACAGACCGTGGAAGACTAATAAGAGGAGAATACAATCTGGTATTTAAAATAGGCACCAGGTTACAGAATTAAGAAGCCGTGGAGATTTTTTTTTTTTTTTTTTTTTTTTTTTTTTTTTTTTTTTTTTTTTTGCGATTTACGTCCTCTAACGTTATGTCATATCGGACGATGAATGAATTAGGTGAAATGATGCTCAAATGAGTCCGGGGTCCATGGAGCTTAGAGTTACCCGACATTAGTCTATCAGGATAAGGGAAAACCCCGAAAAAACCTTATTCAGGTAACTCTTGAACCTTAGGCAGACACGCTACCATCTACGCCACCGAGGCGGGCGTGGAGGCTGTTGTTACTTCCCATATCGATCAGGGAATTCCGTGAAATCCCTAAGGTGGCCGGTCCAACGGGAATGGAATTCGGCTCCTACGAATGGAAACTTCATACGCCATCGCCTATCTTTTTTCTTTCTTTCCTTCTTTCCTTCCTTCTTTCTTTCTTTCCTTCCTTCTTTCTTTCCTTCTTTCTTTCCTTCTTTCCTTGCTTCTTTCTTTCCTTCTTTCCTCCCTTCTTTCCTTCCTTCCTTCTTTCCTTCTTTCTTTCCTTCTTTCCTTCCTTCTTTCCTTCCTTCTTTCTTTCCTTCTTTCTTTCTTTCCTCCTTTCTTTCTTTCCTTCCTTCTTTCTTTCTTTCCTTCTTTCTTTCTTTCTTTCTTTCTTTCTTTCTTTCTTTCTTTCCTTCTTTCTTTCTTTCTTTCTTTCTTTCTTTCTTTCCTTCTTTCCTTCCTTCTTTCCTTCTTTCCTTCTTTCTTTCTTTCCTTCCTTCTTTCCTTCTTTCTTTCCTTCTTTCCTTCCTTCTTTATTTCCTTCTTTCCTTCCTTCTTTCCTTCCTTCTTTCCTTCCTTCTTTCCTTCCTTCTTTCTTTCCTTCTTTCTTTCCTTCTTTCCTTCCTTCTTTCTTTCCTTCTTTCTTTCTTTCCTTCCTTCCTTCTTTCCTTCCTTCCTTCTTTCTTTCCTTCCTTCCTTCTTTCCTTCCTTCTTTCCTTCTTTCCTTCCTTCTTACTTTCCTTCTTTCCTTCCTTCTTTCTTTCCTTCTTTCCTTCCTTCTTTCTTTCCTTCTTTCCTTCTTTCTTTCTTTCCTTCTTTCCTTCTTTCCTTCTTTCCTTTTTTCCTTTTTACTTTCCTTCTTTCGTTCTTTCCTTCTTTCGTTCTTTCCTTCTTTCTTTCTTTCCTTTCTTCCTTCCTTCTTTCTTTCCTTCTTTCCTTCTTTCTTTCCTTCTTTCCTTCCTTCCTTCTTTCTTTCCTTCTTTCATTTTTTCCTTCTTTCCTTCTTTCGTTCTTTCGTTCTTTCCTTCTTTCTTTGTTTCTCTGTTTCTCTCTTTCTTTCCTTCTTTCTTTCTTTCTTTCTTCCATCTTTCTGTTGGTATGACTGTTATTAACCAGATATTTCTCCCAACCTTAACCATGACTTTTCTAATTAATTGCTTCATGCCAGACACACATGCACTCTGATAACATAATCACTGTTGCTTCACTAAAAGTCGTGTCTGTATGTCTTTACAGCCATGGCACGAACCTGTTAAGGCTCATGCGATAACAGCTTTTAGAGTGAAAGCATCAAACGTTTTACTAGGTCAAGAAGCAAGGACATATGTACATATAACTGCAGTTATCGCTGAAGAAGTGCTATCAAAACGAAAGAAGAGCTTAGTTTGAGGTTTCTCCTTAGCAGATCACACTATTATTTGAACATTCTCATCTTTTGAAGTTATGAGACAAAAGACTCAAACATATTAAAGGTATAAATATGTATAGTGTCTTTTGTACATTTTGTGTATCTCCACAAGAAGTGGCTATGAATGATTCAATGCTGATGTTAATTCTAAAACTACCAAGCAAGATGACTTCACTGTACCTATCATTCGGCACGTACCGGGTTTGATTCCCGTCGATGGTCCACCCTGGCTTGAGTTTTTCGTGGCAGACGTGTGCTGGGTTGGTTTCTCATCTCACACAATTATCTTTCGCTACATTCCGTCTCCACATAATTCAGGTGTGCGTCCAGGTTTCTGGTGTGTTGGTGCTGGACAAATGCCGCGGAGGCTTGCTTCAAGCTAGAGGTCGCTAGGTTAAAGTTCACCCCTTTTCTTATCAATTTCAATAACGGATGGAACTTTGGGTCAGTTGTTTCTCTTCATACAGAACTACGCATAATCCTAAAACTAACATTTGATCATAAAAATAGTTACTTTAGACTGTTGTTCAAAAATAATCTTCTAATATAAAGTGATTTATGTAATTTTTCCCTTTCTTATTAAAACTAAATTGCCTTTATTACGCAGTATATTGTCTTACAACCATAAATACAGTGAAACCTCGTTAATTCGGTGCTCTTTAACCTGGACCAGTTTTGGAAAACAAGATTGTGTTATATAGCGTAGTAAATGAAGATCTGTTTTATAGACGATAAACTGCTATTGTCGGTGGATACATCACTCGAATTCTCTTGCCAGTGGGAGACTTCATTCTACCCACCCCACCTGCTTGGGACCAGGTTGAAAGAGAAACTTTGATAAAGTCATAGAAAAAGCTGTGGTCTGGTGTGTGTGACTTGCCAGAAAACAAGATTGAAGAAGAAGAAAAAGTGTACAAGAAGATTTTATAGACATTTTAAAAATATCGATGGCTGTTCCGACGAAGAAGAGATTGACGACGACGGAGGCTATAAGCTGACCAGAGAGGAAGGCATTATTGCATCATGCAGAGTTACTGAAAATGATAATGAAGAGTATTCAGATTTAGACAGTGTTGATGATCCAGCTGTGGTATGACATCCGCACAAGTAGTATCAAACAGAGAAACTGATGCTTTATTTCGAGAGTCCAGCCGAAACATTGCCAAAAGAACTTCTAATTTTAAAGCGGATGCGAAATAGCGCTGCTCGTAAGCGATACGCTAAACTGAGACAGCAGAAGTTCACTAACTTTTTTACCACCGACTAGTTTGTAGTACAGTGGAAATATACGAGGGGGGACCCAAAAAAAACCGGACTCCCAGGGCGCTGCCACGCGTAGACGTAGTGCAGGGTTCTCACGCTAGATGGTGTTAGTAGAGACCTTCATGAAACAGCTGTGCAGACGTGCAAGTGTGGTATTGTGTTTCTATGATTTTTGGCGGGTTACCTCTGCGAAGTCGTTATGGCAACTTTAAAAGAACAAAGAGTATGTGTGAAATTTTCTTTCATGCTTAAAAAAACTGCAACGGAGACACACCAAATGCTTCAGGAAGCTCTCCAGGAGGACGCTATGAGCTGCACACAGGTTTTCGAGTGGTTTGGGCGCTTTAAACGTGGTGAGTAGTGTGTTGAAGACCAAGCTCGTTCTGGACGCCCTTCAACATCGCGAAATGAGGAGAACATTGAAAAGGTCCACCAAAAGATCAAAGAGGATCGTCGCCAAACGATCGACCAAATTTCAGCAGCGACAGGAATCAGCTGGAGCTCGTGCCAGCGGATTTTGAGGAAGGATTTGCACATGAGACGTGTTGCTGCTATATTAGTTCCGCGCCTTCTCATACAGGAGCACAAAACCATCCGAATGAATATGTGTCAGGACTTGAAAACAGAGACTGCACGTGATCCAAAGTTCTTGAACAAAGTCATTACAGGGGATGAGAGTTGGTGTTACGGGTATGACCCAGAAACCAAGCAAGCGTCAAGCCAGTGGAGGACTCCCAACTCTCCCAGAGCAAGGCAAGTAAGGTCAAATGTGAAGACGATGATCATTGTATATTTTTATGTTCGTGGAATTGTGCATCGGGAATTCGTACCCCCTGGCCAGACTGTTAACCAGCACTTTTACTTGGATGTTTTAAGGCGTGTGCGAGAGGAGGTGAGGAGGAAACGGCCGGAACTTTTGCGATCAGGTGACTGGTTTCTGTATCACGACAACGCTCCAGCACACACGGCCTTACGAGTGATCCACTATTTGGCATCTCAGAGGTGCTCTGTCATTCCCCACGCTCCGTATTCGCCGGACCTAGCCCCGTGCTACTTTTTCCTATTTCCACGAATGAAAAAAACGCTAAAAGGGGAGCGTTATGACGATGTGGAGGCGGTGAAAACAGCTTCGCAAAGGGCACTGGAAAATAACAAACTTGAAGAGTTCCAAACATGCTTCCAACAGTGGGAAAAGAGACTTGACAAGTGCGTCGCATGTAATGGAGAGTATTTTGAAGGTGACTGAAGTAATTTTGTAAAAACGTTCATTAATAAAGTTTTTATGACAACAATCCGGTTTCTTTTGAGGCCCCCCCCCACCTCGTATTCTAGTCAATTGTAATCCATAATCAACACAATGGTGTAAGAGCAATGATAATACTTTTCTTTCAAAATACTGTTTTTAATCTATAAGTAGGCGTTTTAAGTAATCTGCATTTAATGTAAATTTTTATAAATGCTACTAATTGTACTATATTGTTAACATGGTCGCTATATGACCTAGGAAGTTGAAGCGACCTTAAATGAATTTATTAAAAATAAATTCTCTAACTTCAGAATAATTGAGACCAAACTGTGAAATGTAATGATTTTCATTTCAGCTGCTATGAGGCGGTTTTGACGTCTCCATTTCTCATTTGTAATTAAAACCAATACATTTATTACATTATTTTAATGAACTAGTTTGTATGGCGCCTAATTTAAAAGACACAACTTTTAAATTGTATAACTTAATTGCGATCATTTATCAAAATTTTATCAAATGCTAATATTATCTATTATATAATGCCTTTATAATATGTCACTTATTTCAAACAATTAACAGTTTTGTAAATAGTAATTCCCAAAGTTTTCGTAGTTATTTGTTGAATATTTCAATCTATGGTTTTCCAAAGAAGCTGCGATCCATTTATTGAACATTTGTTGTTATAAACATTTTCTCAAAGTAAAATGTTTACAACTCAAAGAATAAGATTGCTATTAAAATGGGTCAGGTTTGGAACATTACTTCCCTAACGCGATAAACGTGATTTGCATAGCACACGATTTTCATATGATGTCAAAGAGGTACAGATGTATTATTTTATCTTGACAGGGATCCTGCGTGGTAGGGATGAGTAGCAACTGTGGTGGGGATAGTGCACCTATCGCCACAATGCGTCACACGCGTAAGATTACGAGAGGGGAGGGTGGTGCATAAGGTGTCTAAAAACAAATCTCATTCTCGAAGCCAGTTTTGCAGCTCTTATAAACTAAGTTGTAATTCTTACTATGGTAGTAATCTCCACGCTTTTGTTTGATCTTAAATAGTAAATAGACATTTGGAACAAAACCCTGTTCTCCTCCAGCAGACATGATAAACAACTGTCGGCCTTTCAATATCGCTGCAGAGTCCCTGTAACGTATTTCATTCCAGGCATATGGTCCAGTATGTGCTGTATTTATATAAGTTTCATCCATATAAACTATGTAAACTTCACTTCGATATCTCCGAATATTTCGTAAATACTTAAGCCTTTTGGCACGTATGGTGCGATGTTCGATTAAAATTTGTCACGCTTAGTGTTTTTTTTTTTCCCTTCAAATAATCCTAGCTTCAAAAGAACTCTTCTTAATGTTCAGACACTGCCTTGGAAGTCAGTAGAATTTTTAAGCTTCATAAGCACTTTCTTCAAAGTTGGTCTTTGTTTTTCTGTGCTTTAAAAATTATTCATAGTTCGCCTAACTACTTCTGAATTAAAACATCCAAATTAGATTTTGTGCATGTTCTTAATCTTTGTTTACTGGGCACAGAGAAGGACGTTGTTGCACTAGCACCAATGGCTTTTCTTTCCTTAATAACTCTCCTAAACTGTTTTCAGACACAACTGTTGCGTCAGATACCCTTCCCCAGATTTTTATAGCTGACCCAGGCCATTGTTCCCTTTTTATAAATCTATGAATATTGGTTATTACTTCTCGGTTTTTAAATGTAGCACTTTATTTCATAATGTGCTGCTAGGAGGCGTCATTTATAAATGCTCTCTTGGAACCAGGAGACAAGCACATTTTGAAACAAGCTGTAGTGTTACCGAGTAGCTCTGCACGTGTTCACTTGCTCGCAACTGGTACGCAACTGACCTGCCCTCCCCTCCAGATACCACTGCGCATCATTCTGCACTTTTCAAGATAAAAAAAATTCATATGTACGTGCTTATTTCCGAATGTGGACAAATTGATTTCCACAATTGAGGTCTTTCTGAAAACGCGGTCAAGGATTCAGATATTAAAAGTATTGCCTCAGATATACCTATGTCCCCTTAACCTATAATAACGAGAGGGGGGACATGAGGCAGTGTGTCTGCCTCACTTTTAAGAGGTTCTGAATTCAAATCTCCGCCAGGATGAGTTAGGGTTTTTTCCTCCAGATATTTCCCTTAGCCTCAAAGATGAATGTCTGTAACTAAGCTCTATGGATCCTGGGCTCATTTAAGCATCATGTTAACCATTTCATCCATCGTCCAATGTTGGACGTACATTTAAAACAAGATGGGGGACTAGATTTCAGCAGCAATTTACTACGCTTCAAATTATATAGCGGTCAAAGATCTGAATGAAGACATCTTTGATATTACCAGCAAAGAAGGTTCTCGAAGAACTATTTAATGTTCGTTGCAGCCAAGTTATTTTGCTACCACAAGCTATCTGTCAGCTTCAAGAAAGACATGTGATGCTGTCAGTGAAGGTTGTGTGGATGATGCAATAACTATGTAATGTGCCAGAAAAATAGAGGGGCTTGGAAGGGCAACGTGTAAGAACGTTTTCGAAAATAGTCTTAAAGAAAGGTTGTCATTGTTGTGTGATGAAGTGATTAAAATGTTATAAGACATAGACGTGTAAGAAAGTCTTATTTTATTCTTAATATAATTCTGTTGAAAACTTTGAAATTATTATAAAAATATAATGACATTAACATGAGCATGTTGATTGGTGGACTGTACAGTCTGATAAATAAATAAGCCTAATAGACGTTATTTCTATATACACTTTTATTTCCTGTTTTAATTATCTTATTTATAATACATTTGGTCTGTCTTTTAATTGTTATAATGAATCATTTGCTTATGAGTTATATTAGTATGCAAACATAAACTAAGCACTTAGTTCCTAAACTGTGGCAAATAAAAGTTATTTACTTAAGAACAAAAATGGGAAACATTTCTGTTTTCATACGATTTGAACAAGAAGCTTGAATGGAAATTAATTGTTCCTTCACACTGGCCGTTGTAGGCTAAAGTGTGGAAAGATAGAGCGAGACTGAAAAATTCAATGCCATAGCCGGGATTTGAAACACGGATCTTCTGGTTGCCGTCCAGCCGCTCTAAATCTTGAGCTACTATGGCCAACGTGCCGACATGACATTAAACTCTCCAAATGACTAATGTTTTTTCCCGGTAAACCACTTAGGAGTTATCATAAACACATGAGACAACTATCTTAATGGCGACTTACAACATGTAAGCATTTAAGGCCCGGGCTATGGCATTGAATTTTCCAGTCTGACTCTTATCTTTCCACACTTTAGCCTACACACGGCTAGTGTGGAGGAACAATTAATTTCCATTAATTGATCTAATAGTGGTCCGAACTATAAAGCACGGGTCTTAAAGTACTTACAGCATAGTAAGTCGCCATTAAGGTAGTTGTCTCATATGTTTATGAGAACTCCTAAGTGGTTTACCGGGAGAAACACAAGTCAGTTGAAGAATTTAATGTCATGTTGGCACGTTGGCCATAGTAGCTTAAGGGTTAGAGCGGCTGGGCGGCAACCAGAAGATCCGTGGTTCAAATCCCAGCTATGGCATAGAATTTTTCAGTCTGACTCTATCTATCCACAAGAAGCTTAATTTTTTCAGACAACTTTTTCAATGCCTGTTTATTAAGCTCATCTTCCAGGAATTGGTAATTTCAGAGTTTGTCATTTCAAAATCCCTCACTCACAAATGATCACCAAAATACTTTTTTTAATATTGCAGCACTCCTTACCTTTTATTTATATATACAACTTTAATACTACGAGAGAATGGGACACCGTTTTAAAATTGCATTGGTTCCAAGTAGCTGATACACTTGTTTTGGCTTAAAAGAAATGGGGATTTATCACCTTTTTGTCCCTTAAGAAGATAATCTGTAATTTTTTTAAATCCGAATTATTTTCCCCATCGTTTTAAATTGTTTTTATCTTATGTTTACATAAAATCGGCCGTTTCTAATTCTTGTTTCACATAAGCTTGCCACGTATCTCTAAACGGTCACGTGACCTTATCACCTCTCATTGGCTGATATTGCAGTATAGACTGTTGTGCGGTAAAAATTAGTTCGTTATTTAACATGGTGATATATCTTTATACGTTGGAAGAGAATTGTCAAGTTTATATTTTCGTAAGTCTTTGAATTAAATATATTACGCAACAGAGTTGATTTATCTGAAATGCATGTTAATTCTTAAACCAAGTAAAGAGGAGGTTCCTTTGCTCTCAAGCACATGACACGATAGCACGTGATTTAGCGGTAGTGATGACATATTTGTTTATATGACTCATCACTGACCTTGTTTTGAACTGGATTAGTTATATATCGTCATTCGAAGTTGTGTTGTGTCGAGTGCGAGAGCTAAATTATTTTATTGATCGTTTATTGCGCGTGTACTTATTGTATGTATAATGGCAGAGTCTAGCGCCAGTTTTTCGCTGAAGCATCACAAGGGAAAACCTTTACAAAGCGGCGAAAAAAGAATTGTGATACATGTGTTTAATGCACTCACAGAGAAGAATCCGTCTTTGTCAGTGAGAGAAGTCGAACAGCTGCGCTCTGAACTTAAGGTGTGAGTGTTAGATGTGTAGGAACATCGCGACATGAAGCTGAGACAACAGAAAAACTTGAACACTCCAGGGGCGATATTGCTGTGTGGCGTAGACGTTATTTAAGGACAATCAGACTGTACCGGGATACAAATCGCAAAATATACTACCTTGACGAGACTTGGGTGAATAAAGGACACACGACAAGTATGGCGTGACACGACTTTTAAGACTGAAAGACAAGCATTTTTGCAAGTATGTGTGCTGGTTTTAAAAAAAACCAGTGGAGAAGACCGAAGGCCTTTCATTATAAACTTGTTTCAGTGTCATTGCTCATTCATTCAGTTTCAACTTGCTCAGTTTCATTATGAACTTCATTATTTTTGTATGCCTTCATATTCTTACTTGTATGATTTTATCTATCTTCCTGGCAATTATTATGACGTTTACTGCAGTTTTAAATGTGACGCGCCTATGGCGCGAAAGCATTAGCCAATTAGGATGAGGGGGAAGGTAGTTGAACGCGGAGTGATACGTGTCAGCGGGGCGAGGTTATATGAAACAGAGATTAATGCAATTGTAAATAAAACTAAACTGTTTTGAAAAATAAATAAATAAACACCGCTCGTCACGATTCAGTGTTACCGAATTTATGAATCTATGTTTATTATTGAGCTAGAATGTAGGTTTGCTAAGAAACAAGCCTTTCAGTGTAGTTATAATTTTTAATAATTATTTTTCTCTTTTCCATTCTGATGTTTGTTTTCAATCTCTGTGGTATGAAGCTTGGTGATACAGCACGTGTGCCTGACATGGTGATTGCGAAACGGACATGTATTGTGAAACTATTTCCACACTTGCATTCTCTTTAGGACCCTATCCAACTTCGTGTCTTGTCATTTGCTTTCATATGCCGGATGGCAAATGTCAAAATTAGCACTGGAGTTCTGTTCCGTAATGCATCTGATTCGCTGATTAAATGAACTGAAACGTGGTTTGTATAACCTGAGTTCTCTAATATTTAGTAATACATGGCTAAGCGGGAAAGCGTATTGGGAAAAATTCGCAACACAGAGACGTTCACCTCAGCTTATCGCACATACACGACGAGTTCAGTGTATGTATACTCTGTTCAGATGTAATCATGTTTTCTGGACAGCAATGTGTTATACATCAGCAGGCGCGAGAAAACATATCATATAGACACACGCAGCTTCCAATCGCTCTATTTGTCTTTGGTAACTTACTGTACATCAACTTACTAATATATCACTCTTCTAATCGACCAGATAAGACTCAATAAGGGACGATCGCAGCACTGGTCACAGTAATAATAATAATAATAATAATAATAATAATAATAATAATAATAATAATAATAATAATAATAATAATAATAATAATAATAATAATAATAATAATAATAATAATAATAATAATAATAATAATAATAATAATAATAATAATAATAATAATAATAATAATAATAATAATAATAATAATAATAATAATAATAATAATAATAATAATAATAATAATAATAATAATAATAATAATAATAATAATAATAATAATAATAATAATAATAATAATAATAATAATAATAATAATAATAATAATAATAATAATAATAATAATAATAATAATAATAATAATAACAATAACAATAACAATAACAATAACAATAACAATAATAATAATAACAATAACAATAACAATAACAATAACAATAACAATAACAATAACAATAACAATAACAATAATAACAATAATAATAATAATAATAATAATAATAATAATAATAATAATAATAATAATAATAATAATAATAATAATAATAATAATAATAATAATAATAATAATAATAATTGATAATAATAATAATAATAATTGATAATAATAATAATAATAATAATTGATAATAATTGATAATAATTAATAATAATATCTAATAATAATTAATACCCATTGCAGTCGCAACTGAATCACCTTCGCACGCGTAATCCTATCGCGCTCTCCACGTGACAGCAATAAGCGGCAACGTCGCCTCTCTCTCCGTACGAAATGTCAATCACTTTCTAGATTGGCGACCAGTATAGAATATGCCTTACTCAGGCAAGATACTGAGGGTTTTTAGATAGCTTTTCTTCGCTCTAGGACGTGACTTCATACAACTGCTTTCAATCAAAGAGGTGGCCCGCCTCGGTAGCGTGGTGGTAGCGTGTCTGCCTCACGTTCAAGAGGAGGTCCCGAGTTCGAATCTCGGTCAGGGTGAGTTACCTGGATAAGGTTTTTCCAGGGTTTTCCCTTAACCTAAAAGACGAATGTCGAGTAGCTCTAAGCTCTATGGACCCTGGGATCATTTGAGCATCATTTCACCCATTTCATTCATCGTCCGATATGACTTAACGTTGGGGAAAAAAATGGAAATACTCAAATATTCGCATAGCTCGAGACTTTCTGAAAAGCTGTACCATTAATGGTAACCATGACACTTAACGTTTCAGGGCTGAATGGCCATGATCTGTTTGTAGAAATGAAAGCACTTGGCGTTTCGAGCAATAGTTTGCTTTCCATCTTCAAGATAACTGTTGCCACGAAACAGCAGCAGCAGGATCAAGTTAAAATTGCTCGAGGAATCTTGGCAGTTGTTAAAACGCTACAGTACCAGTCCGTTTAGCCTGAACTTACCTGTTTAATATGATACGTAATGGTCTTGTTTCGCAAGTGTTTTTATTGTTCGGAGCTTTGCCCACTGTGACGGTCAGCCGTCCAAGCGACGTCATTGTTGCTGTTTAACTTATCCGGCCGCTTGCGTGACATGAAAGGCAGGTGTCGGCTAACGAGAAACAGGATGGAAGCAGGTATTTAGGGTGTGTGATAGTTACACCAAGCAAAGCAGAGAGCAGGTTTTCAGCTGAGCGATCATCCGTCCAGCCGTGATCAACCTCTATGCTGTTGAACTTGACGGTGTGAGATGTAGGTGGAAGAAGTGGCAACATTTACCAAAACTGCCCAAGTATTCATAACCACCAATTGGTGTGAGATTTGTGTGCATCGTATGAAGTTTTTTCTCGCACACATCCATTAGAGGAGACCGAATTGAGGTGTAAGCTGCGGTAAAGGAGTCTTATCAGAAGGGGCTAGATGTGAGTGATACATAAGTGCTACCAGTTGCTTCAAACTTAATTTGGGGAGTTCTTCTTCTTCGTCAGTCCATGGTTTGGGCATATGGCCCGTTCCGGCTTCATAGATGTCTCCAGCGTTTCCTGGGTCGTCCTCTGTCTCTTCTTCCTTTTGGATTATAGTTTAGTACTGCATTTGGATATCTTCCATCCTCAATTCTTAATATATGTTAATACCTCCCGTAGGGGAGGGGATCCGTCCCCTTCAGCTGCCGTGGTGCGGGCGCTACGGACCCTTAGCACTCGTGGTACCTCTGACGTTACTAGGGGGAACCTCGGGCCGGACATTTAAGCCCCTCCCTTTGGAAGTTGTTCGGATTGGGTTGGTCTCGAGGGGGCAGTGGTTCCCGACACCCGTGGGAGATCGGGTACGTCTCCGGACGGGGTTGAGGGAAGCCATTAATATTCCCGGGTACTAGCCAGCATAGCTAGTAGAAGGTGTGCTAGATCACCAGGCGGCCCCACAGAGGTCATATCGGTAGCCTTCACCTTTGGTGTTGGTGCGCGTAAGTGGCGTATCCACTTCCATCCCGTCTTGTGTCCTAGGACCAGATGGGGGGGTTGTTAGTAACCCAGGTCTTGTCCTATGGAAAGCCACACGGAGGACACCGGGCGCCCTTTGGGACAGCTCGGATACTCCCTGGTTGAAAGAGGCCCGGGTCTTGGTCCTACGGGTCCAGGACTGATGGGAGTAGAACCTCTGGACTCAAAAACTATATGTTCATGCCATTGTTGCCTTCGTTCTGATATTTTGTCATGGACTGGTTCGATTTCTAATTCCTTTCTAATATCCTCATTTCTTATTTTGTCCAATATTGTACAACCTTAAAAATGTCATTTCTGCAGTCTGTATTTTATTTAAATCCTTTTGTGTTGGCACCCAGGTTTCGCTTCCATATAGTAAAGTTGGAATAGTCATTACCTTATACATTTTCGTTTTTGTATCCCTTCTCACTCTGTTTTTAAATGTTCTTTGGATTGTCCCACATATTGCTCGGAATTTCTTTACTTTTTCTTCTATATCAGCATTGTTTCTAAAACTTATGTTACATCCTAAATATTTAAAATTGGATATTTGTTCTAAAATGCTATTTACTAAAACAATTTTTGATCTTACATTATAATTTCCTTTAAAAGCCATAATTTTTGTTTTTTCTTCTGATATTTTACTATATTGTGACTTTGTGGGTTCATGAAACTATACGTCCAATTGCACAAACTCAAAATGTTCTTTATTTCCACCGAATTACAGTTGGTACACTTGCCGATTACACAGAATTACGTAGCGCACACAATTACAATTCGCCAGTTCGTCTGTCGCAGGTTCACTCTACACTCACAATTACGTACAACTCCTCTGATACACGTACACAGTCTTCCGGTTCGTTCAGTCACCTGGCGCTCCTCACGGCTGCTCGCCAAGAACTGAACTGACTTTTTTTAAATATAAACGAGGCTTTGGGAGGGAATAAGTGGAGAAAAGTGTCGGGGTCCCGCGGAAGCACCCCCGTTAGTATCGGTATTAGGATGCAGGCGCCCGAAGGGCACGTGCTTATGGTGGCTATGTCAGGGGGTCCAACCATGATCAGAGGCCCTGGGTGGATCGCCTGGATCAGAAGGAGGGATTGGTTGATTGGAAGCGTTTATTTGTTTTTGGGACACTGTGCACCATTGGTGCTTAATTTAAGCGGCGGCTGTGGCGTGTCGGTCTCTCTGTGGTGTCAGTAAAGCGGCATACACTCACTGCAGTCCTTGTATAGGGATATCGCTGTTTCTGGAAGTCTCGTGGTTTAGAAAATAATCCCGAATGTTCCAGTCGCCAGGGGGGAGGGGAAAGAGGCGGCCAGCGACCAGTGAAACTTCCCTAATCATCCCCTCAGTTAGTGACATGAGACAAATGGGTAGGCGTGGACTAAATGCCTCCGGTCCCCTACTCAGCTGTCAGTTGGTCGTGCCTTCCGATAATTGGGTGACAATATTATTTAGAATATACATTGATTTTTGCAGTTGATTTTCATTCCGATGAATCAATATTTGGTCATCCGCAAACAGCAGGGTATTAATATACATATTTTCTTTCACTTTGATTCCTGGGTCTACTAAAATCTTCCATTCATTTAGAATATCGTCCATATATATATACTAAAAAGAGTAGGTAATAAGCTACACCTTTGTCTTAGTCCAGTATTGGTAGAAATATTTGGGGAGTTAAAAGTTTAAACCCGTAGCACTACACTCCCTATCGGACCAGCGCTTGCCAACCCGACTGCCGGTCTCCGCCCACATACGCAATGTAGAAGTGGGCGATCGTCCAACCTATATAGGGAGGAGAGGTGGTCAGCATCTCGACACCCGGATCTGGAAAGCTAGCTTTTCATGACCAGGACCGCTTACCTATCTCAACCACCTCAATTTCCTCACGATTCTAAGTGGGTTCCGATCCTACACCCGGGACTTAAAATCCGCAGATCAAACCCGGAGCGCTTCCGTGGCAGGGAACCAAGCATGATGTGAGTGGTAGTCACGGATTCCAGGAGTTTTCATGTTTATAATATTATATAGCTTGTTGCATAGCATAAAACAAACACAGATATATAAATAAAAGTTATAGCGACATGCTTTGTTTAAAATGTATTTACAATTTCCCCAATTTACAGTGTCTTTGTGTATTTCAGTTTAATGCTCCGATTCTTCTCCAAGAAAACAACAATGACAGAGTTTTGATGTGTTGCTTGCTGTTGCTTTTTAAGCTTTTTTAAACAACCTTTTTTCCACTGATAACAAGAACATAGACGAATATTTATTTTGAGTTTGAGTGTTTCTTACATAAGTCTGTATTCTGCGGAGCGCTGAAAATGATCGTTCTGCTGATGCACTGGTGGCAGGAATGATAAAAATTAAATGTGTGATCGTGTGATTTAGTTTTTAAATAATTAAGATTCGGAGTTAGCCTTCCTGTTGAAATTATGTAGCACTTTTCACCAAAAGAATGCGAACTCAAGGACCGATTTAAAAGGTTTCGATCACACAAACACAGTCGTTTTTACCCACAAATTGTGATGTCATTTTTCTTATTGTACTTTTAACATTAAATCATGCACCATATTACTATTACACGCGAAGAAGTAACACTAGAACTCAAGGTTTGCCGTTTCACTACACTGGCAACAATAGTGCTATAAACAAATGCTAAAACCTCGGTTGCCTTGCAAGGTAACTGCATCAAAGACGAATCTGTATGCTTCAAGTTTGCCGGTGTAACAAACGAGCTATTTAATACTTGTTTCACATAAGCTTGCCCCGTATCTGTTAACGGTCACGTGACCTTATCACCTCTCATTGGCTGCTGTTGTAGTATAGACTGTTGTGCGGTAAAAATTAGTTCGTTATTTAACTTGGTGTTATATCTTTATATGTTGGAAGAGACTTGCCAAATTTATATTTTCGTAACTGTTTAAATTAAATATATTACGCAACAGAGTTGATTTATCGGAAATGCATGTTAATTCTTAAACGAAGTAAAGAGGAAGTTCCTTTTCTCTCATGCACATGGCACGATAGCACGTGATTTAGCGGTAGTGATGACATATTTGTTTATATGACTTTTATCACTGACCTTGTTTTGAACTGGATTAGTCATATATCGCCATTCGAAGGTGTGTTGTGCCGAGTGCGAGAGCTAAATTATTTTATTAGTCGTTTATTGCGCATGTACTTATTATATGTATAATGGCAGAGTCTAGCGCCAGTTTTTCGATGTAGCATCGCAAGGAAAAAAACTTTACAAACCAGCGAAAAAAGAATTGTAGTGCATGTGTTTAATGCAGTCACAGAGAAGAATCCGCCTTTGTCAGTGAGAGAAGTCGAACAGCTGTGCTCTGAACTTACAGGTGTGAGTGTTAGATGCGTAGGAACATCGCGACATGAAATTGAGACAATAGGAAAACTTACCACTCCAGGGGCGATGTTGCTGTGTGGCGAAAACGTTATTTAAGGGCAATCAGACTGCATCGGAATACACGCAAAATATACCACCTTGACGAGGCTTGAGTGAATGGACACACAAGTATGGCGTGACACGACTTTTAATAGTGAAAGACAAGAAGACAAGCATTTTTGCAAGGTATGTGTGCTGGTTTAAAAAATCCCAGTGGAAAAGGTTGAAGGCCTTTCATTATAAACTTGTTTGTTTCATTGCTCATTCATTCAGTTTCACTTTGCTCAGTTTCATTATAAACTTGCATTTTTGCATGCCTTCACATCATTATTTGTATGATTTTATCTATCTTCCTGGAAATTATTATCTCTCTTTCTAGCAGCTGGCGGCTGACTGAGGGTCAGCACGATGTATCATTCGTGTACCTGTCCTATACGGACTTAACCACTTAATGACAGGATATGAGGGGTTTTGCAGGGTGGTGGTTTAAATTTAGGTGGATGAAAAGAGAGGAGGTAGCCGTAGCTCCTCATGGTAGCCGACTCGGGTACAACACTTGTGTGCACCGGAAATTATTATGACGTTTACTGCAGGTTTAAATGTGATGGGAAGGCACCGCCTATGGCCTATGGCGCGAAAGCATTAGCCAATTAGGATGAGGGGGAAGGTAGTTGCACGCGGAGTGATACATGTCAGCGGGGCAAGGTTATATGAAACAGAGATTAGGACTGGAGGATGTTAAACGACCGATATCAGGGGGTTACCACTGACCGGTCCGGACGGATCGGTCACAAATTAACCCAATTGAAGGCTGAAAAGTGAAATCGCTTGGATCTTCCATTACTGTTTGAACAAAAAATATTGTAAAATGTTGATACACTTTTTTCCAACAGAGGAAACATTGACGCCACGCCACTGAGTCTGTGATCTACACCCTAGATCATCCCGAGTGCCCTGTTCCCCTGCACTCTTGGTAACCACCTGCCACCAGCTGTACAGGATCAGGGGCATTACTATTACGGATACAGACGTACTGGACATGGGATACAACTGTTGGCTGGTATAAACCGACCTTCGCCTTGACACAGGAGTGAAAGTTAGCAAACGCTTCGCAATTCAAAGCTGAAGGTGGCTCGTAATTGGCTGTTTTCAGTGGCGTGTCATAACTGAACTCTACTTTATGGATATGTTGTTCGTGTGTATGCATGTTTCACTCGCTTCTCTATGGAATTAATGTAGAATTGTTAATACGTTGGTATCTACATAGAAAATGCATTGACCAGAATTAATTAAAAGTTCAGTGATTGCAGACATATCTCCCTGTGCGAGATGGCACTTTTTGAGGCTCTATTTTGCCAATCTGATCCAAAGTTTTGTTGTCGAACCACACGAACATGAATTTTATTTTAATTCATGTCTTCCAACGTAAGTCATATTCGACGATGAATGAAATGGGTGAAATGATGCTCAAATGATCCCAGGGTCCGTAGAGCTTAAGAGTTACCCCACATTCATCTTTCAGGATGAGGGAAAACCTCGGCAAATCCCTTATCAAGGTAACACCCTGTCCAAAATTCGAACTGAATGTGAGGTGGACACGCTAGCACAATGCTACATAGCTGGGTCAAACATGACATTTTATATACTCCTGCAAACAAAAGCAGTCTGTTTTATCGGTGGCAGATTTTAATAATTGACGAATCTTGTTTATAAACTGGTGTTCGTAAGGATACGGGAAATATAACAGGGGTTCATGTTCAAACAGTTCTCTTATATTGTTAGAACAAAATGCAGCTCGATTGATTCCGAAGTAAATGTCCTTCATTCTTTTTCTTTCTTTCCTTCTTTATTTTTTATATTTTTCCTTAAAACTAAATTAAACAATGCTAATATGCCTTGCTGGAGTTTGAAGATTCCGCCAATCAAGTAAAAAGTACAATAAGAAAAATGACATCACAATTTGCGGGTAAAGGCGACTGTGTTTATGTGTTCGAAACCGTTTAAATCGGTCCTTGAGTTAGCATTCTTTTGGTGAAAAGAATTTCACCAGGAAGGCTAACTCCGAATTTTAAACATGAGAAATTAATAGTAATAGGTAACAATAATAATTGTCTAATAAATTCAAAAACTAAATCACACGATCACACATTTAATTTTGATCATTATTCCGCTAGAAGCACTTCTTTGGGAAATTATATAATTTGTTGAGCATCTTATTTGTGTAGTCATTTATTTGGCAAATTTGTTTGTAAAGTATGT
This sequence comes from Mantis religiosa, assembly GCA_030765055.1. Lineage (NCBI taxonomy): Eukaryota > Metazoa > Arthropoda > Insecta > Mantodea > Mantidae > Mantis > Mantis religiosa. Next base: position 42,962,963 of record CM060954.1, read on the forward strand.
AGTATTACTGTTTATCCTCCTATAGGCAATTTAAATGTAAACCATTTTTTTCCCTTTCTGGATACAAAAGCAAGAGTTTGGCAGCTATTTAGCTTGAGAAGCCAAGAACAACATTGTTGTCGAAGGCAATGATTTAATAACTAAACATTTATGGTTACGATAAAGTTATATTACACTAAATTTCTCAATGCAGCTATTTTTGCCATATATTATAGTGCACACAGAGAAGTATTATAAATGAACATATTTATTTATGGACATCTCTGAACGTGGGTTATTTGTTAGTAAACAAATTCTTCTAAATGAGAAATTAATAGTAATAGGTAACAATAATAATTTTCCAATAAATGGTCTTATTCAGCTCAGTTGGTGGAGTTTGTGGAATACTGTTTTACAGACGTGTACAAATTATTAGACTCAATTGTGAAATTTTTAACATATGCCGTTTATTTTCTATTTATTTAACAGAAATAATTATACAAAATATTTTTTTTCAACTCTTAGTATTTTGTATGCATTCCTTTAGCCTTTATTACCATTTTGATGCGTTTAGGCATGCTCTCTACAAGGGTGGTCACTTTTCCTTTATTTCTTCATCTCTGGGCCAAATACTTATCAGGCCCTCAATAAGCTGAACTTTTGTTGTTATTTTCAATTTTTTTCAGTCTCTGTTTAACAATACCCCACAGATTCTCTATTGGATTTAAATCAGGGCTATTCCCCGACCATGGTAGTACTTTTACATTGTTTTCTTTGAGGAACTGTGTAACAGATTTTGCTCTATGATAGGGAAACCATTCTTTACTTTGCGGAAATAGTCCTGTTTCTAACACACTTTTATACTGTTTCTGCTCCATAGATCCCACAGCTATGTATAATCTTCCAGGTCCATGGACAGACATACAGCACCAGACCATTTTTTATGTTGGGTGCTTTACCCTTTGATCGACACACTGAGAGGAAAATGCTTCTTTTACTGTCCTTCTCACATATTGGCCTCTCTCTTCACATACTTCAAATATGTAATTAGTAAATGTAGCACTGGAATTTATAAATCAAAATGGAGAGAAAATACCAGTGGTGTACCGCAAGGCTCTGTGCTGGGTCCTCTGCTTTATATACTTTACACAAACGATTTACCTCAAAGTATAAATGGGTATCCAATATTGTATGCAGATGACACATCAGTTATTATACAAAATATAAGTCATAATAGTTTGCAAACTGATATAAGCAATGCATTAAATAACTTAGACAAATGGTTCACTGAAAATGGTATGAGCTTAAATAAAACAAAAACTAGTATTATACAATTTAAAACTGCTGCTAATGCTAATCTGAAACAAGATAATGTAGACAATAATAATAGTTCTACAATAAAGGGTTATAGTAAGATATTAGGAATGCACATAGATGAATGCTTAAAATGGAATATCCATATTGAACATATAACCAAAAAATTGAATTCGGCCTGCTATAACATGTTATGCCTGACAAATATGATGAATATAGAAACAAACAAAATTGTATATTACAGCTATTTTCATTCGATCTTGGCCTATGGTATAATATTGTGGGGAAATGCATCGGGATGGGAAACTGTTTTTAAAATTCAAAAAAAGGTAATACGTATAATGTTACATGCTAACTTTAAAGATTCATGCAAACCACTATTCAAAAAATTAAAAATTCTAACAATGCCCTCAGTATATATTTTAGAGTTATCCACCTATGTATATAAAAATTATGAGAAATTTATCCAAAAACAAAATCGTCATCATTACGGCACTCGGAAAGAGTCCAGCATAAAATACCCCATGCATAGATTAACATTATATGAAAAAACACCCCATTATATGGGTATAAAAATATACAATAAATTACCTCAACGACTCAAAGAAATAAAAACTCTGAAACTATTTAATAAAAGTGTAAAAGATCTGTTATTACATAAGACATATTACTCCATACAGGAATTCATGGATGACACAATATCATAACTACTTGTAATTGATAATTATTTATTTATTTATTTATATATTATTTGTTATTTATCATTATTTAATATTATTATTTATTATTACTTGTAATTGATAATTTATGTACATATACATTAGAATTAGTTTTTTCTTTTTCTTTCTTTTAAATTTCTTTTATGTATAACCTGACGACTCACCAGTTTACCAGCTAGGCTGACAATGTAAACGTTATGTGACAATAAAGATTCTATTCTATGGATTCATGTGAGAAAATTACCTGAAACAATAAAAACCTTCATTAATATTAAACAGTTTTAAAATTGCTCAAAGATAGCATAACAAAACCAGCAATGACAGAAACGAAGTTTAGGCTGTTTATTTCATTTCCTTAAAATTTACATGCACATATTTTAATTGTATGCTATATGCAATTTTCATACTATTTACCTTTCTCCAAAATTCCACTGCATCTCTTTGGCCCATTCTAAACGTTTTTTGCCATTGCAGGTGTCAGCTTAGCCTTTTTACGAGGCCTGCGTGCTGGTAAACCTGCTTCACATAATCTTCTACGAACTACTGAGGCTGATATCTCTGTATCGTACTGCTTTAGTTGATTACTGAGGTCAATGCTGGTTGCTCTTCTATTTTGTTTTGCCACCTGCACAAGTTTTCTTTGGATCCTTGGTGATAGCTTTCTTTTCCTCCTGCATTTTCCATCCCTTTGTGAGGTCAACGTCTCACCGAATGTTAAAGCTTGATTAATGCGACTAACAGATTTTTGTGAAATACACAATTTCTTAGCTATATCACGTTGTGAGAAAAGAATTCCCTTCAAAAGACTCTCAGTTACAGCTACTTTCCTTGGGGATAAGTCAGCAGTTTTACCCAAAACCTCACTTTTGAATTAATGTGAATGCTAAGGATAAGATACACGATGTTACCTGGCTTGAGATCAATTAATAATAAATGCTGAGGATATATTAGCCATAAAATACAATAAAGGCAAATATTAACAATCTTCAGTTACTACATTCACCAAATGAAAGCAATATCTCCAAACAGTTGGATAAACAGACATGATGAAAATGGCTGCTCTTAATTCAGAGCTACCACCATATTACTATAAGTAAAAAAAGAATCCCCAAGCTGTTATTAAGAGAGAAATTTCATTGCATATGCTTCATATTATAGCAAGGAAAAGAATTACGACAAATTGAAATAGGTTACGGCGGTAAAGAACTATTATTTTGAATGTTAAACTGAAGCAGAGTAAAAAAAACATGAAGGATTCTAATAATTTGCACACCTCTGTACTGTCTGTTAAGTTTGTGAGTTTATGGTCAGGGACCTTGCGGTCTTTGTACCTATTCTGTACGTAGAGTAGGTAATCGGGTCGTCCTAATTTTAAAAATTTACACTTTCTCGTCAAAGTTTGCAAGAAGAAGTTAAGTGAATAACATTTCAACTGAAGCTTCTTTCTCGTGTTGAACGAAAACAACACTATTAACAACAGGTACTATCCTGTATCTAATACTTGCATTACAATTGCTTTAGTATTTTAATTGAAGTAATTCCTCATAATATAATTAATGTTATACGTTTATTGGAATGGATTATCAAATTTGTTACGTACCAAGGCGGGCCTTAGACGGTTGAGAATTGACCTGAATGCACATAATGGCTAACGAAAATAAAGCAGCCGTCTGTGAAAATAAAATATCACTTCATGTGTAATTGCTACTTCTGTATGTCATACAGATTAATCTTTATTAATATTCGTTTTAAAGACAAGGCAAGATGGATACATACAGGATAAATATGTTTAACTTTAATTCCAACTCTGTAGGGATGATCACGCTGTGTTCTTTGACGCTTTACTTAGTTTTGTCTACTTTCTTCTCTAATGCCCGATTTCACTAACAGATGTTAAGACTTAACACTAGCTTAGCAATAGTTAAAACAAAAATTGCATTTCACCAAGAAGTGTTAGAGTAACACTCGTGTTAAATCTCTTGTTAAACTAACAAACCAAATTTCTGATGTTAAGTCCTTAACAATTGTAATTAGTCAAGATGGCGAGCATGAACTCAGCTGTTGATGTCGATTTGCTATATTTAAGACCGTCTAAATGGCATTCGTAATAGAGTACGGCCTATGAGGAGAAATTGTTTTGAGGAACTATCAGAAGAAGAATTTTACGGAGGTATAGACTGTCGAAACAAATTGCTATGAAGGTTACTGCCGAAGTACAAGAGAGGTTAGAACATGCATCGAAAGGAATATGGCGATCTCGCCTTTGCTTCAAGTATTAATAACTTTGCGATTTTATAATTCACTGAATTATGTGGATAATACACTGTCCACCTCCCGTCTTGAAACGTTTAAGTCACTTGTCCTTCTTCGCTCCTCGTTTTGAATTTACGTAATACTGAGTTAGAACATGCATCGAAAGGAATATGCCGATCGCGCCTTAGCTTCAAGTATCAATAACTTTGCGATTTTATAATTCACTGAATTATGTGGATAATACACTGTCCACCTCCCGTCTTGAAACGTTTAAGTCACTTGCCCTTCTTCGCTCCTCGTTTTGAATTTACGTAATACTGAGTTAGAACATGCATCGAAAGGAATATGCCGATCGCGTCTTTGCTTCAAGTATTAATAACTTTGCGATTTTATAATTCACTGAATTATGTGGATAACACTGTCCACCTCCCGTCTTGAAACGTTTAAGTCACTTGCCCTTCTTCGCTCCTCGTTTTAAATTTACGTAATAATGAGCAAGAATATGCATCGAAAGGAATATGCGGATCTCGCCTTAGCTTCAAGTATTAATAACTTTGCGATTTTATAATTCACTGAATTATGTGGATAATACACTGTCCACCTCCCGTCTTGAAACGTTCAAGTCACTTGCCCTTCGCACCTCGTTTTAAGTTTACGTAATACTGACAAGTTGTTTGGTGCTTCTAGTAGTGACACATACATTTGAATTAAATTCGTTTCCAATATTTTCCTCGTGACATCTTTCTCTTTTACATTCACTGCATCCGTCCTCTTATTTTCCACGATATCCTTACACTTCGTCACCTATTCAATTAACAATTCTTTCTCCATCGGCGAGAAATTTGTCTCACGGCCTTATTATGATTTTGTTCATCCGCCATTTATCAGCTTGTGCAGACTAAAATGAAAACAAAAGCGCATCGCAGTACGTTCAGAAAATAATACGACTCTTTCATAGCCTTCTATACCTGAGATATTTACAAGTTTCTTGGCGTTAACACAGATTTGTTAACATTTTCAGAAAACAGGTTGGTGAAATGCAAGAAATTTAACATTAGTGTTAGCGCTCTGACAATTGTTACGTTACATTTGTTAACGTCGATTTTAACATCTGTTGGTGAAATCGGGCATAAGTGGCATAATGAAATACCGCATGACGTAGTCTGTTTTTCCGCCCGGTTCACTCGATGGGGCGTAGAACACAAGACTTCTCCAGTCTCTTCTGCAGTAGCTTGGAGAACAGCCGCTACAGCAGAAACATTTACTGACCCTTCCTTCATTATCGAACACGCTGGTGTACCTATATAGCAGCTGAAAGTTTACACAGAACATTTTAAAGTGTTCTGCACGCTTGTTCTGAACGAAGGAGAAAAGGAAACTTACAGAAGGTTCTGGTTATTATCTGTTGATAGCGCTACTTATTTCTGTTTTATCTCTCCAACTGCCCGGCTCCGACGTCACGAAGCTTGCACCATAGTGTGGTTGTTACCTTGACCTCGTATGGCTCAACTGAAGTGTAAAGGCAAATTCATGATTGTTGCACCCATGTTTCATAATCTCTATGCTCACAGCTGTGTGATTGTTTTGATATTCGCTAACTTAAAACGCACACCCATTATCACGTTGTTAGTTCGAGCTATTAAGCAGGGAATTTTTGGATCTTGCCAGTTTTAAATGTAATATCACAGGACTTTCACTGTCATTTAACCAAGCATCTCACAATGTGTTAAAATCCAAACACCTTAAATAATTTCGTTATATGCTTCCCAGACCTGTTAAGATCCACTGGTAAGTTACGGTTAGATCAAAAACCAAATTAAGGCATGTACCACTATCCACATAGAAAATCTAGGTCTGAGGAGAGCGTTGCCTTCTGCGTTGGAGTATTACTTTCCGAAAAAGTTCACAGTATATTGATATACAAGTTGAATCAATGCCTCTTTGTAGAATGAGGAAAAAATTTACTTCCAAGTTTCTGCAATAAACACATATGTATTGTATCTTATTTTTCCACAATTGTGAATAATAAAAATAGCTATGGGAAAATAAAATTAATTAGCTCTGTGAACTGTGATCGATGAATCACGCCTGGTACTATTTACAAGCCAGTGAACAAATGAAGGTTGACAAGCCAGTGAACAAATGAAGGTCAGTTGGCTGCTTGTAACGAAAGAGCTGTAAATGCTGTATGAATTAAATCTTAAGTAAATCTTGACAAATAAGGGCAAGTAAATACGGCAAAGTTTACATGCCAAACATCTGTCAAATATGACTACACTGCATATCTGCAGTAATAAATATACTTTTAAATATTTGGATCATTAACGTCTGCAGTAAATGCAAAATGCAAGGAGTGTAGAAATACTAAATTCCCACGCACAGATAGCCTAAGCGGGAAGTGGATAAAAAAAACACTATCGCTGAATAAAAGAATGCCGTTCAAGCTATTTTTACTCTACACAATTGTTTTATTGACCTTCCATAAATCAACCTATATCAGCTATTCAACAGATTGCAAGTTTTCCATTCCTTCCCGTTTAGTATCGTTACCTTGATGTGAAGTATTTCATTCCCTTTACAGAGAGATGAGCGAGTAATTACAGCTCTGCTTTTCTTAATTTCATTTCCTTTAGACTATGAAAATATGGTGTTCTTTTGACTATTCATTAGTTTACTATCTGCATTAAGCAGGCTTATAATCATTCATTTCCACTCCGACTGTACCTGAAGCACAGCAAATTCATGATTGTTGCACCCAGTTTTCATCATCTCTCTCTGAAGTTGCCAAAACCATTAACAGAAGTAAACTACAGCGTACTGCATAGTTCAACACTTCAGACAAATACTGCTGTAAATAAACCTAGAAATAGCGCTCCTTCTAAACTCACCACCAGAGACAGGAGGCAAATAATAAAAATGGCCAATCAGAATCCGAGAGTCACTGCATCTGAAATTAGAGGATGCCTTGAGCAATATTCTGGCACTGTGGTTCACACTAGAACAGCTGAACGGGTTTCAAATAATACTGGATACAGGCTGGCCCCGTAGCTCAGTCGGTAGAGCACCTGCCTGCCGTGCTATGGGTCCTGGGTTCGATTCCTGGCGGTGGGGATGGGGATTAGAGTGTGAATGTGTGATTTAATGATTAAAACCTAACGAATACGAGTTAACACCTTCGATATGTTCCAAAGGAGAACGGCCGCCGATATGACCATTGTAGTTAAAGGCGGGGTATAAATGGAACAAGAAAAAAAATACTGGGTACAATGCCCGCGTTTCTAAGAATAAGGTGAATAAGAAAAAGCGTATAGAATTTGCTAATAGTGTTTGGTGAAACCAACAGAATCCTGGGATAAGGTTCTCTGGTCGGACGAGAGCAATTTCTGCTTATACAAGAGTGATGGACGTTTTTAAGTGCGGAGACTGGCAAATACAGAATAGGAACCTAAGAACTTGGTAGCTACAGTGGAACATGGTGGCAGTAGTGTGATGGTATGGGATTGTATAGCTTCATCTGGCTTTGGGGAACTGGTGTTCATAGATGAGATCATGGACAAATTTGAATACAAGAGGATTCTTGAAAACAATCTTATAAAGAGTGCAGAGAAGCTGGAATTAGGGCATGATTATTACTTCCAGCAGGACAATAATTCGAAACATACTGTTGAAATTGTAAGGCTTTGGATCATGTACAACACTCCTCACACTTTGAAGACACCGCCCCAATCTCCAGATTTAAATCCTATAGAGAACATCTGGAATGAACTCGAGGAGCGTGTGAGGAAGCATCACATCAGAAGCAAGGACCATCTGAAAGAACTTCAAAGAGAGTGGAGAAATATGGACTCTGCAGTCACTAAATAACACATACAGACAATGCCCAAACGATTATCAGCAGTAATTGAAAGAAAGGAGATGATAACTAAATACTAACTGTTCTCTGTTCGAATACTTATGTCCAGATGTAAAGTAACTGTTTTATTTCTCCTTGTAGTGCAAATTAGTTTCAGTTGTTATTTAAGAGTTTATATGTTTAATGGAAGACTCAAGTTTATTTTGTACCAGTTGTATTTACGTATGCTTACTCTGCGTAGCTTTAAAATAATATAAGTAATAAATATGTTTACGTTCGAATACTTAATGTCGGCCTCTGTATACAGGGTGTCCATAAATGAATATCGGGGTTTTAACGCTTTATAACATTAATTTTATTAAACTTATTAAGAATATATAAGAATATATATATATAAGAATAATATATAATAATAATAATAATATAATAATAATATATAATAATAATAATAATATATAAGAATAAAATTAATGTTATAAAGCGTTAAAACCCCGATATTCATTTATGGACACCCGGTATTTTCTCTGCAGTCTCGATATTGCGTTTTTCCTTCCTCTACATTTCATAGATAAAGCGACAGAGAAAACCAAACCTAAATATGCAGGAACACGAGCAGCGTTTACCAGATTGCAATCCATTACCACTAAGAGTGTTGTTAGTGAAGAAGAAGACAGCTTAGGCCTTTTAAAGCCAAATGACATCACCGGATAAGAAAACCATTAAATGGGCAACTATGAGCTATTACCATTAAAAGGCACACGGTAGATATTACATCATCGATTCAGATAATGTGTTGTAAACTAGTTCAAGGATAGCTGGTTTAGTAAGTATACGTTCATGACTGACTTTTTTTATCATTCGTTTGCAGAGTGATCACATGACCGTAACAGTGATGCCTATATTAAATTTGTATAAACCAAGCTCTTTATATGCGTAATATGAACGAATAATAAAGTCAAAATACAAAGTAGTTTCTGTTTAATCACTTTTGCTTTCATACAAAATAATCGAGAATCGGCATTTGTGCAAACTTAATCATTTGAAGTTACAGAACATGATTGTGTATTATAGTGAAAGAATAGGGAGTTGAGGCAAATAAGGTCAATGAAACAAGATAACACGGACGGCACTGTCAGTGGCGAGGCGTCACTTTCAAAGCGAGGAAAGCTCCAAATAATTGTCATTAAAATAAAAGAGAATAGTGAACTAAGGCCCGCAGTCACACATGGTTTCCAGTAGCTATAGGTTAGAGTAGGTATAGGATAGGTTAGGATATATCTGCACAGACTATGTAATTTAAATGATGAAATAGATAAAGAAGGTTAGAAAAGAAATAAAATTTGCGGACATTTGTGCTCTGGTACAGCCTCTAGATGCTAGGGCAGTAAATGAGCAGATTTATATTTTTAATATTTTTTTTATTTTTTTTTATTTTTTATAGTCACACATAGGCCCTTCTTGCATTGCAACACTGCTCACATTACAAGTAGACATATTCCTGCTTCCCCTCTCCACTCAGACGTTCCAGTTTTTCCTATAACTGGCCCACACCACGTGAACTGTTAGCTTAACATGGAGAAAATGTGCAATTTACACTTTTGCTAATAACCTAACCCTTTAATGTATGGTGTTGCCGTATGTCAATATTAGGCTCTATTCAGCTTCAAAAATGTTGTAGTGACAATTATTATATTGTCAGTTATACACACATAATGTTGAGTCTTTAGAGTTGTAAACATTATATTATTTTTATAATTTCATTGTAGTGCTTTTTAGTATAAAATGACAAATCCAAGTAACTGCAGTCAAATGTTACCCCGTCAACACCCAAGCGTGCCAACACACCGATTATTTTACTTTGGCCCTCCCCATCCTTTACCACAGGCATATTTGACTTAAGATGCCGAGATTCGAACTCACGACGTTTGGCTTTGAATGGATGGTCAGTCCATCACCTATCGCTTTAACGACCATGGCTATTCGAATAGATTGCGTTGAGGCACCGTATAAAGCGGTATGAGAACCGGTTTAGAAATTACAGAAAGAGCGGCATAAGTAGCAAAATATTTTATGCTTTAATGGGTTAAAACTTCACAACAAATACCTATTTGTCACCACTAAATACCAATCTACGTAAAATACTATTGCTAATATTATTGAAATACACTTACAGTTATATTTAAAAGTGCTACATAAAACAAACAAAATAAACATTTCTTCACACCGTGCAGAGACTTCAGGTGACAAAATCCTATCGAAGGTCGCCCGGAAACCTACGAAGCAGGGTGTTCAAGGTCATGAATACATAAATACTTCTTCGGTATTGAATGAGCTCGCGGGGCGTTTTTGTCTGCCACAGCTTGACTGGTGACAACTGGACAGTCTTCCTACCCAGCGGCGAGCAGCGCTAAAAGCAGCAAGCATCTTGCGATACAGCAAAGAGGACCACCGGCTTCTTCTTGGCAGTACCTTTCCACAACCAATAGCGGGAAGCAGTGGGCAGTGTACCCTCTTCTAGCTTCCCGTTCGGCCGTGGGAGTGCGTGCCGTTACCAGCAGAAGAAACAAGTCTAGTGGCTAGCAGTGGGCTTGCACCCTCTGATAGCTACGCTTCTCGGACGCCGAGGACTTGAGCCTTACTAGATAGCTAGTAATATGGAAGTTATCGATTGTCCTTCCGGATGGGTTTAGGCGCCTAATTTGCGTATCCACTTCCACCCGGAATGAGGGCCCTTTTAAGAAAAAAGGTATTTTCCTAATAGAAAGCCTCACGGAGTTTCTAAGGTACCACCCTGAACATAAAGGAGAGGAACCACCAGATGAGAAATGATGTGAAATGATAATGGAAATGAAATGGAGGGACAGGTAATTCGAGGAATGTAATTAACCTATCCAGCATTCTCCTAACGATCCGGGAAAAACCACGAAGAAACCCATGGGTCAGATACAATGGCCACGGGAATCGATCCCGCACCTTCCGAATGCGTCACCCCTAAAATGGTGGCTTCCGAAATCAAAAAGCTCAAACCAAATAAATCCCCTGGACATGATGGCGTCACAGCGACCGTGCTCCAGCACCTTCCCAAGAGGGCTGTCATCCACTTGACGAGGATATTCAATGCTTGCTTTCACCTGCGCCACTTCCCGATATTCTGGAAGGAGGCGAGGGTGGTATGCTTCTTGAAACCTGCCAAGGATACGGTCTTTCCTTGCAACTACCGATCCATCAGTATTCTCCCAGTTGTCTCAAAAATGTTTGAACGACTGCTCCTAGCCCGCCTGACGCCTCTTTTTGAGGACAGGCAACTCCTTCCGGATCATCAGTTTGGTTTTCGACGGGGGCACTCCACGACCATGCAGTTGCTTCGATTGGTTGAGAAGGCAACCCTTGGATTCCAGGAGAACTTCAAAACCATTGCGGTTCTGTTGGACGTGGAAAAGACCTTTGCGACAACCTGGCATCAGGGTCTACTGTACAAGCTCAAGGAAGTCAAAATCCCTCCTCCCTATCTTGCTCTGATCAACAGCTTCCTTCGGGATTGCACTTCGGAGTGAGAGTGGAAGGAAAGCTTTCCAGTGTCAGACCCATAGCTGCGGGAGTCCCAGAGGGTAGTGTTCTATCACCGTTGCTCTTCGCGGCCTACATGTCTGACTTCCGAATGCGGCCAACAGACGAAACCGCCTCAGCCATGCCGCTCCTTTGCTGCACCACTCGCGCTGAAGTCCAGAGTCATTGTGGAGAATGATGTGATTTTGAACCAGACTGAAAGTGGCACCGATCCATAGAATAGTAACATAATATGTGCAAACTAACAACTAGTAATGACTTCCTTCATCTTGTGTGGTTTTCTCTTGATAAGCAAGACATTTCACTGCGCCTTAAATAATAGTAAGCACGACTGCATTAGGAGTACACATATTGTGACTTTGTGGGTTCGTAAAACTATAAGTCTTGTTTGCAGAAATTTAAAATGCTTTTTATTGCAGTAAACAAAAACTTTGTACACCCCTTGCAGTCTCTAAAATGACGTGACATACAACTCAACAGTCTTCAAGGTCTCTCGTTGTTTTACCACACGTAAACAAACGAAAGAAATCACTTGTAGTACACTTCAAATGTCCACACACTCACAATTACTACACAGCTGCACACACAATTAACAACTCACTAGCAACTGCCTGCGCTGTGACAGCTGCGGCGTTTTCGTACCTCCAGTGATTGTTCTAGAATAAACGATCGCGACGCAGCGAGAGAAAGAGAGAACTATTTCTGTCTCCTCTCTCGGCAAGCGTTTACCACTGCGCGCCACTACCTGTCTCTGCCCACGCATATTCTCCGACTTTCGGCACAATGCCTCGGCGACAATATAGTTTAAAGTCTTATTCCCCTCTTTTTTAAGGCAGTACCTTGACACGGAGCCGCCTCTGACATTGAAACGTATTTTTCAGTGCTAAATAAACGAAAATGGTGTATCCAAAACGGAAGAATAACACTACATTGTCATCATTGAATTACTCAATCTCTGATAAACCTCTTTATTCATCACTACTGATTAAGTTCTCTTAATTATATTAATGAACATTTTGTAGTTTTTATAACATTTAATAAGAATAAGTAGTGTCCTACCGTTATTACATTGAACTACACGATGTAACGTTTGATTTTAATAACATTTGTTTATTTTCAGTGTCAAAGAAATACCATCCGCCAGTGCTTCGCCGCCATCACTTAGCAACAGCCCTTTCTGCTCTGCAAGTTGTTCTTGGAGTGGCGGTATCATCACTTGCAGTATGGCTGCTTGTCTGGGCTCCCAACCTTCGCACACGTGATATTCCTTATTGGAGTGGATTACCGGTACGTTATTTGTCTTTGACTATCATAGTGAGCACTAGTTTATCTTGAAACATGGGAATGCCACATAGCACGAACTATTGTCCGCGCTGTTGCAGGTAACTCAAACTGTCTAACCCCACTTCGCTGTAACGTTCCGATTCACTCCAGGCGATTACATTGCATTACCCGGGACATTTAGGAAAATACTTGACAGTGGAGGCGCTGTTATCTGTTTATCAGATAGGCGGAGCGCTGAACAGCATGTCACAAAAATATGTACATTGTTGAAAGCAGAAAATGTGCTACACTTATGCCCGATTTCATCAACAGATGTTAAGACTTAACACCAGTTTAGCAATAGTTCAAACAAAAATTGCATTTCACCAACAAGTGTTAGCGTAACACACGTGTTAAATCTCTTGTTAAACTAACAATCCAAATTTCTGATGTTAAGTCCTTAACAATTGTAAATAGTCAAGATGGCGAGCATGAATTCAGCTGCTGATGTCGATTTGCTATATTTAAGACCATATAAATGGCAGTCGTAATAGAGTACGGCCTATGAGGAGAAATTATTTTGAGGAGCTATCCGAAGAAATTTTTTTTACGGAAGTATAGACTGTCGAAACATGTTGCTATGAAGGTTACTACGGAAGTACAAGAGAGGTTAGAACATGCACCGAAAGGAATATGGCGATCTCGCCTTTGCTTCAAGTATTAATAACTTTGCGATTTTACAATTCACTGAATTATGTGAATAATGTACTGTCCACCTCCCGTCTTGAAACGTTTAAGTCACTTGTCCTTCGCACCCTGATCGGAAGGGTAGGAAACTGTGTGAGGGTAGTAATTCTAGACCCATTTCTGGTTCTGAGGTTTTTGGTGAGATGGAGAGAAATACTCCTAGGCTAATAGCCCATAGCATCCTTGGGGAGTTTGTATCTCCTCCTCCTGCGAGGAGCTGTTGTCATACTGACCCAGAGAGCTGACCAGCTGGTTAGGCTGAGTAGAAACTTTGTTGTGGAGGGTTCGAGATCTCTCTCTTACCATATCCACTATGTAAGGGATTTGGGAATATTCATGTAGAATATGAGTAGGGAATCTGCGCCCAGTATCATAGATCATCCTTAATGCCCGATTCTGCACGATCTGCAGTCTGCGGATGGTGGTCGGAGCCGCCTATCCCCAGATCTCGCACCCGTACAGAATCATGGGTGGAATACTCGCCCGATACAGAAGCAGTTTGATGTTAGTGGGCATCTTGGATTTGAAGATTGGGGAATAACTGCCTGAGTGCAACATGGCCTAGTCCGGCCTTGGCCCTGACGTGGGGAGTGAAACTTAGCCCGCGATCAAGCAGGACACCCAGGTATTTGGCCGAGGTAACCCCAGGGATTTGCCTCTGCCTCAGTGATACTGTTGGTTGCCAGCGTCGGACCTTAGCCAGTAGAACAGCAGAACTCTTCCCTGGACTAATTGCCATCCTCCATTTCTCACTCCAGCGGCCGACCGCTCGGAGCTGTCGTTGCAGTGGTGGGAAGCAGAACTTGTCTTTATTACGTGGCATTAAGAGAACATCGTCCGCAAACTGGCACGTAACTGTCTGTGGTTCTGTGGGAAAGTCAGACATTTAGGCCGCGAAGAGCAACGGTGATAGAACACTACCCTCCGGGAGTCCCGCGGCTATGGGTCTGACGCTGGAAGGCTTTCCTTCCACTCTCACCCTGAACGTGCGATCCCTAAGGAAACTGCTGATCAGCGCGAGATAGGGAGGAGGGATGTTAACTTCCTTAAGTTTGTACAGAAGACCCTAATGCCAAGTGGTCGCAAAGGCCTTTTCCAACAGGACTGCGATGGTTTTGAGGTTCTCCTGGAAACCCAGGGTTACCCTCTCAACCAGTCGGAGCAACTGCAAGGTCGTGGAGTGCCCCCGCCGAAAACGAAACTGATGATCCGGGAAGAGTTGCCTGTCCTCAAAAAGAGATATCAGGCAGGCTAGGAGCAGTCGCTCAAAAAGTTTCGAGACGACTGCGAGAATGCTGATGGATCGGTAGTTACAAGGAAAGACCGGATCCTTGGCGGGTTTCAAGAAGCACACCACCCTCGCCTCCTTCCAGAAGTTCGGGAAGTGGCGCAGGTGGAAGCAAGCAAGTCAGCACAATAGGAGCTTTTTTGCTGTGCACGGTGTGCTATCCGATAAATAACATTTCCAATTAGCATACCACAAACAGTTCTCAGTATCACGGACCAGCTGCGTGCTGTGGTGTGAGTTTATTGTTGCACCGCTTAGCTGTTATTTGAGTGCGCATGATGATGTAACTGGTTTTGTTAAGTGTTACATTTTATCTTGCTTTCGTTAAATTTGTAAACATTTTTTTCATGACTTCTAGCTTCATGCTATGAAGACCTGAATGTTAAATTGCAGTTATATTTATGTATGTAATTTTTAGTAAATGTAAATTATTCTATGCAGACTAAAAATAATAGAAATTTTCTCATTTATCGCTAAAAGAATATTCTCGAAAATAAGCAAAAATTCGGGTAAATATCGTTAAAAACAAAAAATCTTGCCTCTGGCTATCAGTTGTCTGGAAAACTGCCGTTGTCATCTCTGCTATCCAAACTAGATTGATTACTTATTCTTTCTATTTCATCTTCCATTAAGGCATTTTGGTGCCAGTATTCTTGTTCTATGACTTAATTTATGCATGCATTTTTCCAATCCTCTTCAATGTTGTCGTGTAAATCCTGTCTAGTTATTACTTTAAGTGCGTTTAAGGTCATAGAGCACACATTTTCTGCTATTTTTTTGCATCCGAGTACACCGTTTGTGGCGACTTACTATTGTAAGTACTTTAGTCTCAGGCTTCATCATTTAGCTCTTATTATTTTAGTTAATTGATGGAAATTAATCATTTCTCCACACTAGCCTTATATCGGCTAAGGTTTTTGATGGATAGAGTCAACATGAAAATTTCAATGCCATGGCCGGGATTTGAACCACATATCATCTGGTTTCCGTCCAGTCGCTCTAACCCATTGAGCTACCATGGCCAAAATAATAAGAGTTAAATGATGAAGCCTGGGACTCAAGTACTTATAGTAAGTTGCCAAAAAAGGTGTATCTCGGATGCGAGAGCCCCTAGTGGTTTACCAGGGAAATATACGAGTCAAATGGAGAATTTAATGTCAGGACGGCACGTTGGCCATGGTAGCTCAATGGGTTAGAGCGACTGGACGGAAACCAGGAGATCCGTGGTTCAAATCCCGTCCATGGCATTGAATTTTGCATGTTGACTCTATCCATTTAAATCTACAGTTTGCTTGGTCTTAGGAGCAGTGGAAATAGAAGCTTAGATGGGTAACCCAAGGTCCAGTGGACTGAACGGTCCGTCACCACCGTAGAGTCTGTTGGCACCAGACCATAATTATTGTTCGTCAGTAGCTCATGGTCACTATTGTTTATGTTCTTTGTATTGCTATATGGTTTCGAGTACAGAACGTGAAGCCATTTGCTTAAGAATTCCTGTTCCTGAACACTGCTATTGCCATCTCCACCATTGCTGCCACTTCCACCGTTTCTTTACAAATAGAATTGGTAACAGGGGCAGACTGCCATTAAGAGCTAGAGGGGCCGGGCCCTACTGATATCATCACACAACTAATAGGAGGTTTTTAATTTGAAGAATAAATTTATTTTATATTCTATTCATTGTGATAATCATAGCAAACAATTTATTATACCACGATTCTTAATGGTTACTGAAGCTTACAAACCACAGTGTTGTACACAACAACCTTGCCAGTCTGCTTGTGGCGATGGCCCGCGGTCGCTCCTCAGCTCTCCATGCACTTTGGCAGTCACTTCTTCATATATCCCTCGCTCCGCTGCTCTTCATGTCGCATTCAGCAACGCTTGGGGCCAGCTGGTTTCGGCCCTTTGCATGAAGTATAGCATTCATGTGATTGTTGTTAGAATTTTAAGTGTCCGGTGGACAAAGTAGTGTAGCTTTAAAAGAATAGAGCGGATTATTTATTCATTAACAGTAGAAGAAAAACTTGAAATTAAACTATTAGGTGCATATCAATGGAATAACCTTACATTTACGAAGCAAATAGGAAAGAAAAAAAAAGAAGACTTTCTGTAATAGTTTAATAAGAAATCATGCTTTACAGCAGGCTCCGCCAACTGACATGCACAGTGTGCCTATACAGTTCGCACGGTGCCGGCATCTCTGGTCATTGCTGGCGAGTACTAGGGAGATAACGCCTCGTGCAGTGGCATTACCAAAAATAATTACGAACATGTTAGTAGTGAAGGAACAATCCAGAAACTGTATAATACATGGTTTAATATCTCTGTGGTACTTGTTATTAAATTATATATAAAACAATCCAATTCCAGTAAGATTATTATTATATTCTTCAATCCTATACAACCAAATGATGGCATATAAAAGCAATAATTTTAATTATAAGAACGAAACACTACTTTGTGGAAATTAGCACAATTTTGATCCTGAGACAACTGAAAAATTCCAAATAACAAAGTAATATTTACTATATAGTGATAATGTTACACAGAATACTTCATATTAAACGAGTATACACATTTCAATTAAGAATTTGATACATTCAGCTTTCAGTAGACACTCTTGTCTTCTGACATCCTTTAGTTTTCATAATATTTGCCACATTTGGAGACAATGAAACAAAACTCTGGAACCTTAATGCACACTTCAAGTTATCATCATTGATGTTGGCTCCCTGAGGGGTTTTAATGTGTTTCATAGCTGCAAATAAGGATTCACATACATAGGTCAAACCAAACATTGCAATCATAGATGTGGTACCCCAGTGTAATCGATGGAATCTTGATTTAGGAAATATCCTGTAGAAATCTAGCAAACTTCCTGTGTTTCTATAACTGTCAGCTAAATCAGTGTCGCATTTCAAACATGCATTTTTTGTCATACCAATATCTGAAACAAGTAGTAAATTAATTGAGCAGATTTTAAAAAATTTCTTCACTTTCTTCTCCTGGTATAGGACACAGTCCTGTTCATTTATGGGCCTCTACCTCTTGTGCCATCTTAGGCGTCTGGGTAAGGGAGCCGCAACTATGGATCAGAGAGAAATCCAGGGATAGGTGTTCAGCCCAGTCCCTGGAATGAGAGTGAGGAAAGAGATGAACAGAATATGGGTGAAGTAGACAAAAGAAAAGATGATAATGGAGCAATTGGAATGATGGTGAGAGAAACCAGAGGGGCTGGAGAAAACCCGACCCAGCACTGTGTTATCCACCACAAATCACACTTGGCAGTCAAACTGGGATCAAACCCGGGGCACCTTGGTGAGACTCAAGTGGTCTAACCGCTCAGCCATGGCGTAACTTCAAAAATTTAAATATAATAAAAACACATGCACATGCGCACCTATACACTTATTTAAAGGACCATAAAATGTTAAATTTGTGGTGAAATTTCAGTGTTTAAATTTTTGGTTCAAGGCAGTACTATAAGTAAAAGGACTGAACAGGATGGTTCAGGCAGTTTCATTCGTGGCCCAAATTCGGGAGGCCTAGGTTCGATTACCATGGCCGATCTACCTGACCCATGGGACTTTTGCGGGGGTTTCCCGGGTCGCCAGAGGAATGCTGGGTAGCCTAATTACAGTCTCCAAATTTCTTGTCCCTCCATTTCATCTCTAATATCATTTCATATCATTTCTCTTTCGAGGTATGAGTGGCGATGGGTGTCTGGGTGCAGTCGTGACACCTTGGGGTTGGCCGCCCTCCCTCTCCTGTTGCCTTATCCTTTCTCCAAGGATGCCCCACTTGGGGCTTAGATACAATAAAACGCAGGTTTCGGTGCTGAATTCCCTCCATAGTAATCCTAATTCTAATAGGTATAAAAAGTAAAAAGAAAATGAAACTGCTAAGAATGGTAGAAAAGATTACAGTAGATAGAGTCAACATGAAAAATTCAATGCCATGGCCGGGATTTGAACCACAGATCTCCTGGTTTCCGTCCAGTCGCTCTAACCCATTGAGCTGCCATGGTTAACCCCTAGTGGTCTACCGGGAAAATATACAAGTCAAATGAAGAAATGGTAGCTCAATGGGTTAGAGCGACTGGATGGAAACCAGGAGATCTGTGGTTCAAATCCTAGCCATGGCATTGAATTTTTCATGTTGACTCTACCTATCAAAGATCTTAGCCTATATGCGGCTAGTGTGACGAAATGATTAATTTCCATCAATTAACTAAAAGATTACAGTACCTATCAGCCAAGTTCCATTTAGTGCTTCCTGGGAATACTAATATGCTAACAATTAAATTAGCTACTTGATGATGTTCTACAAGCTTTTTTAACATGAGCCAAAGGCTAATACCCCAATCTTTCTTTATTTATACTGTTTAACAAGTGTTTTAGAATATTATGCCCTGCTTTGTTTGGTATTATTCAGTTTTAGCTTCTCTATATGCATCTGTGTACATGATCTATACATTTGCTCACATTATTCTCTTGCATATTTGAAATATACATTCTGTTGTTCACTAATATTATAAACAAATACTTTTTAACATTTTGTGTACTGAGGGCTACATCAGAAATTTTCAACTGATTGTAGTCCTTGTTTGTTTATACACCCACTAAAAGTTCCAGGTTTAGATGATTTCCTAACATTTCTCAACATATCCCACCATTGTGTGTTCCATTTGTAGTAAGAGCGTTTTAAGAAATTCTTACATTAAATATGGAAGGGAGTGGTTGACAATAAGAGTTGGCAGATTATAAGGTTATTTATAAAATAATAAAATGGTTTCATAGTGTAATATTAACCTAATGATATGAAGAATGTATTAAGAAATCAAAGTAAAATGAGTAAATAACTGTTTAATTCTATTTGAAAACTATAACTAACATATATGTATACTCTATTGCAGCTGATGCTTTCAGGAATTATGGGGCTCTTGTTACTTTGCTGTTGTCGCAAAGATTACCCTGGGATGCCTCTTGGGATTTGGATATTTTCTTTCAAGGTAGGTATGAACCTACAACTCATTCTGTAAAGGTTCGTACTTTCAGGATGTTTTATGGATTAAGAGAAGCGAGTATGAGAATATCAGGTTCATTTTTAATACATTTGCACTGGTTGATGAGAACAAATTGAGCAAAATGGACCTCAGAGTTTTTTCTTGAAAAAATATTCACTTTTTAATACAGGATAATTTAAAATAATTGAAACAAAAGAATATTGCTGTTGTGTAATTAATTTACGTTAATAAATACAAATATAACCTGAAAGACTGACTTCTCAAGTTCACTTCATGGACATTCGCACATGTTCAATTGGACTCCATTTGGAAAACAGATGATTATGTTATACTCCATTTCATGCCACATTCATTCCAGCATTGTCTGACCAACTGAATTAACAAGCAGCTATCCACTGCCTTATTTACTGTAAGTCTGTGGATATGGAAATATGCATCTTGTCCTTTACATGATCTGCAAAGAAAAACCTGTACAACATTAACCACACAAAACCTGACTTGACCAATCCAGTTTTGTGGAAGATGGTCATAGAGATGACTGAGAACGAGGTTATGTTAATCTGATGGGTTACTATCTTCCTGCAAAATGAAGTTGGGTACCCTTTCTTCCAACTCGGTGAACAATCATTGAGTTAGCTGTAAAGATAGGTTATTTATGCTTTTTCTATTGCTCATGCAAACACTTAAAAAGCACCTCTAAGATCTTCAGCAAGCTTACAATGTTTTCATTGTGTCCATTGAGAACTTGAATTCATATTGTATTTACATAAATAAATTCATTATAATAGTCACAACAATATTCTCTTTTTAAATTAATATTTTAGATTAACCCGTTAATAAGAAAATAGTTATCCTAGAATAGAAAAAAACAAAAATATACAAATTTATTGAAAAGCAGTTCTAAATGAGCCATATGCCATTTCAAGAGTTTCTTTCAGTTTTCATAATGGAAGAATGAAAAACAATGTGGCCAAATTGTTGTGTTTAATTAGTATGAAATAGAATTTTAATAGGTGTAAGCCTATGAAAGGTAATTACCGAGTGGGATGGCTCAAGCGGTTTTGTCTGTGGCCCGCATTCAGGAGGCCTGGTTTCGATTCCGTGGCTGATCTACCTGACCCATGGGTTTTTTCTTGGATTTTCCTGGGTCGCTAGGCAAGTGCTGGGTAGGTTAATTACACCCCCGAATGTCCTGTCCCTCCATTGCATCTCCATTAGCATTTCATATCATCTCTCATCTGGTGGTCTCTTTCAGGGTAGAAGTGTCGGCAGGTGTCTCGGTAGTGCATAGCAGGATGATATGCTCTGAGGAAAACTACTTCCTCCTCCGGTAGGTCGGTTGCCGGTCTCCACTCCTCTGCTGGGACCATTTCGAACCGCCAGTCAGGGATCTTTGGGGCTCAGATCGCCTGCCTGGGACCTTCGGGGCTCGGCTGCTGGGCTCGTTGCTGTCCCACAGTAGGGGAGCTTGTCCATTGTCTTCGCCTTAAAATTGCTTAATGTAGTTCATGTTCATACTGTATCCAAATTACTAACTTACCTGGTAATTCAGTTTTTTGTTGACACTTAAGAGCTTCTACAGGGTTCATTTTGACACTGGATCCAAACGCCAAATCTTTAAGTTGCCTTGGTAACTTATTTTTCTGTTGCCACTTAAAATAGTTTTGATGGAGTTGATGTATGTTAAACTGCACTCAAATGCTGTATCATTATTCGATAACATTGACAGAAACAGCACCCTCAAACTGCTGTTTGTGAAAGTGGTTAAATTAAACAGCAGTATAGAAATGCTTTACCAACATAGTCATTTGACTACAGCTAAAAGAAAGCCTACTAAAGGGGTGCAATACGGAATGTATTATGATAATGTAGAATTATTGAAACATACAGTAACCCATTCACTGGCTCTCTCCACTTAGCAGGGTACAGAGTTATGGTGAAATGATAGTGGTAAAGGCACTAAAATCCTTATCTCACTGACAGGCAGCATATTTCTGATTGTTTTAGGAAACAAAATGGGTTCTAATATTTTTCTAAAATGGGTTCTAATATTTTTCATAACCTTCCTGTTTCACCTTGCTCTCGCTGCATTTTACACACTTACCACAAACTGTACCAGGGAGTTCCATTCGGCACCCACCCCACACTAAGAGTGCACGACTGTGTCAGTCGACCTGTGGTCAAACTGGGCCCAGCCACCACCCTTCTAGGAAGCAAATTGCCAACCCTCCCTTCCTACTTGGGAGGGTGGACCTGACACGCAGACAAAAGAATGCTGGCTTAGACTAATGGGTTACCACAATATTGCATCATCTGATGACCCACTGAATTTAACACTTTCATTTCTTGTGCATATTAACATGAATCCTAAATGAATATATCCATATTAATCCTCAAAACATATATTTAAACATTTTTTTTAACTCTCGGTGCCTAAAACAAAACAAACAACCATTACATCTTCACACAGCTAATGTAGAAAAATTTGCTAGTAAGCAAAATAAACATGGATTAGTTTAAGAAAAAAATATATTTGTAAAACTGCTCAGAACTAATGTGTTGTGTTTTTTCTTACAGGCAAGCAGTGTGTGTATGGCAGTTGTAGCAGCTGTATCTTGTTTTTGTGCTAGTGTATTTTCCCTCCTGCACCTCATCTTTCTGGCTTATATGAGCTGTGAGCCAGCACACGTACTTAATGCAACCTGTGTGTGCAGAAGTTTAAGAAATGCTACAGACCTAGTAAAGGAAGGCAAGGTGTACCATTATGTAGATCTGAACTGTCCAGAAGTGAGCAACATTCTCAGCATACTTCTCATTGGTTCCTGTGCTGCAAATGGTATTGGTGGAATATTGTCCACTTGGTATGTTTTTCTGCACTGGACTAGTCGTTATACCTACTTATATTCAGAGGTGCAAACTAGCGAAAGCAAACCTGTAGTTATATCAAATAAAATGGGTAACAGATCTGCATGGAAGTAGTACAATAGTTCAGAAAACACCATCATTCGAATATAATATACTACAGCATGTTTTGAATGTAGTTAATAAAGTTAAATTATGAAAATAACTATATTTTAACTAACAATATGCACAGGAATTTTTACCCCCTATGCTGACCGAATGGTGTGCTGTTAATTCATTGTGATAAAGGTTATTCTGTGACAAAAGCATTATGTATGCAAGAACTAGAGTATATTAAGAGAACAAAAGAGCATTTCACCCAAAGTTATATTTTTATAAGTTAAGAACTTTATTGTACAACTGCACAGTAAGTAAATAAATAAATAAACAGTAATAATCCTTTTTATGCATTTATTTCTAACATTCATATGCATTAATAGAGTAGTAGTGGTATAAAATGATTTTATAGTGATAAATACAAATAACTGATGTGTTACACTTACATGACTTCCTCTACTCTTATACAAATTATTTCTTCTTACTCTTATTCCTCTATCTTCTAAGAAGATACTTGTCATGAGTCACAAGATTGTTCAATAACTAAATACAAATCTGATTTGGCTACATAACTTTTTGTACTTGCTACTCTTGCAAAAGTTATTCTTCTATCTACATGCTTCAAGTTAACTAAGATAAAATGTCTACATAAATTATTTGATTACATATTTTGTTATAGGTTTAAAGAGAATACAGATACTTGAATGTTCAAAAGCTGGTCTTGAAATTCATACTCCATGACATTATGAGAAATAAATGAGTGATAACAGTTTAAAAAAAAAGGCAAAATATTGGAAAAATTCAAACCAAATCAGTTATCTTGGAAATGGCCGAAGAGCTAAAAGTTAAAATTTAATTGAAATGTTGTAAAGAGACCTTCATTTCTAAGTTTTTGTATATATCTTATGGCTTATCTGTAGTACAAAATTCCCTTGAGGCATTTCCAGAAAATGCAAAATATACATTTTATTATTGTTAATCATTTCTTCACACTAGCCGTATATAGGCTAAGGTTTTTGATAGAGTCAACATGAAAAATTCAATGCCATAGGCCGGACCTGAACCACGGATCTCATGCTGACTCTACCTTAGCCTTTATACGGCTAGTGTAAAGAAATGAATAATTTCCATCAATTAACTAAAATAATAAGAGTTAAATGAAGAAGCCTGGGACTCAAGTACTTAGTAAGTCGCCACAAACAGTGTATCTCGAATGTGAGAGCTCCTAGTGGTTTACTGGAGAAATATACGAGTCAAATGGAGAATTTAATGTCACAATAGCAAGTTGGCCATGGTAGCTCAATGGGTAAGAACGACTGGATGGAAACCAGGAGATCCATGGTTCAGGTCCCGGCCATGGCATTGAATTTTTCATGTTGACTCTGTCTATACATTTTATTATCTTAAATACATGTTCTTATATCAAAATTGTTAAGAGCCATTTTGAGAAAATAAAATGTGTCAAACTTTTTTCCAATAAAAGGATTAAGAGTAGGATTACTATGGAGGGGATTTGGCACCCGTGGTTTATTGTACCTAAGCTCCAAGTGGGGCATCCCTGTGAAGAAGTATGAGTCGAGAGGAGACAAAGGGAGGCCGACCAAAGGCGCCAAGACACCCACTGACACTTCTACACTGAAAGAGACAACCAGATGAGAGATGATGAAGATGAAATGGAGGGGCAGGAAATTCGGGGGATGTAATTAACCTACCCAGTATTTGCCTGGCAACCTGGAAAACCCCCCGAAAAGACTGCATGGGTCAGGTAGGTCAGACATGGGAATCAAACCCGGGCCCTGAATGTGGGCCACAGATGAAATGCCTGAGCCATCCTGCTCAGTATGAAAAGAATAGTTTAGGGTGAGCAATGTTTTCTTGAAAGTCTTAGTTGCATCATTGGAAGGTAATTGAACTGAATTAAGTGCTTATCCAACTTAAGTTGTTCACAACACAGACCTTTTTTCTAGAACTGTTTTCTTTCTTGTATTCTTATTCATGGGGCTCGGGCCCAAAGGACCTTGTTGTCGACGGGCCCTAAAACACTACACACTCACTATTCATGGGGCTTGAAAACACATATTTCCAGTAAATGCTGGTGACAAATGTGTGTATAGAATTAATTGTTCTTTCACAATAGCCGTGTGTAGGACGCAATATGCAAGGATTGAGCCAGACTGAAAAATTCAATGCCATACCCGGGATTTGAACCACAGATCTTCTGGTTTCCGTCCAGCCGCTCTAACCATTTGAGCTACTATGGCCAACGTGCCAACATGACATTAAATTCTCCAAATGACTTGTGTTTTTCCCGGTAAACCACTAGGAGTTCTCATAATCACATGAGGCAACTACCTTAATGGCGACTTACTATGCTGTAAGTACTTTAAGGCCCGGGCTTTATAGTTCGGACCACTATTAGGTACAATTAAAGGAAATTAATTGTTCTTTCACACTAGCCGTGTGTCGGACGCATTATGAAAGGATTGAGCCAGACTGAAAAATTCAATGCCATAGCTGGTAGATCTTCTGGAATGGCTGGACGGAAACCAGAAGATCCGTGGTTCAAATCCCGGCTATGGCATTGAATTTTTCAGTCTGGCTCAATCCTTTCACTGTGTATAGAATGTTGCTGTTCTTACTCTACATACTAATAGAGTAGGCAAAAAAGCAAAAATGTATTTTTGCATGCAATGAGCATTACATGTATTTCCATAGGGTTTATGAGTAAATTATATTTCCTTTTATCTATTACAGGTAGGACCTACATTGACATATTGTTGATTTTTATATAGTTTCTGCAGTCTATTCTGACAAAAACTTGTTCTCTGTCTACTTCATGGTAATTGAGATAAGTCTGTGCAGAATAGTTTCAATATACATTTCCTTGAGATACAAGGGAAATAGAGCAAATTGAATCCAGTCATATTTAAAAGCTGGTGAATAACTGCTGGCCTTGAATTGAATTTATTCATCCTTTAAATCGCCATACAAGATTGTGGAGACATCAAAACAAAAATATTTACAAAATTTAAGTACAGAATTTAAATACAGAGATTACAAAAAACATGTATAAAAGTAAATGCCAAAATATAATAATATAACTTAACTTTCCAAATACTCTTGAATAGAATAAAAACATGCTTCACTTAAAAATTGTAAGTTGTTTTTGTTTGAACTTGAAAATGATATTTGTTTATTTGCTTGGTGATGTTATTTCGAATTTGGGAAAAATGTTTAAAAGTATTATAATGTTTGTTGAAATGAAATGTGTAGTGTTTAACGCCCGCTTTTACTACATACGGCACCGCAGGCGATGACACTGATGATACATGAGATGAAGATGGAGCAACGGTAGAATGAGATGGCAGGGGAAACCAGAGATCCTGGAGAAAACCCGCCCCAGTGCCGTGTTTTCCACCACAAATCTCACTTTGCAGTCGCCTGGGATTGAACCCGGGCCGCCTTGGTGAGAGTCAAGTGGTCTAACCACTGAGCCATGGCGCGCCCTGTTTATGTTGAGTGTGTGGAAGTTAGATTCTAGAGGGAAAATTGTACAAGATATGTATATTCGTTGGTATAAGTGACATGAGTATAAAGAAACGAACAGTTGCTATGAAGAGACAGAAAATCAATAATCTTCATGGTGGAAAGACGATGCGTGGAAGATAAAAGTTTTGATAGTGAAGAATGGAAGTGCAGGAGTGAGTGATTTTATGTAATTAACGGAAACCATTTATTAAGGATGGATTTATCGATATGCTGGAGGTAACCTGCAGTGATTGACTAGGAAGAAAGTTCAAGTAAAATGTAATCTAGATTATACAATTAAATTATATATTACGAAATTTAACTTATCCAAATTTTATTTCTTTCACTTGTAACCACCCTTGGAAACAAGAGATCTCATAACTCATTTTTAAGCTGACACAATATTCAACATCGCAATTCAAACTACAACGAAGTAACCCTGTTACAGATGGCTTCCCAACCTGGGGCTTCGAAATAATCAATGTGCATCACATCTTCACCATAGAAATCTGGTTACAAAATTTATGTAGTTTCAATTTAAAAACTTTTTGGTTATTCTATACTTCATCCAAGACATTGCAAGAAACAACTGAATAGCAATAAAAGTTTTAAAAAAACCTATTACTTCACAACTTTCTCTACTAGTGGTGAGGCATTACTTTCAAGAGAGAATCAAAGAATTGAAACTACTCTTCAGTACTCTTTCTATTGTCCAGTCACATGTGATCCTTCTTGCATTGCAAGACTGGTTACGCTACAAGCAGACATATTTCTGCTTCCCATTTCCACTTACACATTCAAATTTTTTCTAGAGCTGGCCCACAGCAATTGAACTGTTAAGCTTAATATGGAGAAAGTATGCAATTCACACACTTTTTTAATAAACTTAAAACTTGACAAGAATTTTCTATTTGTCACCACTAAATACCAATCTACATAAAATACTATTGCTAATGTTATTGAAATATACTTACGGTTGTATTTAAAGGTGCCACATAAAACAAAACAAAAAAAAAAAAAACTTTTAAAAGGAACTTGAACATTAGGCTTAAAGAGCATTTTAGAAACATCAGGAACAAAGAAATAGATAAATCGGCGGTAGCGTACCATTTTTGTAAGGAGAATCATGATATAGAACGAGAAATCCACTTATTAAAAAGTGTCCGAGGTCTAGCTGCATTAACCATGTGGGAAAAAACCTTCATAAAGAATTATAAAAGAAAATTGTTTAATTTCGACACTACCTTTGAAGAAAACCCAAACTTTAAGTTCATCAAGATACCAACAGAGACGCACCTATCGCCTCCAAGGAATTCACCAAACGCAGCTGATGATGTTAGGAAGATCCTGACGAAACGCGTTCTAGGTAAATACTAGCAATAAGTGGAGCATTGATTTGACTCAAAATTATATTTATTTTGTGCTTCATTGAATCATAGTCCTTACACATTGGAAAATAAACTTTTCTTCATACGCTACAGAAACTTAATGTGACAAAATCTGTCAGTGCTTCCTAACTATTGAAGAGTTGCGATTGCTTCTGGAAATGCACAAAGCATGGTATTCAAAGTTATGAATGCATAAATACAGAAATATTCAGTATTGAATGAGCTTGTGAAACTGCTCACTCAAATCTAAGCAGCTGTCAAATTGACTGCAGCATTGTGGATATTCGTGAATAAATTGTTAAAATGTATTCAGAACAAATAAAATATTGTTTGGCATGAATTTTCTTGTTTTTCCTATTTTTCTCCTGAAATTCTTGGGGAAGCGGCACTTCTAGTACTTCATTGCATGCTTCACCACTGTTCTCTACCCACTCTTTTATGAAATATTCTTACAAAAGTTGATGCTATCTTTTTTATGCTAATTGAGATAAGCATTTGCAGAAAGCTCGATTACCTATTTTGTTGCAGATACCAGGGGAATACAGCAAGCTTAAGCAAATCAAATACAGCGACTTAGCCATATAAAAGTTATGAAGTATTTGACAGTTTAAGCCAATAACCAAGAATATCTTTGAAATTATATTTTTTCAAGTAAAGTCAGATTTGGGCTGCAGGGATTTTCTCAGAATGCTTTATTTCCTATCCAGACATTTGGTTAAACTGACTATTTAACCAAACATTTGTTTTTTAATTATTCTGTGCATGCACACACCCTTTTCTGCAGTTTTAAATACTTTTATTTCTTTATACATAGAGTCTCTAAACAAGTATTTCTGTGGATATTTTGGTATCAAATGTAATACTTCCTGTACTTCAGTACGCAAATCATAAAAAGGAAGTAAAAATTGCTTAGTATTACTCAAACTGATTACATAGTAAATGAAGATAGTTACAGTGAAGCAATGAATATTACATAAATATAAACACATGCCACTAAGGCTCCACTTATCTTAGGAAATTGATGTTAATATTACTTTCTAATGGAAATCGATTTCATAAGCAAATCACTTGCGTCCTCAGTCCACCAACACAAACTCCGTTGTCAAGGAAATCTCGTTTATTGTGTTTTTCTTATGTTTTTTTAGTATTACCAACGTCTGAAGACGATACAAACTAAAAACTGAATCAACTGCTGGTATTTCAAAATTCATTACGTGATGTTTGCTTTTTAAAATAAATATCTTTTCCCAAACTATTAAATCTATCGGACCATTTAATTATTTTAATAATCTAACTTTGGGATTTATTTCATGCTTAAATGACCAAAAATGATCTGCTACAGCCGATTTATCAGTTTGTTTATACTTAATGTTACAACAAAAATGTTCTTTTGTTCTGGTTTCCAAATTACATTTCATCTTTCCAATATAAACCTGCTCACAACCTAAACAATTAAATTGATAAATACCAGATTTTTTATTATTAGGAATTTTATCTTTTTTTTTAGAAAATTGTAGTAAATTTTTAATACTATATTTATTTCCTTGACAACAGAGTTTGTTTTGGTGGACTGAGGATGCAAGCGATTTGCTTGTGAAATCGATTTCCATTATTTATTTATTTGTCAATAGACTGCAAAGCAGTTTCTGACATTGTCAATTACAATCTAAAGGTTTAAAATTATAGGATATACAGCAAAATATAAACAGTATAAAAACGTATTTACAGATCATCAACTTTGTACAAACATTTATCCATTAAAAAGTATTTTAATTAGTTTTGAAATTGCTTCATACCATTTAATGCTTTAATTGATGTTGGCAGTCTATTAAATTAAATCTGTCCCATTATAAAAACATCTCTATCAGTAGATCGTTTAGAAGTACAGTCTTAAAATAGTCATTATTGCATCTGGTATTATAATTGTGTACATCAGCAATCTTCAAATTTACCTTACAACAAAAAGAATTGTTTTACATATAGTGAGTATAGTGTGAACATTTTGTTTTGTTTGAAAATATCTACACAAGAATCAGTATTTTTTAAGTTAAAAATTATCCTAATACACCTTTTCTGTACAATGAATACTCTGTCCAGATGTACCCTTGGACAACTTCCCCATATTTCAATTCCATATGATAGGTATGGGAAGATAACACCATAATAAATATTTTTTAGTAGTTTGGTATCACCGATTGGCTTAAAATGCCTAATTAGAAATATTGATTTACTAATTTTTTTACATAGATAATGTGACTACATCATGTCAATTTATTGTTAATATAAAGCCCTAGGAATTTATGGCCACTTACATCCTTTACGCTAGAATTATCCATCTGTAGATTGATGTTAAAGTGAGTCTTATTTTTCAGGCTAATTTGCATTGATGTGGGTTTTTCCATGTTGCATTTGAGCTTGTTTTTGTCAAAATAATTTAACAAACGTTCTCCCAAAGAGCTCATATCCTGAATTAAATTCTTGTTATTTACAGCAGAGCAGATGACAGTTGTATCATCTGCATAAGATATTATACTTGCATTGTGAGTAGTAGGTAAATCATTTATACATAATGAACAGAATTGGTCCTAAAACATTACCCTGAGGAACCCCGTATTTTAGTCTTACAAGTGGAGTAATAGATGTTTTGATAGTTTGCATTTTGGTAATTAATTTGTGTGTATTGTGTTCTACTTTTCAAGTAAGAAGAAAGGTAAGATAAGTGGAGCCTTAGTGGCAAATATTTATATTTGTGTAATATTATTCAAGTGTTTACCTACAATGCATTCTTTGTAAATACTAGCACTGAGTAATAGTTGGTCACAAAATTATATTAATTTTGTGCTTCATTGCATCATAATCCTTACTCATAAGAAAATATGCTTACTTATGCCTCTTTTCTTTTCCTGTTTGTGGTAGAGTGAAATAACTAATTAGTTTTCAATTCAAATATAATCCTTAATGTAGAAATCCTACGTGTTAATGTTAAACTAACTCCTTAATTTGGGAATAGTATTTATACTCATGGGTATGAGAAACTTCATGCTACCACCATTAAGAATGTTGCTGAGTATTAACTGTTGATAATACAAGTGTAAAAGTGATGTTTACAGCAAATGACAGAGATATCATTTAAAGCTTCCATGCTTTTGAAGAGCAGTATAACAGATCTCTACAATAATTAGTGTTTAGTGGTGAGAATACCTTTCATATTTGTGGACCTTTAATCTAAATAATTACTGTGTTAAGGAAATGGAAAAGGAAAGGAAAAAGATTGACAAGGTAGAGTTAGACAACTTCGTTTTTGTAAGACTGGCTTAAGTAAAATGTAAGAGGAAGAGTTTACAGTTGTATTGGAGTGTTTGTGAAGAAATGTGTTATTGTGGTCATATTGGCGGCGTTCTCCTTTGGAACATATGGAAGGTGTTAACTCATATTCGTTGAGTTTTAATCATTAGATCATGCACACATTTGCACTCTCATTCATACTTTAGGACTCTGGGGAAGATCTGGAATTATCTTGGTCGGAGAAAAATCCCCACCCCACTGCTGAGTTTGAACCTAGGTCCCCTAGCACAGCAGGCAGGTGCTCTACCGACTGAGCTATGGAGCCAGCCAAAATAGCATATTGATGCATGGTTAAGTATAAGACATTGGGAAAAGTGAGGAAACTCACAAATCAGAAAGTTAAGATATTATGAGCTGCCTTTTACAGCCATCTTGCGCACTGTGATGAGCAGATTTTAGGTAAAAACCTTTTTTTAATTCTTAACCCATAACTTCATAAAAACTTGCAAATACTCATACTCATTTCATATGAAACCATACCTATGATTACAGTTTTAATAGCACCTAAAAATGCCTATTTTGACAATAAAGCCTAATTTTACCTTTTATGCATGTTCAATCTCTTCGGTTGAAACATACATTCCTTTTCCAAAATGTTTTGAATTCCAAAACGTATTTTGTGTGTATTAATTTTTAACTAGACAATACATGTAACTTTCATGGTCAGTCGGTTGTCCTTATATGACCTTAGGAGCAGTGGCTGCAGTGCACAATAACTTGAGTCCATTCCCGGAAAAAGAGAAAGCGCACCTTCCCACCCTCCTACTTGGTGCGTCTTCATTTAGTCACATCTTCCCCCTCCCTGCAAATTTTACATTCTGTTTAAAGTGTACATTTGGAGAAAGTGCAATGCCGAAAATTAAAATTTCAAAGGCTTCAAGAATTTCCAGACTTCACCATGGATGGACAAACAATATTCTGTCAAGCGTGTAGCAAACAGGTGGGCAAATTAAATGTACATATATATTTTATATATATCCTCTTCTGAATTTATACTGAGTGACCGTTTGCTAAATAAATTGCCATCTTCTTGGGTAATTTATTGGAGCAAAATTTCTCTTTTAAATCTCAGTTTGATATGCTTTGGTGCAGGCGTGCTGAAGACACTGCTTCTAAAAATGAAATTTTTGAATTTACATAACTAAAATCTTACTGAAAATTCAAAATCTTCAGTAATTAAATAATATTACAATTAGTAAAAGATAAAGATTTATTTACGTACCACAATTTTGTTTTTTCTGTCTGTGTAGATAACCAGCGACAAAAAGTCACACTTTAACTCAACATGTACAAGGACCTGCGCATCAGATTAACACTGAACGGAAAAGAACACCGAAACAGAGAGTAAAACATTCTTCAAACAAAAATGAATTCCATGCTGATCAATGCCAAGCAATCGTTGCAGCAAATATCCCATTTAATGCACTGGGAAATCCACATTACAAAAGCTTCTTAGAAAAATACTGTCACAGAAATACTCCCTTTAGTATCCACCATAAGGAAAAAGTATGTTGACAATACATATGTTAAGGCTTTGAGCAGAATTTGCTTGGGCAGAGGCGAATTATATATCTGGCTATCAGTGATAAAACTACGGACAGTATGGGGTGCTACATAACACATTTGATCTGTTGCAGACAACTGGCCGGAACAAACTCTCAGATGATAGCAAAATTGGTTAATGATGGTCTCAACCTATTATACCCAGTCTTGAGGAGAATAACATACTACTAATATACACTGATGCAACAACATTCATGATTGCTGCAGTGCAGTTGCTTAAAGTTTTTACACCCTTCCGCAATGCATATTACTTGCCTTGCACATGGAGTTAACCGTGTAACAGAGCATAGCAGACAACAGTACCCTAATGTCAACAAATTGATTTCTACAGTACAAAAATTTCCATCAAGGGTACAGATTTTTTATGAGAAACTACCAAAAATTTCTCTGCCTCCCGAACCTGTACTTACCCGCTGGGGAACGTGGCTCAAAGCTGCAGAATACGACCACTTAAGTGAACTGAAAGACATTGTTTCAAGTCTAGAAGAGGAGTCTGCATGCATTGTGTCTGCAAAGTAAGTGATGGAAGATTCTGGTACTCAAAGGGATCTAGTATTTTTAAAGTTGCACTTCACCTTCCTTGTGCACGTTATTGCATCAGTTGAGACAGCAGGAAAACCTCTGTTTTGTGACTTTGTGAAATTAAAAGTCCAAGTTACAAACACCAAAAATTGCTCTTTATTTTCGTAGAAACACATTTTAGTCACAGTACAACTTGCAAGGTCAACGACCACAATCACAGCTCACAAAGCTGTTCACGCACGCAAGTTCAATTAACAACTGTCCCCTTGACGAGCTGCGGCTTCCTATTTATAGCTTACTCACTATCCGGAATGTTCTCAATCAAGATGGCGCTAGAACAAAGACGAACTCTCCAGAAATCCGTCTCCTTCCCCCCACCGTTTCGGCGAGCTTTTATCTCCGCACTGCACTGCCCGCCTCTTTGAATTTGTCCCTTGCACCGCCTCGCCTCAACAATGCGTTCGTGACAGTATGAAAAAATGCAAATATTTAATGCTATATAAGAACGGATCAAAACTGTTCCTGGTTCTGTTTAAGATAAAGTATGGCATACACTGGAGAAAGTTATGCAGAGGAATGTAGGATTGAAGGACCTGCATAGTGTTTCAGATATCTTAGCAGGAAAAAGCATGGATGTACAATGTAACATTCCTGTCCATCTAGTGTCGAAGTTGAAATACACAACTGTTACTTTGGTGGATGTGGAGCGTTCATTTTCAGCTT
Source organism: Mantis religiosa (assembly GCA_030765055.1). NCBI lineage: Eukaryota > Metazoa > Arthropoda > Insecta > Mantodea > Mantidae > Mantis > Mantis religiosa. The sequence continues at coordinate 42,997,002 of CM060954.1, forward strand.
ACAAATTAGTGTTGAGTGACAGATGGCATTGCTTGTTGGTTGAAAATCTAGAAAAACTATTAGTAATTTATTGTGAAACTAATAATTACAGACATTAATGGACAAAGATTTGTAAAAATTGTTGATTTTGTTTGACTTGTGTATTTAGCTTTTATGTTCAGAAATTGTTTTTGCACATTTCACTGCTTAAATGAATGTATAACTTAACTATAGTTAGATATTTTGCTTCTAGTACTTCTAGTAATAACTGGTGTATCGAAAAGGGAGCATTTCAAATTCTAAAGGCAGAATTCCCAATTTTGAACATGTTTTTAAAGAATATTATTTTTAAAGCCTATTTTTTGTTTGTTTTTAGAGACTATTTCCTTCACTATAAAGCCTATTTTAGGCAGCCAATGTTACATTTTAACGACCTAAAAATTGAAGTCTAGTGAATCTTAACCTTGAAATTTTTGCACAGCTTGAAAAAAGGTTTATGATCTTTGAACTAAATTAAGAACCAAACTAATATTAATAACAATCCCTAATGTTGATAGAAATTAGAGGAAATGTTTAGTACATAAATATTATACATACCTTTTCATAAATTAATAAATGCAACTCCTTGTGAGTCTTCTGTTGGGATTCAATACGATCGCAGATTAGATCCTGCTGTATACAATGTTGTTCAACATTCTTCAGCATGGTGATATCATCTACTTGCTACAGATAACATTTCAGATAGCTTTATGCTCATATTGTCGCCTTTGCTCACATTGGCCTGGACTTACCCTACATAATTTTTCTCTAGTAAACAGCAATAACTGATCTGCTGTGTGACAGTAAGTGCCATTTCAGCTTATTAAACAACTGCCGCGTGACAACAGGGTAACATTTCCATTGTTATTGGCTAGCTGTTCTGTATAAATTTTAAACAAGTTCAGTTTTTCTGATGTTAATCAGCATGTCAGCAAGTGAAAAAGCATTTGTAGATGAAATGGAGAAATGAGGGGAGGGAGTGACGAAAAAGATATGATTTTGGAGATTCTCCTGGTAAGTAGTGGATAATAGGAACAATGAATGAGGAACACCACTGTTAAAGGCAAAGTAGCAATGAGAGCCATTTAGGATTTGTGTAAATAAAATTCCAAATTTCAAAGGGATAAATCCTTTCATGGAAGTGTTGAAAAGTGTTGCTGTATAAATTAAATTAATTGGGAGTCGATTAATAACACAAAACACTCACTTTTTGTCCGGCTGAAGATAGAGGGAAGGCCTCAGAAACCGGTTGCGGGAAAATTTAAAAGTGAGTGTTGTTTTGTGTTATTAATAGACTCCCAATTAATTTAATTCAAAGGGATAGTTGAAACAAATGTTTTACATTGAGTAGAAGTATGGAAACCTACAAAGAATTGGCAGAGAATAGACCTGACCTGTTTTGTAGACGTGTTGGGATTACCTAAAGCCTCACCAGAGCAGTATAAACAGGAACAGTAGGGCAGAAAGGCTTGGCAATTTAAAAGAACTTTATAATATTGGTATAGGAGTTTAAAACTAAGAGAGCACATGGATTTAAATGAATGTATGAAAGTAACACAGTATAACAGTTGGTTAAGCAAAATATAAATTGGAGAGGAACAGCTCTAGAAAATGGGAACTGTTTTAGAAAGAGGTTAGGCAAAGACCAGAAGTTATAGGGAGACAAGCAATGTAAGCTAGTTTTAAGAGTTCTTTAAAATTACGTGGAATTGAGAGAAAAAAATATGTAGATTGTAGTCGATTTTAGAAGGATGCTATCAGGATCATTATTTTAAAAAGGCTTTACAGAAATTCATGAAAGCTTGTTATGTTCAAGGAGCCAGGGGGAATATCCCATTGTTTACTTGAATGTGATGCATACTGAACTGGAGGGAATACTGAATTCAGTTTGGCGGTAGCATTACAGTTTAATTCTATACTAGCTTGTATCTATAGTAATAGGTCAATTAGATTTAGTTTTTGCATGACAGCATTTTAAACAAGACAAGTGTGCAGTTACAATTATTCTTACTGAAGGCACTTTGAACAGCAATTACAACTGAGGGAGATAAGATCAAGGCATTCCTTCAAGCATATCCACAGCACAAATTTCAGCAGGACAGTGCCCAGCCACATATGTTAAGTAATCTACAAGACTATTTCAAAGAGAGACAGGTACCACTACTTTCCTGTCATGTCAATGGCAAATTCTATGTATTTATATATCTCTGCACTGTGGGTTCATTATGTTTGTACTAATTCTGAGATGATTAAATTCATACTAACAAAGGAAAATACTTCTTAAAATAACCCAGGACTAATTATTAATTTCAATTAACAAAGAATTTATTGCAATGAAAATATGAAAACAAGTATATTTAGGGTCACTGAAAAAGTTTGCAGCAATTTCAAAAAATTATTGCTCACAAAATATTTGAGATATTAAAAGGAGTAATTTAAGTAACCAACTTGGTAATTTTCTTAGAATGTTACTAAGTGCGCTCTGTTGGTTGCTTTGTAAACATCCAGCCAATAGTCAATTTCACCCCAACAGAGCTGGATCATTTCAGGCATGATTGCTGTTGCAACAGCATCGGTGATCCTGTGCAGATCTCTGCTCGGATTACTGTACACAATGTTTTTTATGTACCTCCATAAAAAGTCTAAGGGTGTCAAAGGCAGGTCTTCTAGTAAGACAGTGAATAGGGCAGGTCCTACCAATCCACTGATCAGGGAATTTTGCATGCAGTGTGTCAACTGTAACAATAGGTAACCTTATTTTTTTCAATATGGTGTACTTGCAGGAAACTGTACTGTTCCAGTATGTCTAAGTAAACATGTCCTGTGATAAGTCTCTCAATGAGAAACAAAGGGCCAATGACCTGATCATGGGTCAAACCAAACCACACATTTACTTTCAGAGAACCTTTGTAATACTAAATAAATTCATTGTGGGGTTTGGATCTGCTAATTCTATAATTATGCTGGTTGATACAACCATTTACATGGAATGTAGCTTCATCTGTGAAGATTACACGTTTTAAAGAAACTTCCATTGTGAAGTTTAAGCATGTCACTTATGAACTGAACAAGCTCTGGTCGATACGTTGGTTTAATGTTGAATCTGAACTGAATTTTGTAAATATGAAGACAAATTCTTCTGCAACATTTGACCTAGGTATTCCTAGTCACATAAAAAACTCAAGTTCCCAATTAGTTTGCAGGTTATATTATTAATTTATCTGAATTACAATGGGACATATGATTTTGTGAAATTGCTGCAATCTTTCTCGATGACCCTGTATAGGTTGAATTCTGTACAGCATATTACTGTTGTGGAGAAATACTATGTAATGAAAAAACAGTTATTTATCAATTCAGTTTTATTTGAGAGCAGCATTTATGTGAATCATCTGTGACCATTAACAAAAAATGTACATTAACTATAGCAAGATACTAAATTTTATAGCAATCAAAGTTCATTTTGTGTGCTCATTTTCTTGATTAAACACTCCATAGAATAGGCATGTACATTAAGAACTCATCAAATAAAACAAACAAGTTTTAGTGAAAATTATTGAGAAGCATAAATCTACATTACACTAAGGGTAACAGCAAAACTGTGATTGTTTTCCTTGCAATTACATCATTTCAGTCAAGCCTTTTGAAACATTATAAAAAAAAGGTAGTTTCTTAGCAACGTTTTCATATCCTTTACTTTTCCACAATGAATGTATACTGAGACACTTAACACATATAAACACCTCCATGGTGATGGAATTAAGGTAGGAGAAGACTCTTCAACCACATTAGTCGCGTGCATCATTCTGCGTATTGCCATTCCTATCAGCAGAATCTCTTCCCCTAGAAAAACAGAATTGTTCTTGGTAGTGAAAGCATGTTATCAATTAACCAAACTGAAAATTTGAGACAGAACATACAGTGCAATTTTATAGCTCATGGATCATTAACATTTAAGATTAGCAGCTATAACTATTATCTATCCACTACAATTACACATACTGAATTTAACTACTCTAAACTTCAGGATTTTGATTTCATTACTAATCAATCCAATCCACTCTGTGTCAAAAGCAACAAAAAGACAATTTGGACTTCACAATCTCAAATTTTCACGAAATATTGAACACGTATTAATGTCAATAATCTTTTTCAACACTTTTCATATTTTCTACGCATAAGTGCAAGTTACAACTTACAAAACATGAAAAATGTTCAAAAACCTGTATGTGGATTAGCCTTGAGCTAGACTCCAACTGTTCTAAGAGCTGTGTTGCTCAATTTGACGATATCACAAATTAATTCAACTTCACTGAATGGAGGGAAGTTTTAAGTTTTAGGGCATAAAGGAGTTGCAGTTACCTAAGGATGAAGTACCAAACAGTTAACTGTTATAAACCCCTTACCATATACATTTTATAACCTAACAGAAAACATTTTATATGTGAAATAAGGTGCTAATGTTAAGAAAAATACTTTTGGAAAATGATGTAAGGCATGATGTACTTCTGCTCGAGATATTTCAACAGTAGGACCTCTTTCTCTTGCATTCAACAATAAGTTGGATGCCCTCTTTTTAGCTTAAATGATTTTGCTTTGCAAAGAATTTAAACTAGTCCGTTTAATTTGAATTCTTAGTAGGCTAGCATAGACTCAAGTAGGTCTACACCTCCCATGTAATTTTATGTAATTACACGTTGTGGACATGGAATTGTACTGTTGATGATCTCCCTTTTGAAAAATCTGAGCTTTTCTCCACAAGGTTGAGAAATGAAATTTGCTGAATGTGTTTACAATTTTGTCATACCACAAAAATGCAAATAACTAGCTTGCTTAACAATGGCTGCCCCTTTTCATCTCATTTCCTGTTTGCAGTGTGCAAGAAATGTAATTAGCTCTTATGGTTCCCAACAAAGACCATATTTTTTCAAGTGCACTGAACAATCGGGTGGAAATAGATTAGTGAGAAGTTGAGGACAATGTGATGTTAAGAATATAATGCTTTTGTTCATAACGAGAATGTCTTCAACCTATTAGTGACATACTGGCCAAAGGTGCCCAGAAATGTGAAGATACTATCTTTGTAACAAAATCTTTTACATGTGTAATTGTGATCTGTGTGTCCAGCTTTTACACCTAATTTGACTAAAAATATACCTCCAGTATTAAAACTTGCACTTACTTAACTGCAATGCTTACTTTATTATTTTATGAAATTATTGCATTGCATTGTTAGTATGCAACAGTTGGTCTAAAAACAATACACTGTCTCAGTATCTAAGAGCCACACTAATGAAAGAGTAAAAAAAATCTAGCTAAACATGTCAGTATCACCACATGCTACTGGTACCAAAATTTGGGTGCTTTGTAATCCATTTATAAGCATTCTTTAATATATTGTGGACATTGATTTCATTGGAATTATCTGTTTATTCACAGCCAAATGTTCCTTTATAGGCATAAATAGCAATCTCTGCCTTATAACTGCTAGCAAGGAGTTCCAAAGGAGACCACTGATGATTAATTTTATTTAAATGTGCCATATATGGCACATACCAATGTTTAAATTTAAGAAACTGAAACTTACATGATCCATATATTTCAGTAAACTATGTACATACCACAGCACAAAACTCATAGTTCAAAGGTAGCCTATAGATGACAGCAATTGAAGTATTGATATCTTAGTAGCAAAAGCAGCTACTGTATCCATGACAAGAAGGCAAGGCAGAGGAATGTGCAACATTATCACTTTCACTTTCTTTATGCTCTCCTTCCGGATATATGTATGCTAGGTTCATGTAAAATAGTGTTGTCACGTATCTCACCACTGCATAATACCTATCACTGCAGTTACTGAACCAAGCACTAGATCTGGCAGCATGGGTGACTCATATGCACATTCATACTCATTTCATATGAAACTCATTAAATTTTATCAAATTTTTATGGGTACCATTTAAAAATGACTTCTAACGTGATTATACTTAATTTTCAAATACACCACCACAAATGTTATATATAAATTGAATATGTTGATATGGCAAATGTGGCGTTTGCAAATGCTTTGGATTTTATACCTCATCCATTCTCTCCATCTGGCTTTAGGATGTTAGTTGAGTTTGAATATTCTCTTGTACTTTCGGACTTGCTGGTTCATATTGAGGCTATGAAGGGATGAATTACTCATATAAAAACCAGTGTACATTAAAAACAATTAAGCTCAAGATGCATCTCAATGTGAAATATTCTAGTAAATGGCAAATCTTACAAACCTTAGTCCTACTACTAGCGACTATGTGTATTCTGATAGTGATAGTTCAATGTATATTTATTGCATTGTAATGTTATGAAACAGGTTAGTGTAACTCTCCATTAATGTCATTGTCATTTATGGGAGTATAGAAATGGAGACATCCAACCAAAAGCTGATCAAATAAAAAGAGCAAGAAAAGTTTGGAATACCTAATTATTATACAGTTAAAGACTCTAGCTGAGAAAAATTTTAGGCTGTCCGCCTCTTCCATCTTAAGCTTGTCAAAATAGTGATTAATATAGAACACATTTCTTTCTTTAATTGTTCCGTTGGAAATTCATTCAATGACAATTTTAGCACCAAATTAAGCACAATGTTCTGAAGTTTCGATTCCTTGTCACTAGATGCAGATGTTTACATCTTATTCCTAATTGCTATTGTTGGCAGCTGGCTTCAACATTTCGCTCCAGTCAATGTAAAAATGCAGTACACATTAAATCAACGACTCTTCCTTGTGAAGCAATACTGGAATAAGAATTCAATTACAGCTACTCAAAGGGCATACCAGAGAGAATTTGGTGGTTGCAATCCTCCCAAAAGAAACAATACTGGAACTGATAAATTGGAAACAACTGGATCTCTGGTGAGTGAAAAAGGCAAGCATCTTTCATCTAGGCTTCCCACGGTTGTTGATGTAAGAGCACGACTGGAGCAGTCACCCAAAAAAATCATTAATGCCCGATTTCACCAACAGATGTTAAAATCGACGTTAACAAATATAACAGCACTAACAAAACTGTTAAATTTCTTGCATTTCACCAACCTGTTATCTGAAAATGTTAAACACATGTTAATACCAAGAACCTTGTAAATATAACAGCTATAGAAGGCTATGGATGAGTTGTATTATTTTCTGAACGTACTGCGATGCGCTTTTGTTTTCATTTTTATCTATACATAGCTAAAAAAATGGCAGATAAACAAAATCGTAAACAAAAGCCGTGAAACAAATTTCTCATCGATGGAGAAAGAACTGGAGACAAAGTATAAGGATATCGTGGACAATAGGACAGATGTGAATGTAAAAAAAAGTCACATGGGAAAAAATTGGAAAGGAATTTAATTCAAATGTATGTGCCATTACTAGAAACACGAAACACCTTCAGTATTATGTAAATTTAAAACAAGGTGCGAAGAAGTACACATAATTCAGTGAATTATAAAATCGCAAAGTTATTAATACTTGAAGCAAAGGTGAGATCGGCATATTTCTTTCGATGCAGGTTCTAACACAGTGTAACGTAAATTTAAAACATGGAGCGAAGGACAAGTGACTTGAATGTTTCAAGATGGAAGACAGTGTATTATCCACATAATTCAGTGAATTATAAAATTGCAAAGTTATTAATACTTGAAGCAAAGGCGAGATCGGCATATTCCTTTCGATACATGTTCTAACCTCTCTTGTACTTCCACAGTAACCTTCATAGCAACTTGTTTGAACAGTCTGTAGGAAATTTTCTTCTGATAGCTCCTCAAAATAATTTCTCCTCATAGGCCGTACTCTATTACGAATGCCATTTACACGGTCTTAAATATAGCAAATCAACAACAGCTGCATTCATGCCCGCCATCTTAACTATTTACAATTGTTAAGGACTTAACATTAGAAATTTCACTTGTTAGTTAAACAAGAGATCTAACACGAGTGTTAAGCTAACACTTGTTGGTGAAATGCAATTTTTGTTATAACCATTGTTAAACCTGTCTTAAATCTTAACATCTGTTGGTGAAATCGGTCATTAATTTGTCACAGGAGACAGGATACATCTACTCTGTGTCAGAGAGCTGCAAAAAATGCAGGCCTAAAGCCATATATGGTTACGGTTGTTCATCAGCTAGAGGAACCATATAAGGATCAAAGATTGAATTATTGTCGGTTTCAGATGTTCATTGTGCAAAATCCTGCCATACATCACATGGTTCACAGATGAAGCATGGTTCCATTTATCCGGTTATGTGAACTCACGCCATTGGGTCATAAAAAATCCACATGTCATCCATGAAGCACCTATGCACCCGGTTAAAATTGGAGTTTTGTGTGCAATATCTACACAGAGAAGTGTGGGGCCAATTTATTATAACCAGACTGAACACTGCAGAGTACCAACTGATTTTCATGGAGTTTGTTGAGCAACTGGACAATGTAGAGCTGAGTCAAGGATATTTTCAGAAAGATGGTACTACATGTCATACATAAAATGAATCCACGGAATTGCAAATTTCTTTAACGACCAGATGATTTCCAGGAACCTGTGGCCACCAAGATCAACGGATTTGACATCGCCGGACTTCTTTCTATTGGGTTACTTAAAAGACAGGGTTTACGCCACACATCCCCAGACAATGGACGATCTAAAGCACATCACACAGGAGATTCAAACTATTGACAACTGAGTACTCCAATGAGTGTCCAGTAATATGGAATGACGTGTTGAGTTGTGCCTTATGCAGGATGGAGGACATTTTCAACATTTGCTACAGAGGTAAATCTCCCAGAGGAGTGTCAGATAAGTCTACTGCTACAGTCTGCATACTGTTTACCAGCAATCTATCCGGTAGAATCAGATGAATTCTCGCCAAATACATCAGGATCATCCACAAGCCACCTGCGAAGATTAAAGAGCTGTTGAGACCAGTGAAAGACAATCTGGACTTCCAAGTTCAGGGAGTGTGCTGCATTCCCTGTGAATGTGGAACACTGTATATAGGACAAAACGGAAGGACCATCGCTACTAGAATAATCAGACATGAACAGAGCATTTGTTTACTGAGCTGGCAAAGCATTGCTTTGATAACGGCCATAGAGCCAATTTTCAGGAGATGACCATCTTGGCAAAATGCAAGTTACTGGGAGTGGAGAGTTAGGAGGCTTTGGAGATTTCCTCTGAAAGGAGCACGCTCAATCATGATGCTGGATTTCAGTTTAGCTCCTCTTGAAAACCGGCCTTAAAAATGGAAATCCGCCAAATTAAGAAGCAAAGATCACTACAGCTTGAAAATCAAGTAGTTACGTTTCTTTGACACAATTTTCTATACTCACGCCATCTCCTGACCTGGCATTTAATTTACTGAAAAGTCTTTTGTTCAGTAATGCGAATTTTGATAGTGTTTTGTCTTTGTTTATAGTTGTGTTATTATCCAGTATTTCATTTGTGGTTATAACATTTTATAAATATCCTGATGATGGGAGAGATGCACACTCCCGAAACGTTGATATCTAATCATCTTTTCACCTGGCTGGTGGCCCAAGAAGAAAGTGAGCGCATTCGTCGCCAGGAAAGCTTCAGGTCTTATGTTTCAAATAATCTCGGTTGCAGGTTGTAAACTACTGTCATACACAAGGCTAAATGTCAGTTACCAACATTATAGCACCCATCCACATTTTAAACACACACTTCAATTTGCTTCCTAACAAATCCAAACCTAAAAAAATTATTTCCTTCCTGTTCATCTTGAAACTTTTCCACACAAAGTTCAAAGACAATTTTGATATCACCCCTATTCTCTAATAAAGTTTCAATTGTCAATAAAATGCATGTTAAGAAACCCATATATATATATATATATACAGTGTCCCACCTAATTCTGACCTCAAATAACTCCAAAATGAAACACTACTATATGCGCGCAATAAGAGCAATAGGGTTCCAAGCCCTCATTCGGCAAGTTTCGTTTTACACCGTAAAGATAGATGACAACTTTGAAATTTGAAATGTGCTATACTATGTGCTATATTTGACATCTAGTGCCTAATACGCCAAGCTTCATCATGTCTGCCAATTTCGTTTTGATCAATTTCGAGGTTAATTAGCTAACCAGTTTACAACAATCATATGTTAGAATTAGAATTTTAGTTCGTCCATGGCAACATATATGTTATGAGACACGCCAAAATGCATAAATACAGTATACACAAGTCAAATTGATTACATACAATATACACAGTAAGCAGCTTTTCTATGGTTTCATGCGGTATTTGCAGACTAATTTATGCATGCAAAAATTTCTCAACCTTATTCTTAAAGTGTTTTAATGATGCAGCTTGTTTAAATGAATTTGGAAGTTTTTTATTCAACATTATCACTTCGTTAGCTCTCACTTCTTCCCCTCTGCCTGCACCACACCATAAATCCAGCGCTCATCTTGCGCGTACTGTATGTACTTTGCTGGCCAATTGGAATTTTCATATTTTGTTTCATTTCAGAGATATTTGAGGTTGCAGAGTTAGGTCTTCACAATTCCCAACATGCAGTTTCCTCCTTGTTCTGCAGCCATGCTACCTATAAACTACCTTTAATGGAAGAATTATTTTGCTGCTTATGCAGCTCTTGCTGTACATGCTAAACTGGTTCTCATACCACTTTCTGCAGTGCCTTAATGCAATTGATTCGAATAGCTGTGGTTTTTAAAGGCTATAGAATGGACTGGCCATCCATCTAAAGCCAAACCATGTGAGTTCGAATCTCAGCGACTGCAGTCAAATGTGCCTGTGGTAAAGGACGGGGAGGGCCCAAGTAAAATAATCGGTGTGATGGCATGCTCGGATGTTGACAAGGTATCATTTAACTGCAGTTGCTTGGATTTTGCCTTTTTATATTTAAAATGAAATATTTACAATTCAAAGACTTAAAAAAGTGGGACTAAAATATTAAGTTTGAATACAGAATGTTTCTTCAGGGCAACACCACCCATTAAAGGGTTAATATATGGTTCTCTTTAGAACAGGAGCTGTAAAAGTGTAAACCTAATTTCTCGGATTTTTACTCAACACATTTTTAAAAGAGCCTCCTCAGTGCCAATTAGCTGTCCAACACACACCTTCACAACAGGTACATTTGTGCGCTTACCATGAGTTGCAAGTGGCAACTGGAAACATTCTGATAAATTTTCCCCTTAACATTTGCATCAATCTTTTGATCAATTCTGAGCTTTCTTGTAGGAAAAGTCTCTCCTCCTTGCAAAATCCATAGCCAATAGTAAAAATGGAGGGAATAAGTTGGTTGGAGTTACCAACTTCGAAAGTGATCTATGCAGTCATGATAGAGCATGAAATTCAAATGCTTGAGGACTTTGAGAAAGGAGCATTTTTCCATTAGGAAGTAATATCTGCCTTGGAACCATTTCAGATACTTTAATGCAATGAAAAATTTCATGAGACCAGGTGCATTCATTCAAGGTAATTTTTTACGCAAAAAATTTGTTTCAATGTTCTCTTATCAGAAAGATCATTCAGTTTTATAGATCAGCTTTTCACCTGAAAATGTCATTTCTGACATATTTGATCCAAATGTAAAAAACCTTGAGATTATACAAGATAACGTACAGGAATGAACATTTCCTTCCTATGATGGTAAATTGGATGAAAATGTAAAAATGGCTGAAATAACCTTCATGACCAAACTCGACAATGATGCAATCTGTTTCCCTCTCAGTCATTCCCTACCTGCACTTCTGCTTTGAACAGTGCATAATGTAGACTTATATGTATAGTTTAAAGCAGTTTTTTTTGGGAGGGGAGGGGGAATGCTTCCATCCTCTCTTAACTTAAAACACACAAAGATGCAGCAGGTCACAAGTGTAATAAACCTGTAATGCAGGTACACAATGGTGAAAACACTTGTCTCTGTAACATGTATGAAAGCACCATTGGCGACTTTTCATGCATTGAATTTATACTTTCAAAAGGCTTGCTTTCAGCGTGATTCCTTAGTCTTGCTCTAAATTTTGTGCAGTTAGCACGTTGCAATATGGAAACAAAATGGCAATTCATAAATGTTTGTAAGTGAGAAATAACAAATCCTGCAGAAATGCGACAAATTCTATCTTGAATCAGAAGTATTTTACCAAAGCTCTAGGAATTTCTACAACTATATGAACAGTTAAAAAAAGTGCAGCGGGTGGCAGCTGCAAATGGAAGAAAGTAAGATTCAGTAAGTATGAAGTCAAAAAACTTCTTATTGAATGGATTCAAGTCATGTGATGCTTCATTACCTTTAAGGAATCACAAGATAAAGATAGAGAAATTGCAGACATTTTTCTGCTTCCAATGGTTGTCTTGATAGATTCAAGCTAAAACTGGTATAGTGGACCAACAAATCAGAATCAGTGACATGGAAATGAAAATGCAATAATTCGTAGTACAAGTACTTGGTGGTCAACAAGTGCAGAATTTTTCCAAAAGAAAAGATGATGTTCATTTTCATGTATACTGCACCCAAATCTTAGGAAATAAAACTGATTGTGCTGCATCTCCTATTAAACTGCATCCAAATTGCTTTCTCAACCTAATAAATCATCCCATGTGAAGCACTTCCCAATTATGACATTGTAGCCAGTCTCTTGAAGAGAGTAATTCGGGATTACACTGAACTATTTTGAACAAATAATTCTGAGAAATTTAGACAATATGAGCAAGCTGCACATATATCCAATTTTTCAGGACTTTGGCAAACCCAGCAAAATATACTGTAAATGTTAGAGAAAAGCTATTGGTGTCAAATGAGATGCTTACCTGCTTCGGGAATGTGAACGGGAGCGTGAGCGACTCTTGGAGCGATCTGCTGGTGAATGAGAGCGTCCACGATCTCGAGAACGAGACCTGTCCTTCGGGCTCCTGGAACGTGACCGATCCTTGGGCGACCTATCACGATCCCTGGATCTATCTCGAGAAGATCTATCCTTTGGAGAGCGATCCCTTGGTGATCTGGAGCGGGAACGGCTGCGGGAGATGCTGCGTGATCTGGAGCGACGATCTCTGGACCTGGAGCGAGACCTTGATCTTGAGCGCGAGTAGGACCTACACATCAGTATACAAATGTACCATTAATTATTTAGGTTTATATAATTTTAGCCTCAAGCTAGACCCCGAGTGTCCAAGTCTGGAGATATTTGAAATGAATGTTAAACGTGCCACAGCTTTATTAGCCCAATGCATTTCATATTCCTTAAACTGCTTTATGCCATCCATGGTTTCACAATGCTTCATTTATTTGGCAAGAAGTGAAGATTTGCTTAAATTAACATATTTTAGTTTCATAAACAAAAGAAAACTATTGAGTAGAATGCACAGGTGGTAGCATAAAAACCTTAAGGTTAAAATCAGTTTCTCAAAAACATCGTGGTAAGAGGTGGCATAATCAGGTTAAGTTTTAAAAATCTGAAGGTAAAATTTTCTCAGGCTAATTCAAGCTGTGATCTGCAGTTAAAACACTATACTGTTGTATGATCTAACTGCACCACTAAATGGTAAAAAATATAATTACCACCATTTGGAACTTCCTAAGTTTTGACATACTTACACACTCCAGCACTCCTTTCTTTGCAAACATAAGTATATTATGCTACAAAGTTCGCTATAAAGAAGTAGTTGTAATTCTTAGATATGATCAGACCAGGCACCTTATTGATCATATCTTGAGTATAAAATAGGAAATTTGAAGCTAACCAGAGAACTTAAATTCTGCTGAATGTTAAGGGAATGAACTGCTGCATTACTTCTCTAGCAAACATTAAATAAGTTTAGTAATCTGTTTACCCCAGGACAAAAATACAAAATTAATGAGGTCTTTGGATCAACAGGAGTAGCACACTGGTTTCAATTTGGTCAATTTTCTACAACCCAGTAATTGAATCAACTGATGCCTGTGGATAGACTGTTTGTTGAACCTTCCTGCTGTCATTTTGGTTTATGACCTCTAATGTTGCACATACTGGCAAAATATGAAACCGAATTATTCATCACATCACAATCATTCATTGTGGTATAATTGATATGCCTGAGGCATGTCATGGATCCTAATTTGATGCTTCCAGTGAACAAATTTCATTGATTTAAGTCACACTAAGCAGAACTATGAAGCAATAAGTAAAATAAATTAAAAAAGGGAGGTTTAGGAATGAATAAAAGAAAAACAGTACCTGAGCTTTGTTCCTGAATGTATTTATTGCATTTTTCACATGCTCTGCAATTAAATTCTACATAGCAATTTCTCTTTAGGTTTTTTACAGTTTATGTTAATGAATACAAATGCACTGCTTTCTAATAGCCATTTACTAAGGAATTTTGGTGCTGGGCAAGCAATTTACAAATTTTCCTGTCTGAGCAATTAAAGAACTGTTAAATCAAAACTTCATTTTTGTGTTTGTTAAAATAGAAATGTGTTAATAAGGAACTTCCAACTTACAAAGTAGATGAACATGGTGTGCATATTCTTCTTGGAGGTGGGGCAGGTAAGATTTTGTTCAAAGTGAGGTGCAAAAGAAAATTATCCAAATCCTTAAAACGAGATTGTGCCTTGTAACTCAAGCTTATCACGAGAATGAATCTCTTGCACGTGAGTCACAGCTGACAACAGCTTTTTCAAAATGCAACAAGTTACATGCAATTGGTGTAACTATTCTATCATTTAAGAAATGTATGAATCATAATTGCACACAATCAGCAGCTATGGATGAAATGAAAGGCTTAGCTTGCACTTATTTTAGGGAAAATAAAAAAAGGGGAACGTCATAAAAAGGAAGGTTTAAACTATGTGCATAGGTTACAACTGATAGGCAGTTGCACTGGAAACACAGGGCTTAAGTGAGATTTGCCTTTTACAAATTTTTTTTCTAAATGTTCTTTTCAGAAGTTCAGATCTGGAGAAATGGTGCATAAAATGACATGAAACAAGGTTATGCCAAGCAAATTTTTTTAGGAACTAAATCAAAGCCTGGCATCATTTGGCTTAAGACAAGGAAAAACCCAGAAAATATTGTATTCAGGTAATGCATACAAATCAAGAATTGAATTCAGGCAGAAGGCATAACATGCTACTCCTGTAACACCAAGACCCATTCAAGAAATAAGTTAATCAGTGATAAAATTAAAGTGGATCTGCCCAAGAGCTGCTGCTCTAACATTTCTACTGAAATCATCTGTATACACCTACCACAAGTATACAATTTAATTTACTCATTCCCAACAGGCTTATTTTCAAAATGTTTTTACAGCAGAATTATATAGTAGTACGAAATAGTGTCATTTTTACCACTTACGGATTTCTTTGTAAAGTGTTACCGGCAATTATGAATGCTATCAGTAAGTCATGCATATGGTTAATACTGGCATGCTAATATATAATATGGACTAGTGATGGAAGAAAAAAATATGGGATAATAATTGTAGAAGAAGGTTGACTAAGTTACTAAAAGAGGGCAATTTAAAAATTGCTCAAGCTGCATAAAAATGTGATTAAATTTTGATTCATGGCCAACATGCTCGCAATGGTTATTTTATTATAATTATATATTATTCAGATTTTTGGTGAAATAACTTTCTGCAACACTGACATGAACAGAAGTATAAGACTCACTATTGAAACCAAAAAACTCTAAATAGGGAAGATCAAGTCTTATACCCGAGTGTTTACACATACATTTATATATAAACTAATTTAAATAAGCTCTGTAATCCTAATACAAAAAAACAAGTAACAAAGGAAAGTAAAAAGAAAAGTTTAGTATATTCACTTTCATTTGCTTCATTCATTCCAACATACCTCCAAACTCTGGGACACTTAAGTGAGTGGCCGACTGATTTCCTAATCAGTTTTGGTTAACAAAATCACAACCTAATAGTGATAGACCCCTTCATTAAACCGGAGTGCTCTCAGACAACATTTACGCCCAGGCTGTTTACAAAGCCGAGTACTATGAGTGTGCTTAAACACAGTTAGGCAAACTTCACATGCAAATCTATTTGCTTTTTAATTATATGATTTATTAAATCAAAAAATTCCCACTTTTAACCCCCACCCAACTAGCCTCCTTTTGTACCATTACAGAACTCACGTATTTAAAAAGCGACATTTTTTACCGCTGACGAACTCTAGTGGAAATGGAGAAGCTACGATGAAGCAACTCTCAACTTGTGCATGTCATATAAATCTGGGCGTGTGTTGTGCTGTGGCGGGCGACTACGCAGCAACCCGAAGATAGACGACTCAACAGAAAAACACTGGCTTGCAGTAGGCAGATGGGGAGGAGTGAATTAACGCTTGCAGTCTGCGCAGTGGGCCTTGTAGCAATTTTTTTCTATACTGCTGTTAAAGTCAATGCCTGCTTTGTCGACTCTCAGAAGTTCTGAAGACAAATACAAAATGGCGGAGAGATGAACCAGTCGTGTGTGCTACGAAGACTCAGCTAATATGAGATGAATTGGTTTCTAACACTCGCGCAGCGGAGGGTGATGGGTGTGTGAGCCCTCATCTCCGAAGATTTCTTAGAAGTGGCAGAACTTCAGCCTGATTTGTCGACTTGTTAAGACTCGATGTTGAAGGAAGGTTGTGTTTTGTGATCTTATTTTTCAGCCGTATTTCCTAAAAAATGTTAGGAATACAAATCACTATTTAATCCATATTTGCTTGTAAAAACTTTTAAAATTGAAATTTTTATTACATAATAGCATAAAAAGCCAAAGATAACTGTATTCATACATTACCCTTAATAATGATATGATGCACATAAAGATTATTCACCTGCGCCTTCCACCACGCCCTCGGTAACGGTAGCAATCACGGGCATAATGCCCACGTTCTCCACATTCATAGCAACGATCTTCAGGATGGAATGGTCGACCACGCCTTGGTGGTGGTCCTCGGAATCTACCTCCTTTGCCACCCATTCCATTTGACATTTCCACCCTTACTCGTCGTCCACATATAGTTCTGCACAAGAAAGAATGAAAGTCAGTATTAAAAATGTTCACTATATATGCACATATTAAACGGCACTTGTTATACATGCAAGGGAAATCATAGGATTTTACTTTACATCATTGTTGCATAATTTATATCAAAATTAAAAAATTCAGGAATATAAGTGGCTGATTTAACCCTTGTAATGTACAATTATATCAATGTTACAATGTGTAAGGACTATTATATTAATATCTATGTTACCTTGTAACTAATCTATTTGTTTACCTTGAAATTTAATTTGAGAGTATCTGAAACTGAAAAATGCTGAAATAAAACAAAATTGATGGTGGAAGCTTTCAGCATTCAATTCAGTAATACTTCAATCACTGACCTAGTAACACAAATCTTCTGCAGGCTTAAAAACTTGTATGTTTCTTTCTTATAGTCAGCTTTACTGATACTGTAATTTTCTTGACCATTATAAATTTATCAGTATAAAATAACAGCTATACAAAATTTACAATTACCCACAAATCTTTAGGTCAATAGATAGCAAAAAGCTTTTTAAGCAGTTGTGTGGAACTTCAGCCTGTCAATTTTGAACACATCTTTTTATTCATTTATGAACCAGCTACTGTAGTATATGAATAATGAACTAAAAGATATATGCTTTACAAGCAAGTTGCAAGGGGGAAGAGGAATGTATGCAGCATCTGTTGGTTCAGCACAAACTGTTAATGTATTTCAGAATCAGAATTTCCAGGCTGTCCACACAATGGAGCAAATTCCTAAATTCTCTACATTATGTTTCTGAAAATTGTAACACACTGAAAGTGACTTAAATCCACTCGAATGTGCAGACTGTGTAGATCAGAATTAGAGATGTGTGACTAGCAAGGTTACATCTTATCTGGCAAAGTCAGCAAAGTTACTGAACAAGATGGACGTGTGGAAGTTATGTATCACTGCAAATACCACCATGTGAGCAAGTTTGAACACAGAATGATTGGTCCCCAAGAAGGATGTTTGTCATACAATGACATATTGGCTCATACAGTGCATGTTGCTGCAAGTGTGGAAGCAGATCACAAGCAGCACTAAACTTGACCACACAATATGACCACAGTATGGGATGATGCCAAGTTATGGTCTTAACAGACCTTATGCTTCACCCAGTGTTGGATTGATGATTAAAAATTGCAATGGTGTGAACCTGTCTACTAAGATAGTTCGATGTTGTCTGCTATGGATTGGAATGACTGCACACATTCTATTGCATCGGAAGCACTTTCAACTGGCAAGTGAACTGATATGCTGATGGCAAAACATGTCATTTTAAGACCCATCCTACTACTACAATGATAGCCACTGTGGGTTAGTATTATGGTAAGTGCAATCTGGTAGCCTACATTGAGTGGCATACCATTCCAACAGAGGTGAGGTTTATGGTGCCATTTGGTATAAACTGATCTTGTTTTGGACCCAATCTGAAAGGCAACCAGTATATAAGGTAGGCATTACTCTTCTTCCTTCACTAACTCTGCAGAGCACATTTCAGTAGAACAATGCCCAGCCACATGTTGGAAAGAACACCAAAGCAAGCCTTCTTTAAAGAATGAGGCTATTTTTGCTTCACTAACCCGCATTTTCGCATGACATGCTACGCAACAAACTTATCTGGGCAGATGGGCAATTTGTTCATCAGGGTCCTTCTGTAACCAATAATGATTTGTGGGCTCGCAATAAAACCGTGTGGAGTAAGATTCCCTAAGAACAAATTCAGAACTCTAAAACACTGTTTTCAACACTTCCAAGAAAGGAATTGCTATGCTACAATGTTTAGCGGCTCAGACTGCACTTTATGGAGGCCACACAAAGTACTGATTTCAAACTCAAAGATCATGTACAATATGCAAACATTCAGATGTGTACTGTCATATCTAAACTGAGATATTAAGTTTAATAATCATCTGTACTATATGGCGGATTACGGTTACCAATACCACTGGCACAGTTTTGCTGGCAGGTTGCAAAACCAGCTGCATGAAAGATTGTTCACTATTTTCAAGTTTTATATATGTAACGGTTAAAAAAATTGGGGGGAAAAAATTGGTAAGTATACTCTAGTACGGGATTTTACGCTAATAAAGAAACAGTAAACATAGAAACAATATTATCCAATAATGAACATAAACTTAGAAAATTTTAGATGAGTCGCATTTTTTAACACATCTGCTTCACTTTCGTACCTATTTTGAGGACATGTTTCGCAAATCTTCGCTTGCATCTACGGCTCTTGTGCGACTCGCACAAGAGCCGTAGATGCAAGCGAAGATTTGCAAAACATGTCCTCAAAATAGGTACGAAAGTGAAGCAGATGTGTTAAAAAATGCGACTCATCTAAAATTTAATAATTTTTCGCTTCACTGTGGTGTTCCAATACAGTTGAATCTCGATATAAACTTAGAAGTCAATTTTGAGGTTACAAAAAGGGCAATTTTGGTCCTAAAATGATTTGAACCCATTTAAGTTGGAGAATTTAATGACATATCAGCATGTTGGCCATAGTAGCTCAATGGGTAGAGCGACTGGACGGAGACCAGAAGATCCGTGGTTCAAATTCCGGCTATGGCATTGAATTTTTTAGCCTGACTCGAATGTTTCCACAATTTAGCCTACACACGGCCAGTGTGAAAGAACAATTTCCATTAACTTCAGTTAACTTGCAGTTCATGAATTTTATGAAATCGTGCCTATTTTTATCAACCCAAATTTCTAAAAGAAAGAACTTTCTCCTTGTTGCAGTTCTTAATGCCTAGATATTATAAATGGGAGATTAAATCTTGCCACTATATAAATCATATGGCTTTATCATGGAAAAAGTGCCTGAAGATATAAAAGCATAAATGATTATCTTAGTAAAACAATTAACAAAATAAAAGGTGTGCATGGTTCTGTTACTGGAGGACCAACAGTGTTTACTCACCAAGAGGAGTGTATCAAGAACCATCTGTTGAAAAACTATTATGTAGACTGGAAGGTTTGTTTACAAATTAAAAAATATGCCATGGAATAAATTATTTAGGCACATCATCCCAATAAATTCTTTTCTTTAAACATTACAAAAGTAAGAGCTGCTATTAGTAAAGAAATTCAAGAACAGCAAGACAATTCGATGAACGAGGTTGAAAATGTTCCACTAAACCATACCTGGAACTAAAAACTAGCAGAGACAATCCAGGTCTAACACAATTTGTTGCAGAGGGCCAAAGTAATTGTAGCAGATCTGTAATATTACAAAAACAGTTAACACAGTAATGTCTGCTGGCAGTTCAATGGGCACTTGCTCATACAAACATGGGAGAACTTATGTGGGACACCTGGACTTGCACATTGACATAACAGAGCAAACAGTGGCTAGTTTAGTAATTCCACATCTGAGGGCAAGTTTATGAACCTATTCTTGCCAAGACAAATGCCTAAATGATCGAAAAGTCTTAATTGGCAATAATCTTGCCAACCATATCAAGAGTTCAAGCTTGTTAAGATTTGAATATTTGTTTCACATGTCTCCCCTCCAACTTAATTTAATACAGCAATTAGATGTTACAGTATTTAGACCGTTAGAAATGACAAAGATTTTCAGAATGGAGACACTGGGAGTGGAGTTTAAATACTGAAATTCTCGGATAATTTTCCTTCTCTTTGAAAGAAGTTAACTGAAGGCATCACTCCAAATGTGAAACAGAATTTGATTTCAGGAAATGCATTATCCATTAATTGAACCAAGAATATTTGGAGATTATAAGGCATAAAGAAGTTGTCAATACCATAGGTGATGCTTTTTGAAACATTTGTGAAGATATGTTAAGGCAATGAATTATATACAGCTAGTGTGAAGAAATGATTAATTTCCATCAATTTAATTTTATATTTAATTTTATGCTATTTTTCCAACTTATTTTGAGAGTCAAAATTATGTTTTCTGAAAATCTTCTAGAATGAGTGATTTGCTATAGCATAGGTGAAATATCTGTAAATTGCATTGTTTGAGCATCAGCAACTTCTTTCTAAGCTTGGAAATTAAACCACACAACCATAAGATCAAATGCTGTATCTAAAATGAAATAACTTCTATTGACACTGGATACTTTGAAAACTCATTTTAAATGTTCTTCATAACTGATTTTCACATTACCCATTGCCAGAATGTGAAAGGACAAAAGAGTTTGAATACAGCATTTATCTAACTTGATCTTTTGCTCTTAAAAGCTTCTGGTGCTCACCTGCCATCTAGACCTCTTACAGCATCTTCTGCATCTCTTGGATCTTCAAATTCAACAAATGCAAACCCAGGGGGGTTTCTTGCAACCCATACATTGCGGAGTGGTCCATAATATGAAAATGCTTCCTCCAGTTCCTGTTTGGAAGCTGCAGATCCTGCAAGAAATACAATGCATCAAAATAAACACATTTTCCTGCCATGAAGAGAGACTTTTAGCTAACAGTGAAATACTTAATGCTGCCATATATCTAGTTTTGATTCCAGAGTCACATATAAAATGATTTGCCAAATAGGCGAACACCTACTTGCAGTGACAATACTGCTACATGTTTAGAGGCCAATTGCTTAAATCTTTATTGAACAAAATTCACCACACTTGCATCAACCCAGAAAACCATACAAAATATCCATCAGAATGCATAACAATTACAGTTAATGGTGTAACTAGCTTGTGTTGCATTAGTGTGTGAGACAAGTGTATGAGCTGGGAAAATGTATATTACATATACAATTCTTGTAAATTGGAAACTGTTAAGTTTGCAATTTGGAAACTATTAAGTTTGTAATTTGTAAAAAAAATAGGTTTCACAATCAAATAGTAATTTAACATTTCGGGGGGACAGAAAGATGGAGCAGATAATTCTGAACTACTGCGTAAAATATAGCTGAAAATGGCATAAAATGCTAATTAATACTATTTCCAATGATTCAAACAACTAGTGTTCATGATGCTAGGAAAGGTAGAAACAAAAGTAGGCTCGAAGTAATTCACATCTAAGATTAAGAGATACCTTTTAACATCAGAATTGCTACTGCAACATGTTGGACATCACATTTAGCATGTAACATGCACAAGTGGAACCATAACCTTAAAACGTGTATCACAGGCAGTGGGAAAAGTCAATGGGAGGAAGCAGGCAACATCTCTTATACTGGGACCATTCTTAGTTTATATAGCAATGTAAACAAAAGCATGTATATGTATGCAACATTAGCTGTTTAGCCTCGTCTCTCTGTAAATGAAAAATATAGTTCTCATGTCATTTTTAAAGACTTAAAATATGTAAAATATTTTAACTTCACATTACAAATGCAGCAGTCCAGTAATAATTAGCAGTTTATTTGGTATATGTAAGCCTACTTTGTATTAACCGCTTCACCGATGGCCATTTAAACCCTTCAGGGGCCGGAAACGGATACCCAATAAACAGAACAAGACATTTAAATGGTTGAATGCTGTAAAAAATGTATCATAAATACAATTCCATATCTTCCGTATTTATTAAGTTATTTAAAGGAAACAAAAACTGCTTTAAAACCCAGTATATGTCTACAGTAACAAAAAAGTAGACTACATTAATAAATTGTTGAAATTTCACAACTTTTTTTTTTCACTGTAGCAAAAGCCATTTTTTTGTGCCGAATGCGCCTAATATTTGAATAATTTTGTTTTGTGTGTATACAAATGAATGCATGTATAGCTACACAAGCGACTTCTCCAGTTCACGGTTTTAGCTTTTAAACCTTGTTTCACGTAAGCTTGCCCAGTATCTCTTACTGCTCACGTGACCTAATCACCTCTCATTGGCTGCTGTTGTGGTAAAGACTGTGCGGTAAAAATTAGTTCGTTATTTAACATGGTGATATATCTGTATATAACTATATATGTTGGAAGAGAATTGTCAAATTTATATTTTCGTAACTGTTTTAATTAAATATATTACGCAACACAGTTATTTATCTGAAACGAATGTTAATTCTTAAACGAAGTAAAGAGGAGGTTCCTTTGCTCTCAAGCACATGCTTCAGCGGTACATATTTGTTTATATGACTTTTATCACTGACCTTGTTTTGAACTGGATTAGTCATATAGGTTATTGTGCCTAGTGCGAAAGCTAAATTATTTTATTAATCGTTTATTGCACGTGTACTTCTATGAATAATGGCATCGCAAGGGTAAATCCTTACAAACAGGCGAAAAAAGAATTGCGGTGCATGTGTTTAATGCACCCGAGAGAAGTCGAACAGCTGTGCTCTGAAGTTACAGGTGTGAGTGTTAGATCCGTAGGAACATCGCGATCTGAAATTGAGAAAACAGGAAAACTTACCACTCCAGGCAAAAGCAGGAATAAACAAAAGCGCATGCTCGGAGAAAATACGTGAAAAGTGCTGTGCGTCGTCATGTGTATAGTTTTTTCTTTAGAAACGAACTCCCTAACAAATAACATTTCATCTGCTGTAAATGAGGATGCAGATTCACCAAATTTCAGCAGTTTGCTTATACAGCTGGGGTTTGTGAATGAAAAAAGAGGCAAGAAAAATGTGCTAAAAACAGAGGCGATATTGCTGTGTGGCGGAGACGTTATTTAAGGACAGTCAGACTGTACCGAGATACAAGTTGGAGTCTACCGCCAGTTTTTCGCTGAAGTATCGCAAGGATAATTATTTACAAACAGGCGAAAAAAGAATTGTGTTGCATGTGTTTAATGCACTCACAGAGAAGAATCCGTCTTTGTCAGTGAGAGAAGTCGAACAGCTGTGCTCTGAAGTTACAGGTGTGAGTGTTAGATCCGTAGGAACATCGCGATCTGAAATTGAGAAAACAGGAAAACTTACCACTCCAGGCAAAAGCAGGAATAAACAAAAGCGCATGCTCGGAGAAAATACGTGAAAAGTGCTGTGCGTCGTCATGTGTATAGTTTTTTCTTTAGAAACGAACTCCCTAACAAATAACATTTCATCTGCTGTAAATGAGGATGCAGATTCACCAAATTTCAGCAGTTTGCTTATACAGCTGGGGTTTGTGAATGAAAAAAGAGGCAAGAAAAATGTGCTAAAAACAGAGGCGATATTGCTGTGTGGCGGAGACGTTATTTAAGGACAGTCAGACTGTACCGAGATACAAGTTGGAGTCTACCGCCAGTTTTTCGCTGAAGTATCGCAAGGATAATTATTTACAAACAGGCGAAAAAAGAATTGTGTTGCATGTGTTTAATGCACTCACAGAGAAGAATCCGTCTTTGTCAGTGAGAGAAGTCGAACAGCTGTGCTCTGAAGTTACAGGTGTGAGTGTTAGATCCGTAAGATCATCGCGACATGAAATTGAGGAAACAGGAAAACTTACCACTCCAGGCAAAAGCAGGAATAAACAAAAGTGCGTGCTCGGAGAAAATACGTGAAAAGTGTTGTGCATCGTCATGTGTGTAGTTTTTCTTTAGAAACGAACTTCCTAACAGTAACATTTCGTCTGCTGTAAATGAAGATGCAGATTTACCAAATTTCAGCAGATTGCTTATACAGCTGGGATTTGTGAATGAAAAAAGAGGCAAGATGTGCTAAAAGACGGAGGCGATATTGCTGTGTGGCGAAGACGCTATTTAAGGACAACCACACTGCACCAAGATACAAATTGCTAAATATACACGAAGAACACACGAAAAGTAAAGTATGGTGTGACACGACTTTTAAGACTGAAAGACTAGCATTTTTGAAAGGTATGTGTGCTGGTTTAAAAAATCCCAGTGGAAAAGGCCTTTCATTATAAACTCTTTCAGTTTCATTGCTCAGTCATTCTGTTTCAATTTGCTCAGTTCATTATAAACTTGTATTTTTGATGCCTTCATATCCTTATTTGTATGATTTTTGTAGGATTTTATTTATCTTCCCGGCAATTATTACATTTACTGCAGGTTTAAATGTGACAGGAAGGCACCGCCTATGACGCGAAAGCATTAGCCAATTAGAGCGAGGGGGAGGGTTGTTGAACGCGGAGTGATACATTTCAGCGGGGCAAGGTTATATGAAACAGAGATTAGTAAGCTTAGGACAAGGAGGAAGGTAGTTGGATGCGGAATGATACATGTCAGCGGGGCAAGGTTATATGAAACAGAGTGTAGTTTATTTATGCTATACAAAGTGATAGTCATATATGTTGCATTACACATGCTGGAAAGAAAACTCCCTGTCAGCATGTTATTACAGATCTGTTATTACAAAGTTTCTGGTAGCCTTCTGCAGCTGTTTTTGCTCAGAATTTTAGTTATTTATACTCTCTCTATTCAGAGTGATTTCTTATAGCTATGAAGAGCTAAATGAATGGCACATTTGAAATTGTTAAATTTCAATGTTAACCATGGCTTATCCCCATAATGTGGCAAATAAACAAATATAAAGGCTTCAGATATTACTGCAGAAAATCTGGAAGATTTGTTGTGCGATTATGAAGATGTTTAGGATATAGGTAGTAGTGATGTGTACTGGTCTACAGACGGCATGTTAGCTACTCCATTGTTTGGGGGAAATGGCGGGTCAAATATGGGTAATGTGGATCAGCTATTACTAGCTATGCCTCTCTACGAAAAACAGTTAAATGGTAAAAAAGTATGTTTATACCACTGGATGTAACCATGCACAATTGTTTAGTAATTTTCAGAGCTGTAAATTCATGCAAGACATTCACCTACCTGTACTTGCGCATATAAATAGCTCGTAGACTAATTGAGTATAATACTCAGAGGCCTCTTTATACTGGGGGGCGGGGGGTGGGGGGGTGGGGGTAAGAAATTCATGCCATCACCCCTCATACTTGAGAAAAAACACTTTCCTAAAAGGATACCACCCACAACCAAAAAAGTCGCAACCATTTTGAAAATGTCTAGTGTGTTGCGAAAAAGAAGTTCACAAGGAAACCAATATTATTTGGTGTGAATCTGCAGATGTGCCCTTGGGTGCTTATCCAGGTTTGGCGGTGTACAATTTAAAAAAAAAAACCTTTAAGACTACATTTACATATCTTACAGAACTAATTTAAATTTATCGTGAATTGTAATGTTGTTAATTGAAATTTCCGCCGTAGATGACATCATCAAACTTACCAGAACATTAGTTGACTCATTTGCCTAATTTTAGTAACAATGGCACTCCACTTTCTGAAATACTTTTTATTCTACATCCTAAAGACATTTTCAGTCTTATTTTTGATGAAATTATTTTGAATATAATTACAGAGGAAACCTGCATTCAAGGGGGAGAGAGATAAAGGTGATGCCTTCAAAAAAGAAAGCCAGGATTGCATCCTGGAATCCCCCAAAAATTGACATGAAAGCACTAACTGGGGTGGCTATCAACATGGGGTTGGAAAGAGTATATAGTTCTGTAGTCGAGGCCAGAATGCTACATGGCATTGAAATATGGGGGCTTGAGAATGGGTGGGAAGTTGTGCATCAGATACACAGGATGTTCTGTAAGGAAGTTTTGGGGCTGCCAATGGCAACAGCAAACGAAGTTGCTCAAATTGAAATGGGGAGAGTAACAAGGAAAGGGTTAATAATGGAAAGAGCCTTGAAATACTGGCATAGGATCTTGAATTTAGATGAAGGCAGCTTATTGCAACAATGTTTAAAATATCAAGAAGCAAGTCTGCAAAGCTCGGGCTGGGCAAGCACTCGACGAAACAATTTAGAAAATAATGGCTTAGGGGATATTTGGAGAAAAAGAGATAGAAATTATAAAGGTTTCTGGAGGGGCGTTAGAAAAAGATTTTAAGATATAGATATTCAAAAACTGTTCAGCCAGTTAGGTGAAAAGAGGTCATTGGTATATTATGTTGAGTTAAAAAGTGGCTGGGGAAGGGAGCAGTATATAGATAAAACAATTAATGCAGAAAGGAAGGGGATAGCATGGCTGAGAGCAGGAGTGTGAAGGCTAAAAGGGCAGCGGAATAAGTTTGTGCAAGACAAGTGCCCATTGTGTGGGGGTAAGGAAGATGTGGAACATATCCTTTTTGAATGCAGGGAAACAGAGATTTGGCGAAAAGAATACATCTGGAGAAAAATTAAGCGAAGTCCTGATATATGTAAAATTATAGATAATCTCAAGAATGTAGGACAGTTCTTAGATAAAGTGAAAAATAAACGGAAGTGGACTGTGAAAAAAGGGAATGAACAATAAAGTGTAAGCAATAGTAGTAATGGTAGTAATGTTAGTAGTAATAGAAATGTAAATAGTGTACTACACATTTGGTAATTCAATGGGCTGCCCACCAATTAATGGCCTGGGCCAAATACTGGTGATCAGCTCAACAATTGTAATAGCTTGGTACACAAATAAATGAATAAATCAACATGGGGTTTCATCCTACCTCTGATGTCAGACTTTTTCCTACAATTTGAGTAGATAAATTTCCATTTTCAGTGACGTATTTTCTGGTGACAAATTTCTCCTTTTGTTTTGGAATCAATTTTGCATATGCTGAGGGAAACAGAAAATTATCTAAAGAAGACTTTATTCAAAATTTAATGGAAAAACTATGGCAAAAATGCACTTTATTCCATTCCCCAGGTCCACTTGTATCAGTCGATGAGAGCACCATCAGTTTCAAGGGAAGAGTAAAATTCAAAGTGTTGAACCCAAATAAACCTACAAATTTTGGAATCAAAGTTTTCTCCTTATCTGATGTTTCCAATGGATATCTATACAATTTCCAACCCTATATGGGCAAAACTGAATCAAATTCTAACCTGAAAACTACCCTTGTTGTAAAAGATGTGCATTCTTCCTTCCTAAAGGATCCTATAGACCAACCTAAAGGTTTCCATGTGTACGCAGTCAGGTACTATACATCACCTGAATTAGCTGATGAACTGTGGAAAATGAATATGGTGACTACTGGAACAATTAGTCAATAGAAAAAGTATGCCACACTAAATAAAGCCAGAAAACAAAGAAAATGAAGAGGGGTGAGATAAAAAGCTTCCACAATGAGCAAAAGCTTGCTGAAAGACAAAAGAACAAACAGTTCTCAGTACCAGTCGCAAGGGTGATAAAAACGAAGTGACAGAGGTGCCTTCAAAATTTCCAAACCAGGCAGCAACATTGAAACCAAACATTATTTTGGACTACACTTGACACATGGGCAGTGTCGATAGAACTGATAATTATATTGCACAATATCAGTTCTGCAAGAGAACATGCAAGTGGTGTAGAAAACTGTTTTTCTGGTTGCTGGAAGTTTGCACTGTGAATTCATACATGTTATACACAATGCACATGACAAACATTTTAGACTTCCTGCCTTAAATGACATTTTGATTCTAAAATATTAAACATAACATGAATCAGAAACCTAGCTTATATAAACAGCGGGACAATCAAACATGGCAAAACAGAAAAAGTGAGAAAAATACAGCTACTGTGGCTTTCAACTAGGATGATTTTTGTCCTTGGAATGCTACCATGCCAGCAAACAATCGTAGTCTACAGTGTTGTCATATTGTATTTTCCTTAAGTGGGGTGTGATGAGTGCCAAATAAATCCATCTTTAATAAAGGCAATTTATGCCGAGACAAAAACTAAAATTTTGCAAAAGTGATCTGTAAGGAAGGTGAGAGTAATGATTCTAACACAACCACAAAACCCCCATATTTTTAGTTCAGTTTTCATAATGCAAATACCAATATATTATAACACATTGCAACATAAGAATCATAATGACCATTATTGGTTGACAAATATACATGTAATTACCCGGAACTAAAATTTAAACATTTGATATGAAGGGCTAAAAGAATTACTTTGAACAAACCAAGATGTTTGTTAATTTGTAAGAGAGCAAATAGTTCACTTTCTATTAGCCTGCAAAAAGTTGAATCTGCAGGTGAGTAGTCATATTTATAATTGCTTTGCAGTTGGGGATAGTAATTCAAACAGTATTACTTAGGGGTTTTTCTGTTTAAAACCAGGGAAAACTGTATTAGTTGGAGCAACTGAAATGAGAGCCTGCTTCAGTAGCATGTATGCCTCAAGAGCAGAGTTCAAATCTTGGTCAGGGTCAGTTATCTGGATATGGTTTTTCCAGTGTTTTCCCTTATCCTGAAAGATGTTATTTTGGTATTCATAGACAGTAAAAAGCCTCGGACCAGCATGGAGCAAATGTTACACAACATAGAAAGGTACTTCTGCACATGTGCGAGTTCCATACAGTGCTAAACAAACTACAGTGTACCTACAAGTTTATAAATCTCTGTGGTAGTTTCACAGCTGTTTCTTAATCATTCTTAGGGTTGCTGCTGCTGTTTGAGGTTTGGTAACAAAGTTTGGTGTGCTGTGAATATGGATAATATAAAGTGTGGTATCAACTGGTCAGAGGAAAACATTCTCTAGTCAAAAACAGAATGAACATTAAAGAAAATAAATCTGTGGCGACAAATACAAATGTGAGAAAGGAGGCGGCATGGAGGGAATTTTATAACGAGTTTGATGATAATGTGGCTTACTGATGCCTGACTAATATCATGCAGGTCAGCAGTGTTTTGATATCCTCCTCTTGCATAATACTGAAGTGCTGTTAGGATTTGAGTGTCAATTGAGATACTCAGGCCTTGGTTATTGTCCCTGATGTACAGGTTAGGACGAGTCATTTCAATCAGCTTTCTGGTGTTCGCTTTACTAAATCTTTATCTGCTTTTGAAGTTTAGGTCGTACTTCGCAATAATTTATATTCTTGGTAGATAAGTTTTCCTCCGTCTTATTTCACAAATTTTACGCACCACAGCTAGATTCATCACTTCATTGCCATCCATGTTGCAAAGATAGTCCGCCTTCAATCTACCCCTCAGATGCGGACCAATGTGTTTGGACTCTGGACTATCGCTTATTTCAGTTTATGAATAAGAAAATCGATGGGCCACCGTTAATACACCAGAAGTAGCAAGTTGGTCCAGACCAAATCTATGAATACGACCCTTAGTAACTAAGCTCTATGAAACCGGAGCATTTCATCCACTGTCCAAAATTACGTAACATTGGAGGGGAGCAAAAAAGGGCCACGAGATAATTCTCCTGTCCTCCTTACCACTGGTAATACAATTTATTTAGTGTGGACTCAAAGGGGGAAGGGATATGCAAGCAGCAATAACACAAGTGACTGATGTTGAACTTATTCACAAAGAAATTGACAAAACAACACAAGACTGTGAAAACTGTGCAAGACATGCAGAAAAACTACAGGAAGACTTAGAAAGAAGTAGCACATGAGATCTTGGAGCATACCATCATGAATTTGCAAGACTCGTATGATAGTGACAGTGACAAATTTTCTCTTGATGTAAGTAACAATGACAGCTACACAGATGAGCCTTGGCAGTTGTATTGCATTACAAAACATGTACTTCACAAATAATTATAACTACTGCATTTGAAACTTAACATATGTGAACATGCTGCTTCTAATTTTGATTTTAACTACTGCATTATAAAAGTTTGAAAAATTCAGTTTGGGTTTGCTTGCATATACTACCAAGGAGACAGGATAGCATGCGAGAAAGAGGGAAATATGAAAAAAGTAGAGGTAATAAGGTGGCAATGCTGAGCACACAAACACATCTCTATTTGAAAAACAAATGACATGGCAATTGTGAAACAGAAATGTGAAGTTAAGGACAAAAAACAATGACTTGACAATAAGGCTTTAAACAAAAATGGAGGAACTGAAGAACAAAGAGATTAAAACTAAAGAGCTGAAGATACAAAAATGGAGCGAATGTAAAGTATGAACAATGAGAATCTTCTCACATTGAATCTAATGATTCCCTGGGTTGAAGAGCGAAAATAATCAAAATATTCCAGGAGATACAGAAGCTTAAAGATTGGGAGTAAATGTGACAGGCTTCAAACGGTGAAACACATTTTAAATGGAAAATTGGAACAGAAACATCTGGGTGAAATTCAGTAGTACATAATTGACAACAGATGTATTAAACCAAGCGAAAAAATTAAGAACTATTTATAATCAACAGAGCTCTCACGAGCAAAGGAAGCTAAGTGAATTAAGTAGTAAGGAAAAGAAACAAGCATATAATGAATTCAAGCAAAACTGAGAACTGATGGGTGAGGGGCTGAGGAGAGAAGCAACATAAGCAACTTAAAAAAAGGAAAACATCGAAGTGATGCAGCAGGGACAAACAAGCAGACTTCCATATCTAGAAGAAATATTCAGAAAGTAGACACGCTGAGAAATAGCTGTAGGTTGGAGGAGGGAAAATAATAATGGAAGAGAGGGAGCAAAATTTAGGAATGTTGCTCAGTGGAGCAAAGAAAATAAGGGAACACTTAATTGCAATATGGCACGAACACACTGAAAACTGTGTAAATACAGGAGATTAAAAAAAAGCAGAGTGAAACATCGGAACACAAAAGTTTAAAAAGAAGTCGGAATTAGAGAGGATCAAGAAGTAGGGTTACATCAACAAGCCAACTCCCCAAAAAAGCTAAGAAAATTCAGAAAGGGAAGAGAGAGAATAGTGAGGCTGACTGAGAAATATAGAAAGGATATGAGCAAGTGAAAGAAAATAGGTACTGGAAAAAGGACACAGAGCTTTTGTGAAGTTCAATAATTGGAAAGGAAAGGTGTGAGAAATATCAAAACAGTGACACTAAGAAAATCTAGGCCATGTGCATAGAATAAAAAGTTGAACAGGTAAACAATAGTCGTGGAAAGTACACCAACTTGGCAAACAGCAATGAGCTAATGCACAATAGGCAATAGAAACCCATAACCAATAAATGGTGCAAACCTGTACAGAGAATGTTAATTTACTGAAGGGCTGCCCCGTTAGCAAATGGGCCAGGGACCAGTTCAAAGGTGGCACAAGATGGATTTACTTCAGTACTAAATAAGGTTATCCTGTAGAAATACCGCCTGGCAAGTTGGAGCTGTGGAACGTACAGGCACTGAAAACGACAACAATGTGTAACCAAAATGGCAATACACAAATGCATGACAAAACACGATGCAGAAGTAAATATGTCAGAAAACATTCCATATTCTGGTTTTCTTCTAATGTACTTCTTTAAACAAATGTTTGGTACTATTCTGTACAAGCCAACAGTCAATTTAGTCCTGCTTTCTAGAAAGAGCTATTGGTGTGTTCTCTGCAAGGCACAAGATATTTCTCATGTACTTAACTTTCAGTTTATAAGGAGAAATCTAAGTTCTGTTGCACATCTTGTGATATTTTGATATGGAGTAGTGGGCACTATATGTGAATGGAGATGCAATTGGCATCAGCCACCCAAGTCAGACCATTGTTGCCATTATATCAGTTGCCCATCTCTAGTACAGATGGTATCATGTCTGCATCACGTTTAAGAGGTCCTGAATTCAAATCTTGGCCAGGATAAGGTATTTTTCCCAGGTATTCCCTTATCCTGTAAGACGAATTTCAGGTACTATAAGTTCTATGGATCCTGGGCTCATTTCACACACTTCATTGATGACAACTTGGACGAAAATTTAAAATAAAAATACCAGATAACTCATTAGATATAACAGTTAAGGAATGTGTGAGAGTGCTTTAATGTAATCACTGGTTTCCAAAAAATATGATTATATTAAAACTAAACCTATCCTAATTCCCTCGAATAAGACATCAAACTTTATATAAATGGTGAATTATAAGCATAAATTAACACACGAGTAAATTAAATTGGCAATTGCAGATATAGTTATAGGCAACATTGCCAATGGGTATGAACAAGCTATACACAAGATGACTGGTTCAAACAAAGACTTCATTTTGGATATGCTTTCTTTTACATCCCAAGAAATGAGACAGCTTGAAATTAGAGCTGGCAGCACCTGCCAAAGCCATCAATATCAATGTAAGCAGCCTCATGAATAGTTGCAGAGCCAGTCACTGCAAAACTCAGCACAGTACTCAAGATGTGTTGCAGACAGTATTAAAACTGAATATGCACCATTGTTAGAAGTAAGCTATCTTTATTGTGAAAATGAATATTGTGCTTGGTTCCTGCCATTTAGTAAATAAACTGTAGTATAAGTTGTACTTCACTTTTATGGCTATTGCTGTCTCAAGTGACGGTAACAGACTCTTTAGAACATGTACCATAAGAAAAAGTCCAACATCGGAAGCACACATGAGGGCTGACGGAACCTGCCACAGTGGCATGCACCGACGTCAGAAGTGGTATGCACAAATGCCAATAGCAGACAACTTTCAACACTGCCAACATTGATCCAACAACTACACTACTTTTTATTGCAATGGCGGGTCTTCTCTTATCTACGTTTAAAAAAGAACTGCCAGATGTGATTTAACGTTAGATGTAAATCACAAAAAATAATAAAAAAAAATAAAATAAAGTGAAGCTGTACTCAATGAACATTTAAACAATACCGAGTATTTTTGATTGATGAAGAGCGACACCACATTCCTGGCACAACACTCTCGTTCTTAATAAACTTTATTCATACAGAAACTGCATACACTTTTCGTCTTCGCATAAAGGTGCAAGATCAATAAAATGTATAAAATGAGCCATTGGTTTCAGATACAACTTCTACCTAATAACTTTATTTACCGAATGCCAGGGTTCCGGTGGAATATTCATTTTCAACAATTGCTGGGAACTTCTCTATATTGTCCTGTTTTGATGAATGCCCATGAATAGGCGATGCAGCAGAAATTGCCAACACGACTTGATATTGTTAGTGAGAACATTTGTTACTGGGTCCTCAGCATGTCCTCTCTCGCACAAGAACATTTGAAATTTGTGATTACACTCCCGACATAGCATTCTTGTTCTCAAGACTTTCATCATACAGAAATTGAATGTATTGTTCCTCATTGCTGCACAAAGGTGCAAGATCAATGAAACTTATAAATCGAGCCACTAGTATCAGACATCACTTCTACCTAAAAACTTTATTTACTGTATGCCAGGACCTCAGTGGAATATTCATTTTCAGATTTTACAGTTCACTGCTTCCTTTCTAACAATGGCACATGTGAAGTTTCAAACTTCTCTAAAACATGTTTGTGATGTTGGTGCAAAGATTGACAACAGATGCATATGCAATTAACCGTGTGAGCAGCACTGCAATTGCAAGGCCACTTCAGCAGGTTCCAGCAGCCCTCATGCATGCCTCTCCAATGGACTTAGACAAAATTTCTTGAAGGATGTATTCTAAAGAATATCTACAAGGAAAGCCAATCCAATTCAAGAGCTGACAGAGGCAATCTGGTAGATTTACATTGTGTTTTAGATACATTAGCTTAGTTTAGACAATAGTTTAGTTGTACTTTCGACAGTGTGATGGAAACAAATAGCAGGGTGATTGCAGGAGCAATGTTATCAACAGCGCAGATAGTTTGCTAACATTGGCACATGCACAGCAAGTACATTTAGTATTACATTTTATTCGTTTTACTTCCAATAATTTGATGTATCTTAGAAGGTTTAGGAAGTGCTTAGGGTATGATATTTGCGACTTCTTATTGGACGTAATGTTGCATGCAAGTTTGGAAGTTAGTTATGGGACGTAATGGAAAGAAAGGGCCTTCATTTTCACCAAATTACAATAAAAAGTTGTGAAACTTCAGTAACTATGCAGATACTTACCTACTTCCTGTAATTAGTTTCATAAAAGTTGTAAATATACTAATATCTCAAAGAGGAAACATCCGAAAAGTATGCTATTTTCCCTCTTGCCGAAGTGCAACATCCAACCATAGATATGAAAATTAGACCGTTATATTAATATACCTCTACAGCGGAACACCTAACCTGCACTCTATGTTGCATAAAATCATTTACTTCTACTCATACTTAATGTATTCAATACCTAACAGAGTACGCCGAATACCAGCAATATACAAACGTGCATGCCATTTACTCACAGCTGTACTTACTCAACCTCCTCTGTACACATAAATATTAATGTATTGTACATGTTTAAAGCTTACCTAAATCTCCAACATACAGCTTGCAATCTGAGGATCCAGAATCCCTGTAGCGCGACATCGTCCCTACCTACAAAAATGCATTCAAGTAACAGTTCTTAATAGATTACTCAAACTTCACATTTACCTTCAAAGCTAACAACAGCTTAAACTAGAAGTGCACTATTTTCATTACCAGTATATTTACTATAACTATTTCCAAAACGTCTTCCTCATACAACGTAAAACTGAGACCTTCCCAACCTTTATTATAAAATGGCCTCCTGACAAACCGGAAGAGACGCCAATAGCGTCAGACGCGCCAGCTAAACAGGAAATGACAACGCTACCTAACTTCAGGACTAGAATTAAACTAATAAAGAAAACATGACGAGAAAATTGTTCAAACCACAGATTCAGGCCAATAAGTCTTTTCAGAACTTTCTGTTAAGAACATTTTGAGACATTTAATTTATTTACTCTATATTTATTTACAACAGCCTACGATCATACAAAGGCATATTAATAAACTTATTTCTCTATGGCAATATGAAAATGTGGGTTCACAAATCCATAGCTACCACAACCGAAGCAATTATGTACATATTAGTATATATTCTGTGATGTACCCGAAGACAGTTCATTAGTACAAAATTGAAGGCAGCGTGTTGTATAACAAAAGCTCTTAAAAAATTTCAAATGCATTTAAATGAAGCGCACCCTACTTCAACACCATCTATGTAGCCGCTCCAAGGAATAAAAATGAAATATGTGTGACGCGAAACTGAGCAATTTCTTACAGAAACAAGAAAAATCGGATGTGCAACACATACCACCTTTTGGTTGTTTTGCAAGCTGTTCTTACAAAGGTCTATTTTTCATGTTTCATACTAACCAATGGTGTAGCAAGACTAATACTTTACAGATAGCGCAATCTTAAGAAGAAAATACTTTAATATAACTACTATAATCTACTTACTATAAGAATAAAGTAAATATCAAGGAAGCAAATTAACTAATCAGTATATCAATATAGTTCCGCGGTTTATAAACTTCTTGCTTTACCTGCTTTCAAAAAGCCTTTCGTGTTGCTATAATATAGCATCAAAGAAAAGAATTAACACAAATATATAGTTTACTTCAATAATACACTTGATGTCTGGTAAAGCTAACATAAGAATTTACTGAAGTGTCGATGTCTGCAGTTTATATTGCGTGAAAATAGAAAGCGTCTTCAGGGAAAATAATAATGCCAGGGAAACAACTTAAATAAACAACCAGTGTTAAGGTAATGTGATGAGTTTGTGAAGGCAACTGTGCGGCATTAAGTGAATGATCTTTCAAAAAAGAAAACGAATACCCTGTCATGAATAAAGAGTTGCATGCAGTGAATAGTGATAGTAATTTGGCTAGCTTTAAGAGGTCTAGCTTGTACTCCCTTCTTAAGAAGCTAGACTTTAAATTTATTAGCCGCAATAAAAAGCAATAGTTGATAGGGAGGATGCAGCAGAGTGGCATAGGTGGTATTTGTGGGACATAGGACAACTCAGAAGCGAGGGGCGTCCTTTATACTACTTAGATGCAACGTGGATTATTGAGAGCCATAGGCCCTCCAAGGTAGGTATGGAGTGACTACACTGTTGAAAGACAAAAAGGATGTATTTTTGTATAGTTGTGAGTGCGGGATTAAAAGATCCGAATGGAAAAGATCGGCACTTAATTATCTTGCATAAGAGCAGTGAGAATGGCTTTATTATAGATGGTGAACTTGTGTTCGAGTCTAAAAAGAAAAATTATTACCATGACAATGATCGGAGTTGTGTTCAGGAACTGGTTTGCAAATGCGCTTCTGAAACTCATTATCTGGAAGCGTGATAATAATGGACAATGAGGCATTCTTGCCATTCAGTAAGAGCGAAGCACAATCCAAATAATGCATGGAAGAAAGTTAGTGTTTATCTTGGCTGTCTGTGACGAATCAATGGTAAGCATTAATCTGTTAGGGCTGATTAAGGAGTGTAGAAATGAGTATGAAATATATGTAATTGATGCACTTGCAGAAAAAAGC
The DNA here is from genome assembly GCA_030765055.1 of Mantis religiosa. Classification (NCBI taxonomy): domain Eukaryota; kingdom Metazoa; phylum Arthropoda; class Insecta; order Mantodea; family Mantidae; genus Mantis; species Mantis religiosa. The sequence goes on from CM060954.1 coordinate 43,034,110, forward strand.
TTCCTCTCTTTCTTTTTCTGTTTTTTTTTTCTTTTTCTTCTCTTTTTTTTAGATATCAATATTATTTTTGACAGAGACATCCCATATTTTAAGTTCAAATAGTTTTCCGAATACAAGTAAATATAGCACTATTATATTATAATAATGCATCGCGACGTAAGCACGGTAATGAATAGCATTATTGGTTGGCATGTATGCACGTATATTTTCAATTACTTAGAACTAAAGCGCAAACGTTTGGCATGACGTAATAACAAAATTACTCTGAATAAGCCAAGGTGTTTGTTAAATTCGAGCGAGAGGGAAGAGTACACTTCCTCCTGGCCTGGCAGAACGTGTCTGGTCACATCATAACTTTGTTTATGAAAGGTTCGTAAGCTCTACTTACTCTAGAGGGTTCAAATCAGTATTTTACAAGTTTTTCTTCCGTTTAAGAACCAGGTAAAAGGGTCATATCAAACAGTTTTCGTAATATAAACAAATAAATATCAATATATTTGCCGACGCATCGTGAGGTAAAGCAGTCATTATTGGTTAGTTTGAATGTGTGTACACGTACTTGTAATTACTCAGAACTGAAATTTATACTATTGATATATCGTGATAAAAGAATAAATTTGAATAAGCCAAGGTGGTAAATTCGAGAAATAGCGAACACTTCATTTCCTTAATTGATGGAACTGGGACTCAAGTACTTACGATAGTAAGTCGCCACAAACGGTGTATCTCGAATGCGAGTGCCCCTAGTCAAATGACGAGTCAAATGGATAATTTAATGTCATTACGGCAAGTTGGTCATGGTAGCTCAATGGGTAAGAGCGACTGGACGGAAACCAGGAGATCCTTGGCTCAAATCCCGGCCGTGGCATTGAATTTTTCATGTTGACTATCTATAAAAAAAACTTAGCCTATATACGGCTAATGAGAAGAAATGATTAATTTCCATCAATTAACTAAAATAATAAGAGTTAAATGATGAAGCCTGGGACTGAAGTACCTACAATATTAAGTCGCCACAAACGGTGTATCTCGAATGCGAGAGCCCTAGTGATTTACCGGAGAAATATACGACTGAAATGGAGAATTTAATGTCATGACGGCAAGTTGGCCATGGTAGCTCAATGGGTAAGAGTGACTGGACGGAAACCAGGAGATCCGTGGTTCAAATCCCGGCAGGGGCATTGAACTTTTCATGTTGACTCTATCTATCAAAACCTGCATTTCCTGTTAGCCTACGGAATGTTATATGCCTATATTTATGAATGCTGGATAAGCAGTGTTTAATTACTCCGGAGAGTTCAAATCAATATTATTCAGTTCTATTATTATGTTATTTTAATATTATTCTTCAGAACTTCTTGAACTATTCAGTTCAATATTATTCTTTAGACAACAGTAGAGTAAGAGTTAAATAGTTGAATGTCTGCTTGCGGTGAATTTATTGGCGAGTCAAAGAGGCAGTAATTGCGAAGTATGGTTGACGAAGTATTATTTTTAAGGTCTACACGTTCTTAAAAAAATGAGCTATGAGGAATATATAAATCATCTCGATTTTGAAAAGGCTCAACGGATTACTGCTGGAGCGTGTGGTGTACGTAAAGCAAGTGTATCCCACATTTGTAGAGGTCAAGAAAATCTGATACCAGCGGTACTCAAATGTTTTTGTAGCCCAGAAAATTGGTCCTCCGAAGAGAGTTACAAATTTAAGTGACTTTGACAAGGACGTTTTACGCAGAACTGAGTTCGAGTTTTATGACCAAGGTGAATTTTCAACTATACAGAAAATAACTTGCACTCTTACTGTGTGGGACATGCAGAAAACCTACAAGATGACAATTGCAAGAGATTTTGCAATCTGTGACGAGAGTTTGGAAACTGTAATCGTACATTTACGAGACGCAGACGATAAGGACAGTGACAATGACAAATTGTCTCGTGACGTAAGTGACATTGACAGCGATATGGATGAGCAGCTGGCAGTTCTATTGGATTAGAAAAACAGGTAATTCGTAAACTATAATTATAGCATTTAAAATACACATAACTTGCGAAAATGCTTTTTTCCAATTTTGATTTTGTCAACCGCGTCATTATAAAAATTTGGAAATTTAATTTGGTTACCCTTACGTCTATCGCCAAGCAGACCTGCGCGTTGTATGAGTGTGCGAGAGAGAGGGAAATATAAAAAGAGTGGGGTAACAAGCCGGCAACGCTGAGTGCTCTAACGTATCTGTTTAGCTGGACTCCAGAACTCTTCCCATTTGAAGAATATAATAACAAAAAAGTAAACGGTTGATCCTTCATGACATCTCTGTTGTGCCAGCATGCTGCCATGGTAGCTCAGTTGCTTAGAACAAATGAATGGAAACTAGGTCTGTGGTTCAAATCCTGGCAATGACACTAAATGTTTCATTCTACCTTTCCAGCCTTAAGTTACACATGACTACGGTGAAAGAACAATTAATTACTATTGACTGACATCTATTATCTAACATATTACGTGTGGGCACACACGCGCGCACACTCATATATGCACACAGAGGAGTATGTGTGCATTTTGACAATTTTTACACTATCAAAATGCCCTATAGTTTCTGATGGGATACAAGGCACCTTTGTATTTCAGTTCATAATTTACTAAAAAGGATTTACAAAGCTTATGCATTTAAACATGAACATATAGAGGTTATAAAGGAATATACTTGTAAAGGTTTTGATTTGTGGTAGAGATTATCATGGAGCAGAAAATAATTGTTCTTATTCTACCGAAAATGTATGTGAAATAAGACAAAATATAATACAGATATTTCATTCCACTGTAAGACTCTTAATGGTCTCAGAATGTGTTTTCCAAATTGTAGGTTAACACAGTGATCTGGGAGTAAGGTAATCTATATTCATAGCTTCACATCTGTTTCATTATTACGAGGTCTGTTAAAAAAGTATCGCAAATTTTTAATTTTCGCGGGCCACTTATATTCGATTTTTTGTGGTGTTAGGCTGGAATTCATGTCCTTCACTTATGTTGAAAAGCTCGGCCATTTTGAATGTTCAGTTAATTATTGACATCTACTTTTGCTTGGACGTGTTTTGGTTCGTCTTCGATTTTTGCCTATTCCAAAAAAATGCAACAAAGAATCTGTATCAAATGTTGTGCCAAAAACAAAATTAAGTACGCGGATGCATTCCGAATGTTGACTGTGGCATATGGTGAAGCTACCTTGGACGAAAGCGACGTTTAATGGTGGTACAAAAGGTTCTCAGAGAGTCGAGAAATGTGGCCGATGAAGAGTGTCCCAGATACCCGAGCTCCTCAACTACAGACGAAAACATTGAAGAAGTGAAGCAAATAGTATTAGCCAATCGTCGAATCATCGCAAGAGAAGTTGCTGAGGATCTAAACGTCGATTGGCTCGTGCCATTCGATTTTGACCAATGATATGGGCATGAGACGGGTCGCCGCAAAATTCGTACCAAAGTTGCTCAACTTCGACCAAAAACACCATAGGCTATAACGTGGTAACTAAAGCTCAACCATCCCAATGGATGCTGCCGAAAAAAGTGCGCCAGGTTCGGTCGAATGTGAAGGTATTTCTTAGTGTTCGTCAATTGCAGGGGCATGGTGCATCATGAGTTCTTTTCACAGGGTAGAACGGTCAATAAGGAAATGTGTAGTGTTTAACGCCCACTTTTACTACATACGGCACCGCAGGCGATGACACTGATGATACATGAGATGAAGATAGAGCACCGGTGGAATGAGATGGCGGGGGAAACCGGAGATCCCGGAGAAAACCCACCCCAGTGCCGTGTTGTCCACCACAAATCTCACTTTGCGGTCGCCTGGGATCGAACCCGGGCCGCCTTGGTGAGAGCCCAGCGGTCTAACCACTGAGCCACGGCGCGGCCACGGTCAAGAAGGTAATAAGGAATATTACCTGCAAGTTATACGCAATTTGCGCAAATCAGTCCATCAGAAACACCCGGATTTGTGGAAGAACAAAAATTGGCTTTTGCACCATAACTTCCCTGCTCATACATCGTTGCTTGTGCGTGAATTTTTGGCTTAAAAAAAAACACATGTTGCCAGACACTGTACTCCCAAGACCTGGCCCCCTGCGACTTTTTTTGTTGTTCCCAAAACTGAAGAGGCACATGATAGTATGACACTACACCACGATTGAGGAAATAAAGAAGGCATCGGAGGAGCTGAACAAGATCACAAAAACGATTTTTCAAGTGCTTTGAGGATTGGAAAAAAAAAAAAAAAAAAAAAAAAAAAAAAAACCGTTGGCACAAGTGTATAATATCTGGTGGGGATTACTTTGAAGGGGACAAAATATTCATGAATAGTGTTTTAAAAAACACAAAGTTCGTGATACTTTTTGAACGGACCTCAAATATTGATTCCTGTAGGTATTACATGGAAACTATCTACCTAGTTTTTATGTTATTAAATAGGTATAGGATCAAAGAATGCTTAAAATTTCACCTGCTATGGTTATATAAAATTATATGACCATTCTATGCCGACTGTTCCATTGCCAAAGGGTAGAAGTAGGCTGTCCAGCATTTACAGAACTTGAAAGAGCTGCAGGTAGGTTCAGATCAGACTTTCTGTTCATGTCTCAAATCCATTTTTGTGAATATCAGGGATTTTTCGAACACTATTACAAATAGCCAAGGCTGTACTAAATTACAATTTTAAGGAGTAAACAGTAAGATTCACTACAAGATTCTAAATCAATTTGCAAAAATTTCACAAAGATTGGGAAAGGTAAATAAAATTAATTAAATATTAATTTTTGAGTTTCTTCACCATCTTGTGTAATTTCAGATAAATGAGTTAGTGTAGTATACATTAGAGGTGAAATTTGAATAGAAGTTCAAATGTAATGTAAGTTTTACAAAATCAACTTAGCTGACACTGGAGATACATATGAGTAAGCACAGCTATTGCAAAAAAAAAAAAAAAAATAAATAAATAAAAAATAAACCAGCTTATACCGCAGTTGAGTCTCTTATAATTCCTGGTTTTGTGATTATAGCAAATAAAATGTTACATAAAGATTCCACTAAACTGATCAAAACAATATAAATTCTGATGTAAGTGTAGGGTGTGGAATTCATGATATGGCGCAAGATACTGGTGACCAAACAGTAGAAAATATTAAAACAGGCAAAAATAATTTACGTTCAAACTGACGAATTGATGGGTGTGTCTGATGATGCTAAGCTACTTAAATATGTTCTACATTTTGGCATTGGTGGTGCTATTGCTAATGAAATTCTAGGATGTAAACAATTACCAGAACATATAAGGGAGGATGTTCTTAAAATTCCTGAGAATTTTATAAGATTAAACTTAAATTTCTCATGGGACTGATATGTATGATTGTCCACTGATGGTGCAGCTTCACTGACAGGTAAAACAAGTGACCTTATTGCTTGTACTTACAAAATTAACCCCAAAATAATTTGGCAAAGTTATATTATACATAGAGAAAATTTGGTAACCAAAAAAATAGCTCCTGATTTACATGAAACATTGAACACTTGCTATAAAAATAGACAATAAAATCACATGCACTGAACTCCTATCTCTTAAAAAATAATAATAATAAAAAAAAAGAAGAAAGAAAGTGTGCAGAGGAAGAAGCTATGCACACTCAACTGTTTTTGCACACAGAGGTGCAATGGTTATCACGAGGACACATACTGGATCTTCTTTTCAACTGAAAAATGAGATAAAATGCTTCCTTACAAAATTGAAATCTGATCTGGTGAAGTATTTTGAAGATGAGTAGACTTGCCAATTAGCTTATTTACGGATGTCAATACTCCAAGGTTTTACAGAAACATTTTTAAAGCTCATTAGAAAATAAAAGTTTTATAAGAAAGTTTTATTTTGGAATGATTGTATTAATGAAAGGAATACTGCAATTTTTCCAATTCTGTTGGAACATAGTGGACAAAATAAAGCTAATATTGTTGAACTTTTGGAAATTATCAAATTACACCTACAAAATCTCAAGTTACAGCTTTCAAAATACTTCCCAGAAATTGAGAAAGTCTATATTACACAAGAATGGATTACACTTCTGTTTTGCACCATCACATCCATTCCTCTGATCTTCCCATAAAACTAAAAGAAAGTTTTTTGGAAATATCCATTCAGTTCACCGAAAATAAAATTAGAAAACATGTCATTTTGTGATTTCTGGTGTGATATGTGCAAAGAGTACACTGAACTTAGTGACTGTGCCATTACACACCTTCTACCATTCCCTCTAATTATATGTGTGAGTAGGGTTTCTCTGCACTGAACCCAAAGAAATCGCTTGAATCCAGAATCACCATTGATACATTAACAATGGTGCATCCGCAAATAGAAGAGCTGGCATCCGAAAACAGATCAACCATCTTATTAATTGGTCAGAAACTAAAATACATTCATATAATTCTGAGTCTATGTGCTATCTGCAGCGTACTTACATAGTTCCTGTATTTATTTTATACATTTGTCTTATAGCATAATCCTCCTTTTTGTAATATTTAATAAATTGAAAATGTTATAATGTATTTTAGGTATGGTTATGTATAATTTAAATTAGGGAAAACTCAAGGGGTAGGCCTAGGGGTACAGTCTGGAATGAAAATTGTCAGACAGGGTACATGGAGCAAAAGGGTTGAATACCACTGCTAAAGATCATGTGGTCTGTAAGTGAAAAGAACTGAAAAGTCAATTTATATTATTATTGGAATCTAAATATAGTGACGTATGCTAACGAGGAATAATCTGTATGTTAGCGAATCACAAAATACAGAATGCATTAAATATGAGTCAATTAATGTAGAGAGCAGGAGAAGGGGTGAGGAAGGGGAGGGGAGAAGGTAGAAGGATGGTATAATGTGAATGCAAAATAGCAAAATTAGTGGTGAAACAATATTAAATAAAATGGAGGGAGGTAGGAGATAATGATACAAAGCAAGAATATTTAAATAGTAGACATTTACATAATGCATTGCTAGAAAGTATCACACAGGAGTGGACTAAAAAGAATAAGTATACCCTGATTAGAATTTTGAATGAAAATGTTATTAAGACATGGAAAATTCTAAAATCAACCTATAACAAGTATGTTACAGAACTGAATGTTAAACCAGAAGAATGGATGGGGTATGTTAAGATCTTAACAGGAAACAGCAGTAATTTTAATGCAAAGCCAAGGGTGGACTGTGAATTCAGTGATACAGAAATATTGGATAGTGAATAAGATCTAATGAGGTTGGATAGTCAAACTGAAAAATTCAATGCCATGGCTGGGATTCGAACCAAAAAGAAAGAGAGAGAGAGAGTGTGTGTGTGTGTGTGTGTGTGTGTGTGTGTGTGCACGTGTGTGTGTGTGCACGTGTGTGTGTGCACGTGTGTGTGTGTGTGCACGTGCGTGCGCGTGCGTGCGCGTGCGTGCGAAGAACTGATTAATTTCCATCGATTAACTTAAATAAGAGTTTAACAAATGGTTATCTCAAATACGAGAGTCCCTAGTGGTTTACAGGAAAATATATGTGTCAACTGGAGAATTTAATGTCAGGACGACATGTTGGCCATGGTAGCTCAATGGGCAAGAGCGACTGGACGGAAACCAGGAGGTCCATGGTTCGATTCCCGGCCATGGCATTGAATTTTTCAGTTTGACTCTATCTATCCAAAACCTTAGCCCATACACGGTTAGTGTGAAGAAATGATTAATTTCCATTAACTTAAATATGAGAGATTGTTATACAGGGTAAACCAATGAAAAAGACAAAAGCACCAGGAATAGATGGAATCCAACCAGAATTTATAACAGAATGGTGTAGTAGTGTTAATAGCATTAAGTTACTAGTATGTTTAATTAAAGAGAAGGGATATATACCAGAGCAATGGAGGAAAGCAATTTTCCACCCAATTTACAAAGGCAAGGGAAGTACAGATAATCCCAATAATTATAGAGGTACTGCACTATTAATAATGTAGGAAAAATATCTAGGGAAATTTTATTTCAAAGATTACAGAAATGTATAGTAGAATATAGCTTTTTTATCTGAATTTCAAATGGAGGTATGCAGGGGGAGAAAAACCAGGGATAATTTATTCATAATAAAAACATTAATGGACAAATATTTAAAGGAGAAAAAGAGGAAAATTGTACCTGGCATTCACAGAACTTGAGAATGCATATGACATAAAAGACCTAAATTTTTTTATGGCATTAATTTTTAAGTAAGGGTGTGAGTTATCCTTAAGCATTATACAAAGATAATACAGAGAGTAGAGGAGGCTTGGGTAACAGGAAACAACTCAAGAGAAGGGTCTAGACAAGGATGTAAATTAAATTCAGAGTTATTCAATCTATTTATTGAAATAGTAAAGAATAACAATTTTTTTGAAGCAATACACAATGTGGTAATTCTGGGATTATTATTTGCAGATAATTTAGTAGTAGGATACATTAGTACAGACTTAAAACAATCCTTGCACCAAACAGATAAATACTGTAGTAATGGAACTTGAAGGTAAACCAGGATAAGATTCAAACATTAATATTTAAGAAAGGAGAAAAACTGAGAAAATTTTAAAAGTGGAAGAAAGGGAACAAAGAATAAAAAGTGGTTATGGATTGTATATATTTAGGGTTAAAATGGTTGGGAGTAGAAAATGGGAAAAACAGAAGAAGTTGATTTTGAAAAAGGGAAAGTAGCATTGGCAGCCATTATACAGTGAATGCAGAATACTGGATATTTAAGTCAGGTGGTTAGAAAAAATATGCAGTATGGTAATGGAAGCAAAATTGTTATGTGGGAGTGAAGTTTGGGGTCTGGAGGGTGAATGGGAAGTTGTGAATGCAGTTCAAAAGATGTCCTAATGAACATTTTAGGACTACTAAGCACCACAGCAAAGGAATTCGTCAATTAGAAATGGGTAGAGTAGGAAGCAAAGGTATGATCATGGAGAAAGTGCTTAAGTTTTGGTTTAGAATTTTACATTTAGATGAAAAGAGTCAGCTAAAGACAATGCTTAAAATATTGCAACTTTGGGGTTCGTAGAATTAAAAGGCCGAGTTGCAGAAATTAAAAATCTCCTTTATTTCCGTAGAGATACACTGTTCAATTCTCACATAACAACATCACATCACATATACACAGTCTTCCAAGGTCGATGACAATAACAACAATGACAGCAGATTAGCTCTCGTTACAATAACACTTCCAGCTGTCTCTCATTTCACAACACTGTTTCACAGCTACTTTGCTTTACAACTCCTAACTCCCTCTTGGCCAATCGCTGCCTCTTTAAATACTTCACAGATAATTTCTAGATGATTCGCAAATAAACCAGAATGCGAACAATCTCTATCAGTCCAGAAGTAACTAGAAATTTCCATTTATCTCAGTTTGTTTGTTTCGGCAGACCCTTATCTGCCTGTTATCTTTGTCCGCGGGCTCTTGGTTTTCACACTGCCCTCCTATCAGTTTCTTTTGTGTAAACAAGTCACGCAATCGTAGATAAGGGTTTGCGACAATATCAAGAAAAAGGTTTAAAAGCATTGGATGGTGCTATAGCATACTGTCGCGCAATGGGCATAAAAGTTTCGGTGCAAATAGATAATAGACGGATAGTGTTTCACGGTAAGAAAGAGCTTGCATAAGCAGTTAAAGATAGCGCGAGATAAACGTCTGCCAAAACAAACTGAGATAAATGAAAATTTCTGGTGACATCTTGATTGATAGAGATTTTTCGGTTTCTTTATTATTCCGGAAATTTCTAGAATTTATCAATGAGGTATTTAAGAAGGCGATGACTCGCCAAGAATTAGTCGCAAACAGTCGTAAAACAGAGAGGAGTAAACAGCTGTAGAGTGTTGTAACGAGAGCTGATGCTGTAAAGTGATGTAATCATAACGCTGTTTGGTCATCGACCTTGGTACACTGTGTGTATGTGTTGTAATGCTGTTACGTGAGAATTGATCAGAGTGTATTTCTACAGAAATAAAGAATATTTGGAATATCTGCAACTCAGACTTTTAATTCTACGAACCCACGTCACAGTACAATATAACCTAGAAAGCAATAATGTGGAAGAAATTTGCAGAATGAGGGACAATGAGGGTTTTCCAAAAGGAGTTTTGGAGAAGATTTGAAGACACAGAAACACAAACACTGTTTGTTAATATAACTGGAAAAAAATTGTTATAATTCTGCATTACAATAAAAAGTATATGGAAAGAGAAATATACTGACAAATTAAACAAGGAACAAAAAGAGAGTACACATAGGTGACAGCAGGTTTATGGATGAGAAAAGGTTTTCCACAGAAACAATGCCCAATATGCGAGAGAAAAGAAGATAATAGAGCACACAACATTTGAGGGACTGAGTTATGAAGAAAAGAATGTGTAAATGAGAAATAGTTCCAAAAGGGGTAGAAAGATTACATTAATTAAAATTTTTAGTGAAGACTATATGAAAGCTGGAGAGCTTTATGTAAATAAATGGAATTGGTCATTAAAAAGAGAAGTGACAAAGTATCATTTTAAGGGAAATTAATATGTAGTTAGTATAATGAATATGGTAAGTTAGCAACCTGACCTGAATACTTAATCATATTTCTTGTATTTTTTATTTGTAAGAAACTTAGTACAAATAAATAAAATAAAATACGAGGGCTGTTCAATAAAGAATGATCACAATTTTTTTTGACAATGCACCTTTACTCATCCTCATAATTTTGATGGTCCTTCTCAAGATAGTCGCCCCTGAATGTGATGCACTTATCCCAGTGTTTCTGCCAGTCTTCAAAGATATGCTGGAAACCATTTTTTGAGAGATCCTTCAAAATTGCCTCCGCAGCCTTCACCACTGCTTCTGATGATGGATAATGCCCCCCACGAAGGCGTTTCTTCGTTAGGGAATGGAAGAGTCACATGGGGCTAAATCCGCACTATACGGAGGGTGTGGGATGCACTTCACGTTGATTTTTGCAAGATATTCAGCAACAACATTAGCAATATGCAGCCGCACATTATCGTGATGGAGCATTCAGCCTGCTTCATGGAAATGTGGTCTTTTATACCTGATATGGACTTGCCATGTTTTCAGGACGTCCCTGTAGTATTGGCCAGTTACTGATGTGTGTGCAGGTACAACATGCTGATAAACCATTCCATGAATATCAAAGAATGAGATGACCATAACTTTCTCAGCAGAAGCAACCACTTTTGCTTTTTTGTGGGTTGGTGATGAAGGAGATTTCCACACTGAGCTTCTCTGTTTGCTCTCAGGATGAAAATGATGTAGCCAAGTTTCATCTGCAGTGATTACGTTTGATAGAAACTCCGGATCTTCCTCTAACATCAACTTTAACTGCATGTTACCCCCAATGCAGCAGTAGGCGATACTCAACATTTCTGAATTTGCCTGGTTCTCACAGGCAGGAACCAGGAGTACCAACAATGAAACTACTACGGCGTGTTTGTTTCACATTAAGTTAACAGAATATAATAAGATTGAATTTTAGTGCGTACAATTATGCCCGTAAAAAAATTATGATCATTCTTTATTGAACAGCCCTCGTATAATATAGATTTGAAAGCCACATCTCAGTGGAAAGCTGAATTTCTGAAGAGAAATATAACTTCGAGAAAAATGGATGAAAATATAGTAACTATAATAAAGTCACCCAGATAGTAATATTTACAATGAAAGAAGATTAAAAAGATGACAATCAAGCTTGGAATAATAAGCAAAGTGGAGGAACTTCTCTTACAGTGCAAAACAATTTTGTACACAAATGTTAAATCATAAATGAACAATAGAATATATGAAATGAGTCATACTAATCTCATTAACACAATTTTTTGTTGACTTAAAGAACATATGTCTGACTTGTATGAGTGCAACTCAACCTGATGTAACCTTCAGCTAACTAGCTACAAGCAGACACAAACTATTTTACTGTTTTTCAGTATAAAACAATATTATAGATCTTTTATTAAAGTCTTACTACAATATAGGCATAAATATTTACACATTTGTTTCTCATTCTGTAAAGCAGCAAGTGACAATAAAAGATTACAAACATTTCTATTTAATAAAGGATTTAACTCAACTAGAACTTTCACTTCTTTTCTTCTGTATATGTTTTGTTTTAGTGGTCTTATTCTTTAAAGCTTTTCTTCTTCTGCTGACTTGTTGTTCTGATGTTCGAAATGTGATGCACTGAAATCAAAGAAGTACAGTAAGCATAACTTCCTTGTGTTTCTTTACTACATTTCAAAACTTCAGTTTAATTTAATTCTTTTACTATACATAACAAGAGTAGTTCAGTAAGTTTCAAAATACATGGTGCTGCTCAGGCAAACTGGTTTTACCATTGTGTATTGTCATTTGTTATAGACTGCCAAAACAAATTTGGTAACAATTCATAAGTTAGTTTATGAGGAGTGTTCACACTCTGATGTTATCCATGAAGTAACTGAAAAAAAAGTCCCTGATATAATTCTCGCTGATCGCTGAAGAAAAATCTGCAGAGTAGCACAGAAATGTGCGTAGTGTTTAATGCCCGCTTTTACTACATATGGCACTGATACATGAGATGAAGATGGAGCACCTATGGAATGAGATGACAGGGGAAACTGGAGGTCCTGGAGAAAATCTGCCCCAGCGCTGTGTTGTCCACCACAAATCTCGCTTTGCGGTCACCTGGGATTGAACCCGGGCTCAGCCATGGCGCAGCCTGAGTAGCAGAGGCCACAGAAATATTGACAGGAACAGAAACTTATATATATCGAGATTTAACTGTATTGGAACACCACAGTGAAGCGAAATAATTATTAATTTATAGATGAGTCGTATTTATTACACATCTGCTTCACTTACGTACCTATTTTGAGGACATGCTTCCTTAATCATCATTTGCATCTTAGGCTCTTATTACCCACACCACTGGATCAAGCTTTAGTCGCATAAGAGCCAAAGATGCAAATGATGATTTGTGAAACATGTCCTCAAAATAGGTACGTAAGTGAAGCAGATGTGTAATAAATATCTATAAATTAATAAGAAATTCATATGTTGCACGGTAAGTTGGAGATGAAAAAGCTTTTGGCCTAAAGGATGCAGAACTGGCTGGTAAAGTGATGGAAATGGTTTTTTGGGATGTAACGGGTGTCATAATATTCACTGATTTCTTGGAGGAAGGAAAAACAATTACTGGGTAATACTATAGTGAGTTATATAGAATAAAGAGAAGTATTTCAGAAAGTGGAGTGCCATTGTTACTAAAATTAGGCAAATGAGTCAATCTTGTATATACTTTTCTCCACTTACAAGTTTTTTTAATGAAGACTAGTTTCTGGGAACTTCTTCCCTATCCTCAGTTCTGAGGTTGACTCAGGATTGGATAGGGAAGTTTCCAGAAACTAGTCTTCATTAAAAAAACTTGTAAATGGAGAAAAGTATATACAAGATTGACTTATTTGCCTAATTTTCGTAACTATAGTGAGTTATTGGCCCAATTTCACAAGAAGTTGAAGGTGACATGGCTATATCTTCTAACTTCATTTGTAGCTGACCAGCTTTTATGCCACAGAACATTTGAATATCTATAACCTTCACCTTCACATGTTTTCTCATAGAATAAGCCATGAACTACCTTCAAGCAATTCAAATATTATAAATAAATTACAACACTTGGTAACACACTCCATTTATCTGGTTAAAATTGTCTAAATCCTCTGGGACCAGTTTCGCAATGTTTCCATTACATCCTCAGCCAGTAGACTGAGTAGAATGATTGATGTACACACCACAGAAAAGGAAGAAATAATGATCTTTTACAAACTTAAATTACTCTTTGCACATGATGATACTAATATAGGTATATCAAAGTAAACAAGTCCAATTTTTAATTTCTGTGAGCCTGCAACACAACATTCAGATTCAGATTAAAATTAAATTTTTACAGTTCAAAATAAAAACAAATCTATTTAAAGACTATTAGTAGTTCTAGATAATACAGAATAGGTTCATAACAAATTTTAATACACTTAAGTCACTCTTCCATTTTTGTATTTGTCAATTGAGTAAAAAGCATTTTTCACTAGGTAAGTCTTTATTGCAGAAATTTTCTTCACTTCTTCATTTATTGCCCTGATAGAGTGAGGTAAATGATTGTATAAATTTTTTGCAGTACTTTCAATACATTTGGCAGTTAATGTTCCCCTGAACCTATTTCTAAAGTAGTTCTGTTTTGTTCTTGTATTATATTCATGAATATTTCTATTTTTTCATTCTAAGTGGTTTCTTATTACATGTTTGAGACATTCAAATATATATAAACAGGGTAATGTGAGTATTTTAAGTTTTTTAAAACTACTTTTATATGACTGTCTCCTAGGTATTTTTTTTCATTTATTCTTATTGCTCTTTTTTGTTGCCTAAATGTTTTTAACATATTTTTCTTACCTGTTGCTCCCCATAAAATGATCCCGTAACTTAGGTGTGCATGTATAAATCCATAACAAACCTTTGGTGCACTGACTTCATCCATAATTTGTGTTGTCTGTTTTAATACATATATGCCCTTGTTTATTTTCTTGCTGATCTTTTCTACATGTTTGTGCCATTTTAAACTACTATCTATAACTGTATGTGCTTGGTTAATTTGTTTATTTTGTACTGTTAATGTGATGTCAGATTTTGTTCTATTACTGAGTTGAATTTGCATCCATTCGGTTTTGTTTGTGTTTAGTACCATTTCCAGTGCTTCTAGATAAGTGCTAATTGATTCTAAAAAGGAGTTTGCTTTTTCCTGAGCTTCTGCCACTGTCTTACCTGTTACCACTACAGTTGTATCATCTGTATATCCAATGGCTAATCCTCCTCATCCTGTATTATTTTAAATAAATAATTTATATATAGGATAAATATATAAGGTTCCAATTTTGACCCCTGAGGCATTCCATGTGTTATACGTTTGAATGCTGATTTAATTTTTTTCAAATGTCCTCCTGTATTGTGTATTAATTCGACACACTGCATCCTATTTTGCAGATATGAGCTTAACAATTTTAATGGTATGCCTCTTATCCCATAGTTCTCTAATTTTGCCAACAGATGTTTATTATTAACACAGTCGAATACTTTTGATAGATCAAGAAAAATTGTTATAACTAACTCCTTTCTATCTAATGCTCGCACAATTCTTTCATTTCCCTTACTAACTGTATGTATTGTTGATTTCATTTTTTGAAAACCAAACTGATTCTGTGATATATTAAATTTACTACAGTAGCTCTGGAGCTGTTCTAGGAAAAGTCCTTCAATAATCTTTGAAAATCCAGAGCAAAGAGATATGGTGCAATAATTTTCAATCATTTGTTTGGAGCCTTTCTGTTTATAAATAGATCTATCGTTTGTTTTAGGTTACTTGGAAAGGTTCCTGAAATAAAACTTTCATTTATTATATGTGTGAATATATCCATTATTTTGTATTTGCAGTATTTTATAATTTGGTTTGTATATTCATCTAATCTGCTAGATCTTTTACATTTTAGTGTATTTCTTTGTCTAATGACATCAGCTTGGTAATTTCCCTAATTACCATTGAGTTACATATGGAACTTTCATTTGTTTTGTAGTCTATCTTAATTCCCATACTAGCTATAATAATAATCATTAAATTTATTACTAATAATCACTGGGTCTAGTATTATGCAACTGTCTTTTATAATTTGGAAGTTTTCTGTCCACTTTGAGGAATTTTCTTTATATACTTTCCATATCTCTTTAATTTTATTTCCTGCATTCAAGAGCAATGTTTTGTATGGTGCTTTCAGCTTTATCACTGCATTTAGAGTATTTTTATAGTTTTCTATGTATGTGTAGGACTGTTCATCTAATTTAAAAGCTTTTAGTCTATTTAAGAATTTCATTCTCCTTTTTTTTTTTTTTTATGAACTATCTTATATAATGGTACTCACTGCTCCAAGTATGACTTTAAAGTGTTCATAAATTAATGGGTGCTTATGTTACCTCATTACTTACTTGTTCATCAAGATAGTCCATTAGGTTGTTAATATTGCACTTCAAGCCTGCCTTTTTTAATGTGACATGAAGATCATTTAGCATAATAGGTTCACCTAGGAGTATCTTCTGATGAAGGTCCTGGTTACTTAAAATGAATCCACGAACTGCTGTCTTTAATTCTTTGGAAGAAAGCACTGAAAAAAAAGTGCAATTTTTCATTAAGTAATGTAAACTGGAATACTGAAATCACCTCAAGCAATAGCTTTGTATATACATTTCCAGAAAGATGCCATTATAATTTTAATTCAATAAATTCAAACAGGTCAAGATGGCGCCGAGTTTTCGAATAGCTATCATAGTGGTGAAGAATTTTCAAATAACTGTTGTCACTCTTGTAAAAAAAGTGTGAAGAATGGTTGCAAACAATGCAGCAAAAATTATCATTTTCACTGTGGGAAAATTGACCCAATATTAAATAACTCGAACAATCTAAATGGCTGGCTGTGCCGCGACTGCCAACATAGCCTGGATAAAGTGACCGATAGAGATGATATAGATATGTACAAGTTAATTAGTGAGTTAAAAGAAGAAAAGGTTCTGCGGTCTATTATTGACACCCTTCAGAGAAATATAGAAGAACTAGAAGGAAATGGTATATGCAAATGTTATTCTTGTGTGTCAAAAGGAAATTCATTGCCTGACTGTGATAAGATTCCCTGGAGCATGCCCAAATCTACTTGTAAGCTTAACACAGTAGAATGTCAAGTCAATGTTTCTATAAACAATAGATTTGACGCATTAGCAGTACAACAAGAAGAAGAAGATGAAGAAGAGGTAAATCTACCAATCTCCAGAGAAAATAGTTGTAATAGCAGGCCTGTGAATGACACTTGTGGAACAAATATAGAAAGAGCACATGGCGGTACTGAGAAAGTAAAGCCTAATGGAAGAAGTGATGTAAATAAATCGGACCTGGGAGACAAAATAATCTCATTGGTGACAGCCACACTTGTAGAATCTGAACTAGTGAATGTACCCAACATATCGTCAAAGATAGGTTATGTGAAACCTGGAGCATCTACAGCTGAAGTGATTAAAAATTTATAAGTGGATTTACTCAGTAATCAAGATTGTGTAGTGCTAATATGTGGTGCTAATGATGTGGCAAAAAACGAGACAAAAGGGTTAATATCAGGTTTCAGAAACACTTTAGCTCAAATGAGGACAAAGTTACTTGAGTACAAATTAACAAATTGATATCTTAAAATCTAACGGGTGCAGAGCATTTCACCTGTGCACAATTGGGTGTCCCACCTCCGGCTTTGTTCCTACATAAACTCTGTGTGTAAAGCACGTATAACACTTATTTCATAGAAGATGCCGGAAATGTTATCCACCCGGCTAAACAAGCATTATATCAGGAGAACATGTACTGATTCACATGATTAAGTTGGGCTACTACAATATTTCTGATTTTATTTCCAATATTTTGTTTTAGTTTTTCCATTGTATGAGGATTTGTCTTGTAAACTTTGTCTTTCAGCTTACCCCACAAGTAAAAATCACATGCTGTTAGATCAGGGAAGTGAGAGGGCCAGTGCTAATCACTCTATCTTCAAAAACACTTCCCTAATTTTATTCATGGACTCCTCTGTTGTATGGACAGTAGCAGAATCTTGTTAAAACCATTCATATATCTCTTCTTCTGTCAGTTCATGATAAAATGCGATCAAAATGTCATTTTGGTACCTCTCTGCATTTACAGTTGGCTCGTAGAATATTGGACCAATTATGCATCTAGCACTAACAGAATGGTGAACTTCAACTTTCCAATATAATGAGGGATTTCTTAATGCAATGTGGATTTTCACAGGCCCAATACAGAGTGTTATGAGTGTTGACATGATCACTGACGTGGAACCATGCATCATTGGAAAAGAATAGAAGTTGTGGATCAATTAAATTGTCATTCATGATGAAAGAAACCATTCACAATAATGCATTCAGAGCAATGAAGACACAACAAAATAAAATAAAATCTAGTCTGCTGATATTGACATGATATGTATGCCAAAGTGCAGTGTGTTCGTTATATCGCCAGGTTGCAGCTCGCACTATGGGCTTTTCTCTCCTAGAACTACAGCGTTACTAACAAGGGGTGGATTTTCACAGGCCCAGTACAGAGTGTTATGAGTTTTACATGATCACTGACGTGGAACCAAGCCTCATTGGAAAAGAACAGAAGTTGTAGATCAATTAAATTGTCATTAATGATGAAAGAAACCATTCACAATAATGCATTCAGAGCAATGAAGACACAACAAAATAAAATAAAATCTAGTCTGCTGATATTGACACGATATGTATGCCAATGTGCAGTGTGTTCGTTATATCGCCGGGCTGCAGCTTGCACTACAGGCTTTTCTCTCCTGAAACTACAGCATTATTAACAAGGGGTGGATTTTCACAGGCCCAGTACTGAGTGTTATGAGCGTTGACATGACCACTGAGGTGGAACCATGCCTCATTGGAAAAGAACAGAAGTTGTAGATCAATTAAACCGTCATTCATGATAAAAGAAACCACAATAATGCATTCATGATACTGGGTCACCTTGTTTTACAGCATGGACACTTGTATACCTATACGGTTTTAGTTTTAATAATTTAGTTGCTCTATTTACAGAAGACTTTGAAATTCTCACCTGTTATGCTAATTTTGGGATGGATTTGGTTGGTGAATGTTCAAAACATATGCCTATGTTGTCTAACTTTTTGTCTGTTATCATTGTATGTTTATGCTTTCATTTTTTGTATGCCACAGAAGCAGTGGTTTCGAATTTCTTCACAATCTTGTGAACTGTAAATCTGGAAGGAGGCACTTCACCAGGGAACGTCTGAATATACTCTGTGCAAACATGGTTTGGTGATTCCCACTTATAGTAACTTTTACACACAACACTGCATTGATCTAGAGTCAAATGACTTGTTCATGTTGGTGGCTGGTATAGTACTGACGAGTGGAGTGCAGACCGCTAGCCCCTGTGCACAATCATAACCGGTAGTGGAACAATTGAGCAAAGTTGCAGGAGAGGCAAAATACCATCTGCTCTGTTAAGCTTTAAATGAAGAATCCTGTATAAAGTTTCTAACAAGTTTTAATATTTTGAATATTGCAACAGATTGAATATTTAGGACTTAATTGGAAAATATATTTTAGTCAGTTTACTGACACTTTGTCACTTATGTTTTTATATTATCGAGGGACTAGTTTCGGAAGCCATTGCCTCCATTTTCAACCTCTCTCCAACTAGCATCTGTTGTCATCTACTCTCCTCTCTCTGGCGGTGGAACTATGAACTTCTTTGTCAAATTATCTACTGGTGGAATTTTAAAGTTCATTACGCGGTTCTTATTTTTTCATACGAAT
This sequence comes from Mantis religiosa, assembly GCA_030765055.1. Taxonomy (NCBI): domain Eukaryota; kingdom Metazoa; phylum Arthropoda; class Insecta; order Mantodea; family Mantidae; genus Mantis; species Mantis religiosa. The sequence continues at coordinate 43,053,610 of CM060954.1, forward strand.
ATGTTCTCCCATGTTGTCAGTTTATTTTGGTTTATCACTCCTTTTAATAATTTTGGATTTGGATCAATGTCATGATTCTCATTCCCAAAATGAAATGCTACTGCTGAGTTATCTTGTTGTTTCATTTACGTTTCTAAAGTGCTCTTTGACTCTGGTTTTTAGGAACTTATTAAAAAAAAAATGGATAATTAATAATAATAAAAAAACTTTGATGACATTACAAGCATAAGGAAAAAACACAAGTGCACTATTTAACTTTTACTTGTGTTTATGTTGTTACCATTTCAGAGACCTGTAACTAGACTTCAAAATATTACTTACATGTAAGTTACACAGGAGGAACAGACAGGGAAGCTGGAGAAGGGCAATGAGAGAGTGGAAGTGGAGAGAAGTACCAAGAGGAAGGGATAGTAAGAGAAAAGAGAGGGAGAAAGTTAAAGATGTAGAGATACTGACAGAGAAGATTTATGCCCGATTTCACCAACAGATGTTAAGACTTAACACGAGTTTAGCAATTGCTATAACAAAAATTGCATTTCATCAAAAGTGTTAGCTTAACATTTGTGTTAAATCTCTTATTAAACTAACAAGCCAAATTTCTGTTTTAAAGTTCTTAGAATTGTAAAGAGTCAAGATGGCGAGCATGAATGCAGCTGTTGATGTCGATTGCTATATTTAAGACCATCTAAATGGCATTTGTAATAGAGTGCAGCCTATGAGGAGAAATGATTTTGAGGAGCTATCAGAAGAAAATTTTCTACAGAGGTACAGATGTCGAAACAAGTTTCTATGAAGGTTAATGCGGAAGTACAAGAGAGGTTAGAACATGCATTGAAAGGAATATGCCGATATTGCCTTTGCTTCAAGTATTAATAACCTTGCGATTTTATAATTCACTGAATTATGTGGATGATACACTGTCCACCTCCCGTCTTGAAACGTTCAAGTCACTCGTCACTTGTCCTTCGCACCTCTTTTTAAATGTATGTAATACTGACGAAGTTGTTTTGTGCTTCTAGTAGCATTTGAATTAAATTTGTTTCCAATTTTTTCCCATGTGACATCTATCTCTTTTACATTCACTGCATCCCTCCTCTTATTTTCCACGATATGCTTATACTTCATCACCAATTCAATTAATAATTCTTTCTCCATGGATGAGAAATTTGTCTCAAGGTTTTTTTACAATTTTGACCTGCCATTTTTTCAGCTGTGTGCAGATGAAAATGAAAACAAAAGCGCATCGCAATACATTCAGAAAATAATACAATTCATCCATAGCCTTCTATAGCTGTAATATTTACAGATCTCTTGGCATTAACAAGCGTTTGTTAACATTTTCAGAAAACAGGTTGGTGAAATGCAAGAAATTTAACAGCTCTGTTAGTCCTGTGACAATTGTTACATTACATTTGTTAACTTCGATTTTAATATCTGTTGGTGAAATTAAGCATTAATGTAATAATGCATATTAAATTGCAAGTTCTGTTAGTTTCAGTAAAGGTCTTGGTTATCAGTTGCTTTGTTATTTGCATCTTAAGTAATTTGAGTTACAATGGAGTCCAGAATAGAAACACACGTTACACTTACACCGTCCTATCTCTTTATGTCTTGGATTTGTTCTAAGTATATGTAAACAAGTAAACTTTCACAGTTGGATCATGCTTTAAATGTTAACAGAAGGTTCTTAAAATTTCAAAATAAATTTAAAGGCTAAATCTAAGTAGATATAACTAATGTAAATTTATATTGAGGAATTAATCCTTAAAGAATTAATCCTTTTAAATACATTACTCCGGTAATGATTTTAAATGAACACTATAAATGAAACAGAAACAATCAAAGATAAAGAAATTAGCACCAACCTTGAGATAAACAAAAATTGTCCTCTTGAACATCTGAATGTATTTCTTCAGCAGTAATGATTTCACTCAGTGCACTGCTTGTTGAACTGAAACTGATGAGGACACAATCATTTACAGAGAGGAGCAGAGTTACAAAAATTTGATTCACTCATCAATGTTATTTTGGAAAAATGAGACTATAAATGAATGAGAAGACATAAAATGATAAATGTAGTGAAACAGAACAGTAATTGTGTATAACCAGGGCCCAGAATGTCATATGTCACGTTTTTTTCCTTATGCAGTATATATAAAAATATATCCTCTATTGGCCACTCTTATATTTTGTTTTTTGTTTTAGGTAATTCTTTTCAATTTTTATACCACTTTATTTCCTTATCTCATCCTGCTCTATCTTTTTTTTTTTTTTTTTTTTTTTTTTTTTGTTAGAAAATAGATTAACTAAACTGATTAAATTAGTAACATTTATTTTTAATTTAACAAAATAAATGGATATTTAATCAGTGTACGTGTTGGGAGTCAATTTCTTACCTGTGCCTACATATTGTTATTGCAACAAGCAATTCTATTTTGAATGTGTTTGTAGAAAGAAAGACCTCTTGAAATGTGCAAGTTGGAAGAAAACCCACAGTTTAATAGATTTTCTGAGAGGAAAGTTTGGTGTTCATTTCAGTTTTCATAGTCTTATTCAGCCATGCCTAACATAAAGCCATCAAAATCTTGTCACTTAAGACAGTTGTATCTGAATTTGGAGAAGATGCCTTCTCTAAGTATGGGGGGGGGGGGGGGTAGCTTTCTGTAAGATATAAAAAACAAAGTAACAGGCAAAAGAAAATTCATTGTTCTGCAAAATTTGGGTCGCATTAAGTATATACAGGTAGTGCAACTCACAAGTAAGAAACCCATGCAGCTTTTACTGTAGCCAAGTGTATCCTGAAGGACAATAAATCATCAGATTTTTACAGACTCAGTGAAGCTTTAGTTTCTGCAAACATTCCATTATGGACATAAAACAATGCTAAATTGAATCATTTTCTAGAACTAGAGATGAATCAATTTTTAAGAACTACCTGTCACAATGTTATGCCAACACCATAAGCAAGATATGGGGAAAGGTACAAAGAAAGATTTACGAGGTATGATAAAACAATAATGAAGGTACTACATAAAATATTATTACTTGTAACAAAACTTCACTTATCTTTTAAGGAAATTGATGAACATTTCAAAGGATTGATTGGAGACTAGTTTTACAACCTTTATTAAAATTAGGCAAATGAGTCAATCTTGTATACACTTTTCTCCACTTACAAGTTTTTTATGAAGACTAGTTTCTGGGAACTTCTACCCTATCCTCAGTTATGTGGTCGACTGATGGTGCAACCAGTTCGGCTTGGTGTTGTGCTGCCATCTGATAATCTGGAAAGTTTGATCTCATCATCAACAGCGGGAATTTCAAAATTCGTCAGAAGATTCTGTTTCTTAGTAATGAATGTTTTCCCAAATTTACACTTCTAGAGGTTTCTTTGCCTGTTTGATCAATTCTATTTCCTGCTTGATGGGATTCTCAGATGTGCTATGGCAGAGTTGTCCATGTGTTTGAATTTAATATTTCTGAAGTGTTCTTTCGTTCTTGTTTCTAGATTTCTTTTTGTCTTCCCAATGTATATCTTGTCGCAATCCTGGCAGCTCATTTGGTAAATGCCTGATAATTGAGTTTTTGGTGTGCTATTTTTCAGAGGATGGTTTAGTAAGTTGTGGATGTTGTATTTGTTTTAAGGGGCTAATTTTATGTTGAAATTCTTAAATATATTTTCAAATTTCTTGAAGTATTTTGGATGAAAGGTAAATTTGCTGCCATATCTGATGTTTGGGTTTTCTAGATTCCGAGACTGAACCAATGCATATGTGTACTTAGAGGAAGTCCTGAAGGAAGTTCTGAAAGCTCTAATTCAGACGATGTTCAACAGTGAATTTTCCAAAAGGACAGCCCTCCAGCTAACAAAGCGTCGCCAGTGGCTCAAGAACAACATCCCACAGTTCAGCCACATGGATTGGCCATCAATTTATTTATTTAATCCATAATAACACTTACATGTTGTCGGATACGTCAAAATAAACAATTATATACATTTAATTACAATTCGTCCAGTTTATACAAACATTTTTGTAATACAAACTTGTTTAGTTCATTTTTAAATAATTTACCTTTTTTTGTTTTTACTGAATTTGGTAGTTTATTAAATAATATTTTTCCCATGATTAAGGGATCTTTATCTGCTGACTTCTTATTTAAAGTTATTCTATAGTAATTATTTTGTGTCCTTGTTTCATGTTTGTGACAATGTCATCCAATCCAGATCTGAATCCTCTGGATTATAAACAGTGGGATATTTTGGAGACCAAGATCAACTCTTCAAGACAGAATAACCTTGAAAGCATTTAAAAAAAGTCCCTGCAGCAAGCAGTGGCTGATTTAAACATAAATGTCATACATGCTGCTATAGATGACCGGCCAAGGAGTTTAAAGTCTTGCGGGAAGGCTAAAGGTGGACATTTTGAGTGAAATGATAGTGTAAAATATTAATCAGAATCTGTTATATTAAACACTATATAATAACTTAAAAAATGTTCTCATTTAGCCTGGAAATTTTTCCTTGAAGTTGTGACAGCATTTATGATGAGCCTATGAGACTAGGTATATATTGAAGAAGAGTGTTGTTTTTTTAATTTTATTTATTGAGGATGAAAAACAAATATATGATTAACTTTAGTTAATTTTAGCATACCAAAGTAGCATTCTTGCAGAACCTTTTGAGAGACTGAACACTTTAAATGCAAGAAAATGCAACATAAAGCAGAATATTATTTCAACAATATGGAAAATTCAGGGGTGTGAAAAAAAAGTGGCTTTGTGTCTTTGGTTATAGCAGGTTATTTATTTAGTTTTCTTTTTCCATTTATACACTGCCTATAACTGTAGAGATCATATCAGTGGATTTTTCCTTTGAAATATATTGCCTATAGGTAATCATGTTAACTCAGGTACAATTATACAATTATCTTTGAATTGATTTGGGTTTTACACATTAGAAGTATATTTACTTATAAAGATTATACCTGGAGCAGTTTCATCTTCACTACTTATACTACACACTGGTTTTTACATATTGTTGTAAGGATACATTATCAATAGTTACTCTAAGAAGTTTCTTTTCACAGCACATATACTTAGTAATGTACAACCTAAAACCTTAATTTAACTTAAAACCTATGTCATATAATAAGAGTAGCTAACTCTTGTGAATAAATAAGTTTATGTTTCTAATATATTAAAAATAAAGTGAAATGAGGCAAGTATGAATCTTTGCTGAGCTTGAGCTTAAGCTCCACTCACTATATTTAATTTGAAACTCACATCATGGGTTGTGAAGGGAATTTTAAAAAGCAAAAAAGTGTTGTAATCCCCCTTAATGTGTAGTTTTTCATCAGTATGAAAAATAGCTGACATATGCCACTTTTTAAATACTTTTCTGATTTTTCTGGCCTTCTCTTACTTTCGAAGTCGCTTGGAATCTTGTACAATGAATAAATAAACATCTGATAATCAAAACATAAAATTTCTGTCTTGCCCTTTCTCTTACAGTAGCAATAAATGCATAACAGAAAATGTTAGCAAGGGCGTCTCAGGGTTTATTTTAAGAACCAAATTTTTAATCAAGGCTTTGCAGGTGACCAGCCTTATCAAGTTTAACAAGGTCAAGTTTTTAGCCATTCTATACTCCATGGCCTTCTTCAGGATCTCAAGCATAGAATGGCCAAAAGCTCAACTTTCACATACTTGGCACGGCTAATCACGGCTTGCCGTGAAAGCTTCAAGTTTTGTAATCAAATTTTTACTCTTAGCAAAATGTTTTGGTAGAAAGATATAGAATGTTGAATAATGTGCAACAATTATTAGTTAGCAATTTTAACATTTTGTTATGCCTTAACAATATGTTATGGAATAACCTTGAATAATTCCTAATGTTGTTTCCACCAATTCTCAAAATACTATGCACTGAGCAATAGACAGACATGTTAAAAAATAAATTCTCAACTTGGTCTTATTGTTTCACTTATTTTAAGATATACAAAGCCCATCTTTGAATTCCTTTCTTAAAGTAAGAAAACTAAGTAAACTGTTTAAGCATCTAAAAGGATGCCATTTCTTACCTTTGTTGTGATAATGGAATTTCTGAATCAGATTCTGAACCTGTTTCATCTTGTTGAGAACAGGATTTCAACAAGTTTCTTTTAACAGGATCTTTTGCTGTAATGCAAATGTGATGTTTTATATACCATATGAGAACAGAGAAAAAAAAGAAATTATGCAATGCACATCATAAAAGAAAATAACTTAAAGAAAACAAGCAATTCTATTAGCTGCATATGAAAATATGGTATCTAGCAATAATCTGCAAAAAGAGATTCAATAAAATAATACTTAATGTTTTTTCAGCTTTCCATGATAAAGATCTACTGCTAAGCTACCATTCTAAGACTTGACTGTGGCACTGAATTTTTCAATAGATGATTCAATTTTTAAACCTTATCCTAAACAAGTCCAGTGGTGGGGGGGGGGGGGGTGCATTATTTCATAAACAGGCTCCCAAATAATGGGACACATATGTATGAGAAAATTAGTCAGTAGGAGAGGAAGTTGCATGAACAGTAGTAGGTTATAGAAAGCAAGATGAGTTTCAAAATGGTGAACGAACCATAGTTTTCAAAACATACAGATTAACAATAAAAACTGGAATGCAAGTAATCTAATGCTTTCTAGTTAGAGAGTGTGGCAGGAGCACCAAGTAAGAATGTTATATCAATGCACAACAAGCAATACTGTGAAATACATATCCCTATTCTTCCATAGAGTTATCCCAATGGAACATGAAAGTAAAATTATTTATGCATTGCAACAGAAAAGAGGGCAGATAGGGTGCCAAATGGTGACAACGGTGTCAAAACGTAATGTCACTTAGCATATGCATGGCCTGACAAGAGATTACCTCACCATTGCTGTCCACTGTAGGAGGTTAGACTGTGAGTGGGGCAATCACTTGGGCTCTTTTTTTCTTAGTTAACTAATGGCAAATAATCATTTCTTCACACTAGCCGTATATAGGCTAAGGCTTTTGATAGAGTCCACATGAAAAATTCAATGCCATGGCTGGGATTTGAACCAAGGATCTCCTGGTTTCCATCCAGTCGCTCTAACCCATTGAGCTACCATGGCTACCATGGCCAACGTGCCGTCCTGACATTAAATTTTCCATTTGACTCGTATATTTCCCCGGTAAACCACTAGGGGCTCTCGCATCCGAGACACACCGTTTGTGGCAACTTACTATCGTAAGTACTTGAGTCCCAGGCTTCATCATTTAACTCTTATTATTTTAGTTAATTGATGGAAATTATTCATTTCTTCACACTAGCCGTATATAGGCTAAGGCTTTGATAGAGTCAACATGAAAAATTCAATGCCAGGGCTGGGATTTGAAACAAGGATCTCCTAGTTTCCATCCAGTCGCTCTAACCCACTGAGCTACCATGGCCAACATGCCGTCTTGACTATAAATTCTGCATTTGACTCATATATTTCCCCGGCATCACTAGGCGCTCTCGCATCCGAGACACACCGTTTGTGGTGACTTACTATCGTTAAGTCATTTAGCATAAATAACTTTACCCCTTTTATTGCATTTTATACTCTTTTTCCTTTTTCTATTATAGTCTTTAAAATATGTAGAAAATTCGCATTTAGGGTGGAAAGTCTTTTTTGGTTTTACACTCTAATTTTTCTATAACATTCTTTAAAAGACAGGGAAGAAGAGCACTTAATATTCTACTTTATCTCTTAGGTTGGTACTATTATTAATGCATACACAGTATCACTAACATGCAAGTTTTTTGTGTGCTCATGCAGCATTATATCTATGGGAGGTTGGGGAAAGAAAAACAAAACATAATATAATTTTGAGTCAAACTAGTACTCAATGCTCCATTTATTGCTAGTGTTTATCTAGAACACGTTTTGTTAGGACCTTTCTAACATCCTCAGCTGATATCATGGTTAATGCAGCTGGACTCTGAACACTTTTTAATAAATGGATTTCTCATTCTATATCGTGATTATCATTCCAAAAATGGTACGCTACTGCTGATTTATCTATTTCTTTGCCCCTGATGTTCCTAAAATGCTCTTCAAACCGAATGTTCGAATTCCTTTTAGTTTTTCCCAATGTAAAAGTCTTTGTAGTTTATCTGGTGCACACTTGATTTTTTGTCTGTGGGTATCTTCTTTGTATTATATGATTTCAAAAGGTGTTGTATACTGAATTTGTTCTGTGGGGCCAAAGTAATGTTGTGCTCTTTGAAGACTTTTTGGAAAAGGTATCTAGCTCTGAAGTTTTTTACTGATTGGGGAAACACGATCAGTAATAAAACTTTATACAGACAATTTACATACCATCCCAGAACTACATACCTTTCCCAAAAAGTCTTCAAAGAACACATTACTTTGGCCCCACAGAACAAATTCAGTGTACAACACCTTTTGATATCAAAAGAAGATACCCACAGACAAAAAATTAGGTGTGTACTGGATAAACTGCAAAGACTGTGACAACTTTTACATTGGAAAAACTAAAAGGAATTTGAACATTCGGCTTAAAGAGCATTTTAGGAAAATTAGGAACAAAGAAATAGATAAATTAGCAGTAGTGTGACACTTTTGGAATGAAAATCACAATATAGAACGAGAAATCCTATTATTAACCCTGCAGTGTTCGCATGGCGTCTCACAGACGCCAGCCTAGATTCATTTCATCTCTTCAATACTGTTGAGGTCATTGTGCTGAGCTGCCATCTACCTTTCGCTCAGCAACTCTTAACCAATATATCTAAGCGACAACCCGCCAGTTTTCGCCTAACAAGGGTGGAGTGAAGTTAGTGTTGTGAATGTGTAGACGGCATCTGTCAGACACCACGCAAGCTTTACTGTTGCAAGGTTAAGTTACAGGTTTAAAACATATTTGTTGCGGAAAATAGTGATTAGAAACTGTCAATATCAATTTTTTAAATATTAAAAGCAGAAGCATTGTTAACAGTGAAGTATTCTTCATATTTAAGTTTGATTTATGAGTCACTATGTTTACACTCAAACTTCACTTACTTGTTGTTGTATAATTGAAACGTTTTCAAGATCATTCGATCTCATCCTCAGCTGTTTGGTGACTAAATGAACCTTCCTCTTCTTCCACTACTATGGAGCTCCAATCACTCTGCCATCTGGTGTTAGGGGCACTAAGTTTTAATACTTCATTTAATGCCGGGATTTCAAAATTTATAACTTTATCACAGGTTTTGTTTATGAATATTTTTTCCCAAATATCCAATTCTATGGGTGTACTTAAAGATTTTAACAGTTTAATGTTGTGGCCAATGTTGTGGTTTTCTGTCCAAAAAATGGTGTGAAACTGCAGATTTTTCTGTTTATTTCAACTTAATGTTCCTCTGGTGTTCTTTTTGCCTGGTTAACAAGTTTCTCTTAGTTTTTCCTATGTAGCTTTTTTCACAGGTTTCACAATTAATCTGATAAACTCCTGATTTCAAATTGTTGGGGATTGGACACCATTTTTGGACAGAAAACCACAACATTGGCCACAACATTAAACTGTTAAAATCTTTAAGTACACCCATAGAATTGGATATTTGGGAAAAAATATTCATAAACAAAAACCGTGATAAAGTTATAAATTTTGAAATCCCGGCATTAAATGAAGTATTAAAACTTAGTGCCCCTAACACCAGATGGCAGAGTGATTGGAGCTCTGTAGTAGTGGAAGAAGAGGAAGGTTCATTTAGTCACCAAACAGCTGAGGATGAGATCGAATGATCTTGAAAACGTTTCAATTATACAACAAGTAAGTGAAGTTTGAGTGTAAACATTGTGACTCATAAATCAAACTTAAATATCAATTTTTTATCCTGATGGAAATGGTTTTAATATCTTTAGGTTTGCAATGAGTGGAAAACAGAGGAAATACAATCCTTCTGATCCAAATGATTGGAAGATTGTGCAAAGTTTGTTAGTAGAAGTAGATGATGATGATTATGAACTTGATTCGAATAGCAATGCTGAGGAAGATATTGTGAAGCAAAGAAGTGAATCTACAGACACTGAACAAGAAGCAGATGATAGTAATAATTACAGTGAAATTGAGAAGTATTTCTTAGGGTGGAATAAAGTTTGTAAATGGAATAAAGCTAATCCGCCAAAAAATGTTCGTACTCGGCGACAGAATATTGTTACACATTTGCCTGATGTGAAAGCATGTGCGAAACAAGCAAAATCGCCAAAAGAATGTTGGGAGATATTTTTTGATGACAATATGATATCTAACATAGTGACATGGACAAATAAAAGATTGAGGAGGTCCAACCTAATCATAGTAGGGAGAGAGATGCAAGACCTATAGATATGCTTGAAATAAAGGCTCTCTTTGGAATACTATACCTGTGTGCTGCTAGAAAAGATAACCACACTCACACAAAGGATATATGGGCAAAAGATAAGATGGGTATAGAATTCTGCAGACTGATAATGTCTGAAACACGTTTTAGATTTCTTCTCTACTGCCTCAAGTTTGACGATACGGATACAAGAATGGAGAGGAAAAAACTTGACAATCTGGCTCCAGTTAGAGCTATTTTCACTTCATTTGTGCAAAACTGCCAGAATACATATTCAGCTGGGGAATACTGCACATTAAATGAAAAATTAGAGGGTTTCAAGGGAAACTGTCACTTCAGACAATACATTCCAAGCAAGCCAAGCAAGTATGGCATAAAATATATGCCTTGGTTGATGCTCGAATGTATTACACAGTAAATCTTGAAATCTATCCTGGAAAACAGCCAGAGAGACCATTTAAAATAAGTAACAGTGCTAGTGATATAGTGAAACGTCTAACCTCAGTTATTTCCGGTACAGGAAGGAACCTCATTATAGACAATTGATTTACGAGTATTGAAATTGCAAATTATCTGCATGAACGCAACATTACCTATGTTGGTACTGTAAGGAAAAACAAACAACAAATTCCCCCTGAATTTTTCACAGCAAAATCCCGAGAGCTAGGCTCATCTATGTTTGGCTTCCAGGAGAATTCCACATTAGTTTCATATGTACCCAAACGGAATAAAGTTGTATTGGCTCTCTCTACAATGCACCATGAAGCTGCTATTGACATTACAACTGGAGAAAAAAGAAAGACAGAAATAATAACTTTCTATAACACAACAAAATCAGGTGTTGACACTGTAGACCAATTGTGTAGCACATACAATGTGTCCAGGAAAACAAATAGGTGGCCAATGGTGGTGTTTTTCAGCATGCTTAATGTAGCAGGCATTAACTGTCAAATTATTTTCCAGAGTAACAATAAAAGTGATGTGAAGAAACGCAGTCGCTTTCTGAAAAGTTTGGCTCATGATCTTGCAGATGACTACCTGCAGGCTCACTCACAATGTTCTTCCCTACCAGTAGCCCTCAAATGGGACATTTCTAACCTATATACTAATACAGACGAAACACAAATAACCGAGTGCGAAGAGAAAAAGGTGTTACAAAGGTGGTCGTTTGAAAAACAGAGCCACGAGATATACATGCAGGTCTTGCGGACAGTATATTTGTCTCGAACACGCCCAGCAAATATGTTCAGACTGTACATAGTGTGAATACAAAAGCATTGTGAAAAATAAGCTGTAGAACATTCATAAAGGTTTGATGTTGAGCATAATATTGTGTTAGAAGAAACCAGAAACTGGTGGTAAAAGTTATGCACAATCTTAGGACACTAACATTTGTGAATCAACAAAAATGGTTAAAATATGCAACAACATTGTTTAATTGTTAATTGCATTTAAACCAAATTATGTTAATGTTGAATTTATCCAAAATGAGTACACTTAAATGTAATTGTAACTAAAGTTGCTTTAATACACATCTTATTAATTAAGAAATGTATGCAAAACATGTTCAGAAATGTTAAATAAACTGTGGTTACCCCCTATAATAAAAAAGGACTGTTTAAGCTACATAAATGTACCTAAATAATGAAAAAGTTGAATGGCATCTCTCAGACGCCGCACGAGCCTATATGTCTCAAAAAGCCACACGAGCGCTGCAGGGTTAAACAGTGTTCAGTGTCCAACTGGATTAACCACGTAGGAAAAGATATTCATAAAGAAATACGAAGGAAAACTGTTTAATTTTGACACCAGACTTGAAGAGAACCCAAACTTACCCCTATTGCCTCCAAGGAGCTCACCAAACCAACATTCAATAGTCAACATTTGCTGAGGATGTTAGGAAGGTCTTCACGGAATGTGTTCTAGGTAAACGCTAGCAATATATAGAGCATTGAGTACTAGTTCGACTCAAAATTATATTAATTTTGTGCTTCATTGTACCATAGTCCTTACTCATAGAAAAATAACCATAAATGAAAAGAAACTCCTAAACCGTGAAGGTGGATATACCATAAGATTCTCAGGTGCAAACTCAAAGATATTGTCAGTTTAAGTTAATTGGTGGAAATTAATCCGTGGTTCAAATCACGGCCATGACATTGAATTTTTCAGGTTGACTCTATCTATATTCTCAGTTATTTAATCACCATTTTAAGCACAAAAATGAAAATGGAATTGATCTCAAGTAGTAAAGATTGTCCAGAAGGCTAAATAACATCACTGCTCTGACTAGAAAGAAATTTACTCTATATTAATCGTAGGTTCTAACTATAAGAATTGTGCACAGATCACCTACACTAGTATGACTACAAGAAAGAAGGAACTCTATGCATAATATAACACAGTCAATATGTTGCTGTTATGATTGTCTCATAGATCTTTTGTAAACCTAGCACAATTTCAACCTAAATTTAAGTAGCATGACAGAGTATTAGAATCTAATGAAAACTGCTCCTTCATTTCAGAACTGTGTAAGACTAAAACCAAAATTGTAATACCTTCATGCATAGACAGAGTCAACCTGAAAAATTCAATGCCATGGCTGGGATTTGAACCATAGAGATCCTGGTTTCCATCCAGCTGCTTTTACCCATTGAGCTACCATTGCCAACGTACTCTCCTGACATTAAATTCTCCAACTGACTTATATATATTTTCCCGTTAAACCACTAGGAGCTCTCGTATTCGAGTTACACCGCTTGTGGCAACTTACTATTGTAAGTACTTAAATCCCAGGCTTCACCTTTAAATTCTTATTATTTAAGTTAATTGAACCTTCATGCATGTTTACATAAATAATCTTACACTTACATTTCTTTGTTGAAGGACTACAGCTGTGCTTGCTTGGGATGCCATTACATGGCAATTTGAGTTCTGGTTGTGTGCTTACTGAAGAGCTGGGTTCTTCTGCATCACTAATCCATGGGTGCAGCTGATCATATATATATTGTAGCATAGTCCTTGCTTGTTTCTTTGTTAATGATGTTTTTAAACCATATTTTCTGAGTTCTTTCTGGAGAATTCAAAAAATTACAAATGTTAGAACACAGTCATTTATTCTTGAAATTTTCATACTGTTTACTAAATTTCCTGTTTATTAAATAGATATTTGATTACAATATTGTTGGGGTAGCATTAACTAGCTATACCTCCTGTTATGTGGTATTAACCTATACATGATTTGCAGGCTGTTGTCCACCCAAAAATCCTACCTAATCCATTTCTTCCAATTTACATGTATACCTTTCTATATAATCCTGCTATAATATTTTCATACTGTTCTAGAAAGTACCTTTCATGTACTTTATCCTCACATCAATTCTCAAATTAAAGGCACTCTTAGAAGAATAAGGAGGAAAGGAGGAAGAAGAAAAAGAAGTGATGATAAATTGAAAGCTGTGAAAATGTTGCACATAACAGTCATGATAGTGATTTCGGTACTGGTATGTGGTGTCACAAATCTAGAACATGACTGTGCGCGCTACAGCTATTTTGATTTTGAAATGTTTCTTTTTTTGCAATTAACTTGTGGAAAATATCATTTGTTATACACCTGAAGCATGCTGTGAAGATGTTTTACCCATTAACATGTTTCAGGAAATTCTATTTATGCCTTTATGAATACTTTTTGCTCTTGCTGATTTTATCACACACTACTTATTCTGGAACATTACACAAGAATCTTTTTTTAAAAATAAAGTATGTAAATCACATCTATATCAAGTAGTTTATGATTAATAAATTTTAGATGAGTCGCATTTTTTACACATCTGCTTCACTTTCGTACCTATTTTGAGGACATGTTTCGCAAATCTTCGTTTGCATCTACGGCTCTTGTGCGACTGACGCTAGATCCAGCAGTGTGGGTAATTCTGGGGTTGTTGCTGCCATCTGTTGATTTAGTGATGAACTGAAATGTGGGATTCTCTTCTAGCGGGATTTCAAAGTTCATTAGTTGGTTTTTATGTTTTTCTATGTATATCCTCTCCCATATGACGAGTTCACTATGTTTTTGTACGTATTTTAGTAATTCTGTGCTATCTTCAATTTCATGATTTTCAGACCAGAAATGAGCTGCTATTGCGGACTTATCAATATTTTTGTATCTTAAGTGCCTGAAGTGTTCTTTCTTTCTAGTGCCTATGTTCCTTTTTGTCCTTCCTATGTAAATTTTTTCACAGTCTTTACACTTAATTTTGTAAATGCCTGACTTTTCCTCTGGTTTTATCTTATCAGTATTATTACTGTGAAGTAGGTTTTTAATGTTGTAATTGTTTTTTGGTGCCAATGTTATATTGTATTTCTTGAATATTCAAGAAATACAATATAACATTGGCACCAAAAAACAATTACAACATTAAAAACCTACTTCACAGTAATAATACTGATAAGATAAAACCAGAGGAAAAGTCAGGCATTTACAAAATTAAGTGTAAAGACTGTGAAAAAATTTACATAGGAAGGACAAAAAGGAACATAGGCACTAGAAAGAAAGAACACTTCAGGCACTTAAGATACAAAAATATTGATAAGTCCGCAATAGCAGCTCATTTCTGGTCTGAAAATCATGAAATTGAAGATAGCACAGAATTACTAAAATACGTACAAAAACATAGTGAACTCGTCATATGGGAGAGGATATACATAGAAAAACATAAAAACCAACTAATGAACTTTGAAATCCCGCTAGAAGAGAATCCCACATTTCAGTTCATCACTAAATCAACAGATGGCAGCAACAACCCCAGAATTACCCACACCGCTGGATCTAGCGTCAGTCGCACAAGAGCCGTAGATGCAAACGAAGATTTGCGAAACATGTCCTCAAAATAGGTACGAAAGTGAAGCAGATGTGTAAAAAATGCGACTCATCTAAAATTTATTAATTTTTCGCTTCACTGTGGTGTTCCAATACAGTTGAATCTCGATATAGTTTATGATTCTTTGAGCAAACATTCCCAGAGCCTAATGGACCAAAATATCAGAAATTAATTGTATTTTCACATTAACCATGTGTATGGTTTGGAAAGGTAGAGTCAGACTGAAAAATTCAATACCATAGATGGTATTTGAACCACAAATATTCTGTCTCCACCCAATTGATGTAATCTCTGAGCTATCATGGCAGTCTGCCAGAACGACATTACATTCCCCAACTGATTCACATTTTTTCCAGAAAACCATTAGAGTTCTCATATATGTATGAGACAATTCCTTAATGGCAACTTACTACATGTAAGTACTTTCAGTCCTGGGCTCTATAGTTCAAAATTGAATTTTTTTCATCTGCCTACCTTTCCAGAACAAAATAGCATCAAATTCTTACATCACTTACAGAGGAACAAGTAGTACACTATAATTATCAGAAACAAGTTTATAAAGAAAGTTATTCAGCATTAGTTTACTTATATTTATGCACAGAGTGCATTCTTTATAATTCACAGATGCTAATACAGAAAGCTATATCTGTTAGTTGGTTGGTTGCTAATGCTCATGGAGTTGGAGAATTTCCATTTTCCTTCTGGCCTCCCAATAATGTGTGACTAGTTGTGCTGTCAGTTCTCCATCTGTTTTTGTCAGGGCACTATACTGGAGCAGATGATCTCCGTCCATCAATGAGTTCGGGTCCCTACACAGTGTGCAGATCGGGGATTCAAAAATATTAATTCTGTGTAGATGAGCGGCCAAACAGTCGTGGCCAGTAATCAGTCGGAAGATGGCAACAGTATTCTTGGGTAGTCTGGGATGGGATTTTTACTTCCTTGTAGAATTTTCCATTGCTTGTTGGTACTTTTTTCTTTGCATTCTTCTTTCCAGAATAAGTTGATTCTATTGTTTATATGTAGTTTTGATGTGTGGAATGAGGTTTTTTTTGTTGGCAGCTTTGTTTTATTTGTGTTCCTTTTTTTGCCAAGGAATCTGCTATTTCATTGCCTGTAATTCCACAGTGGGATGGAATCCAATGGAAGTGTATTTCTTTTTTTTTACCTTGTAGTATTCGTAATGAACTGTAAATTTCAAGTATTCTATTGTTGTGAGGATAGGGCTGCTGATTTAGAATCGCTTAGAATCACTGCTTTAGAGAAAGAGTTCACATGGTTGACGAGTTGTTTCAGCGAGGTGTTGATTGCTTCTAATTCTCCATCATAGTGGGTTGCTAGTGTGCCCAAACAGATGTAAAAATTGAATATTTTACTATGTATTCCTGCTCCAGCATTACTTTCTTTGTCAAACAGGGAGCCGTCTGTGTATATGTGTAGCCATGAGTATTGTGGATAATAATATCCACAAAATGGTGTCATATCACAAAATTCATGGTATTCTACAGTTATTAAGTATAACCATTAATACTTGGTTATAATGGTTCTGACCATTTTAACTCCAGCTGCTGACTTTGTGTCTTCAGCTAGCTTGCACAAGGTATGTCAAGGAGAAGTGAAGAGTCTAACTAGCTCCTAAGTATAATACATCCAAAAGCTACTTCATTCTTTGAACAAAAAATGAATAATTTCTTCTGTTAATACCTAATACAACCACAATTAATATTTTTATATTTATTGGTTACAATTTCAGTAAATATGTGTTTTGTTAAAATATGTTCAAAATAACAAAAAGATTTACATTTTAACCAACTCGTACAGAGTTAAACTGCCAGCTGAAACTTAAACCACTATGGCTGATACACAATGTTCAGGCATGCTTTAAATGGTTGATGGTTAACAGATAATGAAACTGATTTATTTTAAAAACATGATTAAAAATTGCATGCAAACATTACTGCTGCAGAATATAAGCAGGTTTCTGCTTTTTGAAAAAGATTGCAAACTCTCACATGAATAGTTCTTTCAGTGCACAATTTTATGTTTTATTTAAGATAAAAAGATACAGTTGCTATTTCATAATTTAGTCGTTCAAAATATAAACAACATTTTACATGCAACAAAAAATGAATAAAATCTTTGCTTAAAATGTTTCCACCTAGATAGTTCATTAATTAAGGGCTGGCAGTTTAATATTTGTTGCACTTCACTTATAAAATATGAAAGCCACAAAGAGCTACACACTTACCTTAATTTCTGCAGTTCTCAAAATGTTGTAATCTACTGGTGGAGTAACATCATCTGTCATTCTTGAATTTTGGGGTGTTTTACAAAGCATTTCAGGTGCATTTTCCTCCCTCCACAACAAGCTTTCATTCAAGCTGCTTAACAAGGAGTTATCAGCTATAGTTGTGGGGTGGGAGGAATGTTGAGTTCCTTGATTTAATGTCGTTTTCTGTTCTTTTAAAGGAGTTTTGTTCTTTAAAAGTGTTGACAGAGGTACAGAGAATATTCTTGCTGGTGATGCATTACATATTTCATCAAAACTGTCCCATTCTTTATCACTAGTACAACCATTAGCACTTTTGCCTTCCTTTTTAGCTGATTTGTTGTCTCTTTCATTATCTTGGTTTGACTTTCTTGCTTCTGCCTCAAATGTGACGGAACAAGTCATTCTTCCAACTCCATTTTTTGGTAAAGAAATATCTACCTGCTCTCTCAGCGCTGAGTCAATATTACGCTGTGCTATTGTTGATGTATCAAGTACCTCTGGTTCTGATTCCTCACAATGTTCAACATGTGCTTTCTCTCCTCTCATTTTCTTAGGAATGTTAGGTGAAGAAGAAGCACTTTCAGAATGCTTTCTCTTATTTTCCAGATAAGTCTGATCACAGCTAAATTTAATAGGTGTACTACTACATACTTTGCTGCTTAGATGTTCTAAACTATGCTCTGCTTTATGGTGTGTTTGAGATTTTGGAGGGCTTTTTTTTATGTATGTGTGATTTGGGCTTTCAGAGTTGCTTCTTGAAGAGTTTCTGCAGGAGTTTTCAACAAATAATAAACTCTGATCTAATTCCTCTTCTTGTTTAGAAACTGACATCTGTTGAATTTCTGTTTGGGTATTTTGTTTTAAACTGGTATTTGGAGTGATTTGTGGAGAAACACATTCCAAATATGAGTTTTCTACACTATGCATGGAAAAATGTTCTTCTAGAAAACCAGAAGGCTGGAACATTATTTCTGTGGATGGCCTACATGAATATTCAGCATCAGAATCTGGCAAGGAAGATAATGCTTTCAATGGTGAGCTTATTTTCTGTAAATCCTGTTCTTGGCAAGGTTCAAAGGTACTGTTTGGAGACATTTGGACCTCTGTATTGTTTTTCTTTGGGGAAGAAGAAAAAACTTGTTTTTCTTCTACACATTGTATCTGCCTATTTTCATTACTATCCTCCATTTTTAAATTCTCTTGATAATTATTTTGCAAATGGTTTGTGCAGGATAATTCTTGATTCTTACAAGGAGACTTAAGGACAATGTCCTTTGTCATATCTACTTGCTTGGGTACAGTTTTAAGAGATTTATTAAGAATAACAGACAGATATTCCCCTGAGGGTGATTTATCCAACAAACTTACAAGAAAATCAATATCTGCCCTACTGCATTCTTGAGACTGACTATTCTTCACATGAAAACTATCTGTTAGAAAACTTTCTCCATTTTCTTCATTAAAAAGATCAGGTGATTCACTCCTGATGCCAGTATTATTGCCCATTTTCTCAATTCCAGGTGTTATCATGCAATCTTCTGTGTTACTTGAATTAGCTGATAGTGAAGCAGATACTTCTAAGCTACTAGAGCGATGATGCTTTTTAACTGTACTTTCTGAATTAAGATACCCTCCGTCTTCCAATGACCTTCTATAACTTTGTGATATACTGTTGCTCTTAATCCTGGTGCTCTTAGCCAATTTTAAATAAGGCAATAGGTCTCTAACATGATATCTTTGAAGCAGCTTCCTTAAACTTGCTAGCTCTGATGTTCTAAGAGTGAATATTTTGTCTGTAGAGCTACAATAAACATATTCTAGAAATGCCAGTGCTGCACTGTGAGGAATTTCTAGCCACATCAACATATCTTGTGATTTGTTTTCACTAGTTTCCTCCTTAATGATATCTTTAAGAACAAGAGGACATCGTGCATGAAAAACTAACTTATGTGCTAATATCCTCTTCCCTTTATCCAGAAAAATTGTGACATCACTAAATGCTTTTTTATTTAACATGCATTTCCAGTCACTGATGAAAATCTTTGTCAAAGTGTTGCTGTTTTTAACTGTAGAAGAGGAAGGCGTCTTCTCTGATGAGGAATCAACAACTTTAACTTCTGTAACATCTCTCTGCTTGGCAGAATATTTTACTTCCTGAAAGAAATTAGATATGGTCCTGAAGTAAAATAAATACATAAAGAAAATAAATAGGTTCCAAAGTCATCACATAAAAGGAGTTTTGATAACATAAAATAACATGTTAAAAAAACTGTATAATAATATTGGTATTATTTCATAATTACGAGGGGTTACTGTTTATCTATTTTAGTGGGAGTTGCATTGTACCTTCTCTGCGCCAGGGTGGCTGTTAATCTGAATATCAATTGTGTGTGTACAGCAATGTCTTTTCTGGACATGAAGCCATGATTCAGTTTGAACTAATTATGGATAGATAGAGTCAGACTAAAAAATTCAATGCCATGACTGGGATTTGAACCATGTATCTCCCGATCTCTCTATGTCCAGTTGCTCTTAACCCTTGAGCTACCATGGGTAACATGCCAGCATGACATCAAATTCTCCAAATGACTTGTATGTTTCCTGGTAAACCACTAGGGGCTCTCATATACAATGAGATACATACCATCAATTAACCTAATAATGATAACTATAAAGTACTTACAGCACAGTAAGTTGCTACAAATGGTATGTATCTCATTGTATATGAGAACCCCTAGTGGTTTACAGGAAACATACGAGTCAGTTGGAGAATTTGATGTCATGCTGGCATGTTGGCCATGGTAGCTAAGGGTTAAGAGCAATCAGACGGAGACAGAGAGATCTGTGGTTCAAATCTCGGCCATGGCATTGAATTTTTCAGTTTAACTCTATCCATATCTTAGCCTACACATGGCTAGTGTGGAAGAACGATTAAATTTCCATTAGTTATAGATAGTTGAGTCAAAGTTTCTCAATTCTTCTCGAACCTTCACAAAGCTTCAGGAAGATTCTAGAAACTTCTGGACATGTGAGTTAATCATTCCACCATGATGTCACTTCTGAAAGCTTTCGTATGGTCCGGTGATTATAGCGTGGTTTAGGGTAGCGCCTTGTCCGGTTGAGTCAGTAGTGTGTGAGCCATGTTGGAAGCAGGAAGTGTGGGGAGTAACTGTCCACCTGCCTACCCCAGGGCGCCAAACTTGTTAACCATTGTGATCAATATGTAAAAGTTAGTAATTCTCATTCTTAATAAACATGAGTGAACAGGTATTAAATCACTTCTTGTTTAACACTATTTAGCAACACTTTACCCCTCCTGATTACCTTATGTAAATTGCAGGACAGCAAGTTGTCCCCAGCAGCATAATGTGAATAAGTTAATGTTTTAGGCTTCAAATGTAGAGTTATGTCACATTTGGTGGAAGTGCTGGTTATATTATACATTAGTAAAGTTAATTAAAGTAAACTTTTTTTCTTCTGTGAGAAAGTTAATTTTTTTATTTTCTTCCCAAGTGGTCATTTCTTTTGTCTTGGCCATGCAGTGAACTATTCTAATTTCTCATTTAGACATTTGAAATTCGTTTTGTTATTCTAAAAAGAGAATGCAGGTGTAGAGTTAATTTGATTTGGTTTGGTTGGTGTTTTAAAAAGAAAAAGTTCGAAATGTTAACAGTCATTGGCAAGGTAACAAGTTTGGCACCATTTTGGCTACAATGTTTTTTATTTTATTTAAAATTTTTCTAAATTTCTTTAGCAGGTGGAAGGTCAGTCTCCTCACAGGCAAGGGTTGTATTTTTTTTTGTATGTGTGCGTGTAACACATGAAAAATGATGCTTACTTGTTGGTTTGTGAGTATAATAACATTTGCGGAAAATCATATAAGAAATAAATATTTCTGAATTCAGTTTAGTTTATGACACAGCTACCTGTTAGATCCAGAAGGTTTTTGAATGTTTTACCAAACTACTTATTTAATTCTATCTGCTAGGGTCACAGCCATGATGAAGGGTTGTAATTTGCATTCCAAGAATATTCAGAGTTAACGATGTAAGCGGCACTCATTCTATGACAAACAAATACAACAGAAAACTTTCCACATAAGCCTTGCAGCTTTAATAACATATAAATGCATTATGTTAACAATTACTGCAGTATAATTTTGAGTCGAACTAGTACTCAATGCTCCACTTATTGCTAGTATTTACCTAGAACGCGTTTCGTTAGGATCTTCCTAACATCATCAGCTGTTGTCGACTAATAGATGTTGGTTTGGTGAACTCCTTGGAGCTAATAGGTGCGTCTCTGTCGGTATCTTGATGAACTTACAGTTTGGGTTTTCTTCAAAGGTAGTGTCGAAATTAAACGATTTTCTTTCATATTTCTTTATGAAGATTTTTTCCCACGTGGTTAATGCAGCTGGGCCTTGGACACTTTTAAATAAGTGGATTTGTCGTTTTATATCATGATTCTCCTTCCAAAAATGGTACGCTACCGCCGATTTATTTATTTCTTTGTTCCTGATGTTCCTAAAATGCTCTTTAAGCCTAATGTTCAAGTTCCTTTTAGTTTTCCCAATGTAAAAGTTGTCACAGCCTTTGCAGTTTATCCGGTACACACATGATTTTTTGTCTGTGGGTATCTCCTACAAAGGAGATTACCCACGTGCGAAAAAATCTTCATAAAGAAATATGAAAGAAAATTATTTAATTTCGACACTACCTTTGAAGAAAACCCAAACTTCAAGTACATCAAGATACCGACAGAGATGCAACTATCACCAACGCGTTCTAGGTAAATACTAGCAATAAATGGAGCATTGAGTACTAGTTCGACTCAAAATTATATTAATTGTGCTTCATTGTATCATAGTCCTTACACATTGGAATTATTGCAGTATTCAATTAATTATAATAAACATGTTCACATTACCTTTATTGATTTACTTCAATCTTTTTGTAATTCCCCTAGATATGAATTCCCCTGATGGGAGAATGTTCTGATTGGGACAACTTGGGCCATGATTTCCCTCTGTGGGCAGCCCTGCATGAAGTAATGCTCATTAGATATTTCCCAAGGATTTAATTTTGTTTGGGTGTCAGTAATAAATAGCCTACAGAATCTCTTAAGCTGCAAAGCAAAGTGCAAATACTAACAATTAAATTATCTAACAGGCATGTGGACAAAATTTCAATTGAAGGAATGATTTATATCTAAAACTTAAGCTAGCAGGTGTCCTGTAAACTGGTTGCAACCATGTGCTTAAACTGAGTTAAATTTATCTGATTTAGAATTAATGAGGATCTAACTATGATAAAGAGAGCACACAAATGTTACTATATCAGACAACTGTTCAATTGCAATCTTGAAGGCTAAAGACCATAAAACTTGCACAAACTACCATTACAGCTTAAAATTTTCCCTGCATGGTTTATATTGAACTTTTATTTTCAAATTTTAAAATTATACTTACAGATACTTCATTATTTCTTGAACACTGAGGGACATATTTCAGCTTAGAGCCAGCTGTATATGAACATGGGGATATAAAATCAGCAAGTTTATGGACATAGTAGCTCTGTTGAGAATGTTCAGAAGAATCACATGCTAGATGCCACAGGGTGTCATTCTGCAACAAATGATAGCTGTTTCATTTAAATGCATTTAGTTTATACAAACAAATTTTGAAATTTATTCTGAGTGGAAAGATATAAATAAATGTGTCTAAGAAGTACTTCAAGCCATAAGTTTTGGAAATACAAGGGGCATCCAGAAAGTAAGTTCTGTTTCAATTTATCTCAACTGCAGCACTGCGATCGCAGTTCTGCACATGCACGGTAGATGCTCTGTATCAAGGAGAAGAAATGTGCGCCATTGTAAGATTGCTGTCAGCCATGAACGCTTTGTTGTGCTTGTTTACAATGTCGGTGTTGATTGAAAATCCCGCCGCTTGTGAAATCAAATCTGTGATTCATTTTCTGAATGCTAGGAAAGTGCAACCAATTGAAATTTATCGGCAAATTTGTGATGTCAAAAGGTGTTGTGTTTCTTCACAACAACGCAAGACCACACACTGCAAATGCGACGAAAAACATCCTACATGGATTTGGCTGGGACGTGTTTGACCATCCTACGCACAGCCCTGACCTCGCTCCTGGCGACTTTCATCTGTTTTTGCATCTCAAATCATTCCTTGGTGGTCAACACTTCAACAATGACGAAGAGCTGAAAGAAAATGTTTCCAACTGGTTGAAGACACAGGCGGCAAACTTCTGTGAAGAAGGTATATAAAAACTTGTGCCTCGCTATGACAAACGCCTGCAAAATTTCGGCAGTTATGCGGAAAAGTAGTTTAAGAGTTGTAGAATTTTGTGCAATAAATAATTTTTCTATATCTGTACACAATTTCATTTTATTACCAAACAGAACTTACTTTCTGGACATACCTCGTATTTACATTAAAAGAAATAATTATATTCATTAGTTGTTAAGTTGATACAACAGTTATCTGTGAATATAAAAATAGTGCAATACAAAGAAGAGTTGATTATCTGGATCTTCTTTCGTAGTTCTAAAAATGATAATGGAGACAATTTAAAACAAGTGAAGATGGAACACCTGCAGTAATTGAATTAAGACTGCAATGAATCTATGATCTAAAATTCAAAGATTTAGAAAATTAGGTAAATTTACTAAGGTATAACATTGAAAGAAGCCTAGAGACAGTGAAGTATAACTTAGCACAAAAGTGAATTGAGAAGATATTGACACACTACTTCACTCACACTGTTTTTTCACAATCTCGAGTCGAGTTCCAGCTGATGATAAGATGACATTAAATTCTCCAATTGACTCATATTTTACTGGTAAACTGCTTGGGGTCCTTGTATTTGAGATACACACTGCTTGTGTATAAGTACTTGATTCCCAGGCTTCATGGTTAAACCATTATTAAGTTAATTTATGGAAATTAATCCACTAGCCTATACACGGCTAGTATGGAGGAATGATTAATTTCCACCACTTAACTTAATAATGGTTTAACAATGAAATTTTATGGAAATTATGGATTTATGGAAATTAATCCACTAGCCTTTACACGGCTAGGATGGAGGAATGATTAATTTCCACCACTTAACTTAATATTGGTTTAACAATGAAATTTTATGGAAATTAATCCACTAGCCTATACACGGCTAGTATTTACGAACGATTAATTTCCACCACTTAACTTAATAATGGTTTAACGATGAAGCCTGGGAATGAGGTACTTACAATAGTAAGTCACTGCAAATGGTGTGTATCTTGAATACGAGGACCCTTAATGGTTTACCAGGAAAATATACAAGTCAAATGGAGAATTTAATGTCATGACAGCACACTGGCCATGGTAGCTCAAAGGTTAAGAGCGACTGAACAGAAGCTGGGAGATCCGTGGTTCAAACCCGGCTGTGGCATTGAATTTTTCAGGCTGAATCTATCTATCCAAAAAGCTTAGCCTATACACGGCTAGTATGAAGGAACAATTATTCTCTGTTTCATATAACCTTGCCCGGCTGAAATGTATCACTCCGCATTCAACAACCCTCCCCCTCGCCCTAATTGGCTAATGCTTTCGCGCCATAGGCCGTAGGCGGTGCCTTCCCATCACATTTAAAACTGCAGTAAACGTCAAATGCCAGGAAGATAGCTAAAATCACGCAAATAAGGATATGAAGGCATGCAAAAATACAAGTTTATAATGAAACTGAACTCACGCGTTATGGAGAATCTGGTAATGGAGTAATCCCCTCCATCTCGGATTCGGATTCTGATTCTGCAGTAACAGTTTCGCTGTCGGAACTCTCCGTAGGGTTTATAATTATGCTCTCTATTACGCTGTCGACGATGCCATCCAGCTCCCACATTTTGTTTTCTTCTTTGAGCACATGATGAATAGCCTTTTTCCATGTTTCGTCGCTGATCTCCGAAAATGCTGTGGTAAGCAATGGCCTGATATCATTCAACTTAAATGTTCTATTGTTTCTCGCTACGAATCCTTTAATTTGGCTCCAAATAAGCTCAATTGGATTTAAAATCCAGTGATATGGTGGAAGCTTGAGTACCTCATGACCAGCTGACCTTGCCATTTCATCGATTACGTATTTATCACAATCGCTGGCATGCTTTACTACAAGTTCCAGTAGTTCTGCCTTAATAAGGGATTCATTTACAACTTCATTTTTTGCACGCAGCCACTCAATAATGTCTTGTTTCTTCCAGGATGTATTTGGTTTCTTTTCGACACGAACGCTGTGGTAAGGAGCATTGTCCATCACAATTATGCTGCTTGGTTATTTATGTTAGGGAGTTCGTTTCTAAAGAAAAAACTATGCACATGACGACGTACAGCAGTTTTAACGAACTCATCGCATTCTCCGAGCATGCGCTTTTCTTTATTCCTGCGTTTGCCTGGAGTGGTAAGTTTTCCTGTTTTCTCAACTTCACGTCGCGATGTTCCTATGGACCTAACACTCACACCTGTAAGTTCGGAGCACAACTGTTCGACTTACCTCACTGACAAAGACGGATTCTTCTCTGTGAGTGCATTAAACACATGCAACACAATTCTTTTTTCACCGCTTTGTAATGGCTTACCCTTACGATGCTTCAGCGAAAAACTGGCGTTAGACTCTGCCATTATACATATAATAAGTACATGCGCAATAAACGATGGATAAAATAACGTATCTCTCGAACGCGCACAGTACACCTTCTAATGACAATACATGACTAATCCAGTTCAGAACAAGGTCAGTGATAAAACTGATATAAACAAATATATGTAATTCACTACCGCTAAAGCACGTGCTCTTGTGTAATCAGAAAGGCAGGCCTAGATGCAAAGGAACCTCCTCTTTACTTTGTTTAAGAATTAACATGCATTTCAGATAAATTAACTCTGTTGCGTAATATATTTAATTGAAACAGTTATGAAAGTAAATATTTGACAATTCTCTTTCAACATATAAAGATATATCACCATGTTAAATAACGAACTAATTTTTACCGCAAAACAGTCTCTACCAAACAGCAGCCAGTGAGAGGAGATGAGGTCACGTGACCGTTAAGAGATTACCGGGCAAGCTTACGTGAAACAAGGTATAATTTCCATCAATCAACAATGCACGTTTAATTGCCTCAACTTAAAATACAGACAAAAGTGAATCGAGAATATATTGACACATTGCTTCACTCACACTGTTTATTCACAGGACATGTTTCAAGAGCTCTTGCTCCTATCCTCAGCTGATACTCGATTAGTGTAAGTTGTAGTGGTTTCTTTTTCCTATATAAATTTTAGGGCAAGTTTCAATTTGATCTCATAGATTCCTGGTTTTTCTATGGTAGTGATTGAATTTTTGGGAGGGTCTTTTAACAAATTTCTGATATTAAACCTATTTTGAGGTACAAGAGTTATGTTGTGTTTTGAGAATATTTTGTGGAATTTGTTATAGGCTGATGGGTAGAAGGTGAATTTTTTAAAAAGTTTTTTCTCTTTTTCTCCTGTAGGTTCTAGGGTGGTGGTTTCTTTTATTTTCTTAGCTTTGTTGAGTCTATTAACTGTTTTGTCTACTAAATTTGGGTTGAAACCGTTGGATATAGCTACTTTTTTTATGTGTAGGTATTCTTCTTGATAATCTTCTCTGTTTAGTGGAAAGTTATCATCCGAAAGATTAAACTGTTGAAAATGGCATGTTGGTGTTGTTTTGGGTTGAAACTGTTGTTCTTGATGTAATTATCTGTGTGTGTCGGTTTCCTGTAAATACCAAAGGTGAGTTTGTTGTTCATTTTTTTGATCTTGATGTCCAAAAAGGGGACTACACTAATCGAGTATCAGCTGAGGATAGGAGCAAGAGCTCTTGAAAAATGTCCTATGAATAAACAGTGTGAGTGAAGCAATGTGTCAATATATTCTCGATTCACTTTTGTACTAATTTGTGCTTCACTGTCCCTACGCTTCTTTCAAGTTTATACTTTAAAATACAGAATTCTTGTGAGCTTTAATTCATTACTGCTAATGTTTATGAATCTATCAGCAGTGAAGGTTTGTGTTTTATTTATACAGATAACAGTTGATTTTCTTTACTGATTTTACTTACCTTTCTATGAAACTTCTGAAGATATTCAGACACAACAATTTCTTCATTATGATCACTTAACTTAGTTGTTACTTTTTCATTTTCAGCTAGTAGTTTTGTGACCTTTTCACTTAATATATTTTCTCTGTCCACTTGCGTTCTTTTCAGCAGAACATAGTTAACATTCTTGTTCACTGTGAATATAAATACCATTAATATGAAATAAAATCAAGAAGCAATGTAGTTAATATAATTTTGAGTAGAACTAGTACACAATACTTAATATTGAGTCCCTACATACATAGTCCTTACCAATAGGAAACAATATGTCTGCTATTACATGCAAAAGGGCATGTCATCTGCATATATTTTCTTTATATTTTGCTGAATTAGTATTACTCTCAAGAATTCTTTACTGTGAAACTCTGAAATCAATACCAATGTAAATTATAGAAGAAAATGATAAACTTGCTTGCTTTAATTGTTTATTTTGTTAAACAATACAGTTAGATAAAGGAATTTTTCTGATGAAGCTATGTTTATTTAAAGCACTTGCCTATATTTCAAAGTTTTATTTTCCATCTAGTCACATTCAGTCTAGGATTTGAAAAATATTCAGATACTTTAAAAAGATGTTGCACTTCTAAAAACATATTTAATATGAAGAAACAAGCTGGCACAATACAGTTAGATAAAAGAATTTTTCTGATGAAGTTATGTTTATTTAAAGCACTTGCCTATATTTCAAAGTTTTATTTTCCATCTAGTCACATTTGGGCTAGAATTTCAAAATTATTCAGATACTTTAGAAAGATATTGCACTTCTAAAAACATATTTAATATGAAGGATTTTTCAATAAAAATTCTGAAAGAAGTACTAACTGCTAAATAGCCATACAGTTTTTGATCCCTCTTCAAATATTATAAACCTTTCAATAAACTGATTAAGAACTTTTTTACAACAAGTAGGTTCACAAGTACACACCGTAGAAGCCCGAAATACCACGGATTCAGATTTAATGCAGGTATGAAGCAGATTTCGTTGGGATGGATTATGATGCAATGATGGTGGATGCAGATTAATTTCTCACCTTTGATGACGATCTTGAAAAAATCTAGGAGTTTCTCCTGAAACTCTGGATAATTAGGCGCATCTATAATTGTTGAGCGATGAGATCTTTTTCTTTACCAGGATCGCGGTAACGGGGCTGATAAAGATAGTATGACTATCTTTAAAGAATGAATAATACTTTTCTCTATATCGAGATTTAACTGTATTGGAACACCACAGTGAAGCGAAATAATTATTAATTTTTAGATGAGTCGTATTTATTACACATCTGCTTCACTTTCATACCTATTTTGAGGACATGTTTCGCAAATCATCGTTTGCATCTTCTGCTCTTAAGCGACTAAAGCTTGATCCAGTGGTGTGGTGGGTGTGGGTAATTCTGGAGTTGCTGCTGCCATCTGTTGATTTATTTAGTGATGAACTTAAATGTGGGATTCTCTTCTGGCGGGATTTCAAAGTTCATTAGTTGGTTTTTATGCTTTTCTATGTATATTCTCTCCCATATGACGAGTTCACTATGTTTTTGTACGTATTTTAGTAATTCTGTGCTATCTTCAATTTCATGATTTTTCAGACCAGAAATGAGCTGCTATTGCGGACTTATCAATATTTTTGTATCTTAAGTGCCTGTTTCTTTTTGTCCTCCCTATGTAAATTTTTTCACAGTCTTTACACTTAATCTTGTAAATGCCTGATTTTTCCTCTGGTTTTATCTTATCAGTATTATTACTGTGAAGTAGGTTTTTAATGTTGTAATTGTTTTTTGGTGCCAATATTCAAGAAATACAATATAAAATTGGCACCAAAAAACAATTACAACATTAAAAACCTACTTCACAGTAATAATACTGATAAGATAAAACCAGAGGAAAAATCAGGCATTTACAAGATTAAGTGTAAAGACTGTGAAAAAATTTACATAGGGAGGACAAAAAGAAACAGGCACTAGAAAGAAAGAACACTTCAGGCACTTAAGATACAAAAATATTGATAAGTCCGCAATAGCAGCTCATTTCTGGTCTGAAAAATCATGAAATTGAAGATAGCACAGAATTACTAAAATACGTACAAAAACATAGTGAACTCGTCATATGGGAGAGAATATACATAGAAAAGCATAAAAACCAACTAATGAACTTTGAAATCCCGCCAGAAGAGAATCCCACATTTAAGTTCATCACTAAATCAACAGATGGCAGCAGCAACTCCAGAATTACCCACACCCACCACACCACTGGATCAAGCTTTAGTCGCATAAGAGCAGAAGATGCAAACGATGATTTGTGAAACATGTCCTCAAAATAGGTACAAAAGTGAAGCAGATGTGTAATAAATACGACTCATCTAAATATTAATAAATACTTTTCTCGTTCAAAGATGGAAATTTAATTCCTCAAACAATTTTAAATTCTTTGAAACAATCAAAAATGTTACTAATGTAGTCTTTTTACAACCAGTGGTAGATTCCATGGTAAACTATATCTTTTCTTTCGCACATGCTACTTATACATCTTTGATGCATACACAAAATTGTTTCTACAAACACTTGGATAGACAAATATATGTCTTACCCCTAAGACTGCCCCTCAAAGTCCAACCTCTGCAGTCCACGTGCCGAGGGGTGGACAATGGTGAGTAAGGGTGTGCCTGGTAGGGTGATATATGGCAGGGACATGGTGTGCCCTACAACTGTTACGGCTGCCAAGAAGGCCTATCAGGAACTCCGAAAACCGGCAGAAGAGGCTCTGGCAAACCCAAGCCAAGATGGAACAGCATATGCTGATGGCTGCATGGCAAATGGGGAGCTTGGTCGTTAATATGCGAACTCCGGATACCAGGCGCCCTCTGGTCTTAAGTAAGCCTTCCTGCAGCTTGGGAAACTGCAGGTGACCATTTGTATCCCAATTGTTATAGCTAAAGACAGAGTCAAAAATTAATGAAAAAGGGGATGTGCCCTCATTCGCATCAAAACAAGAGGTATCTGTGCCTCAATCTCCTGCTGGACAGGAAAGGTTTATGGATGAAGAGCTACTCAAAAGCCCACTCAAAGACCTAACTGACAGACAGGAGCAAGGAACACAAGAGGCTGAAGTGCCTCCGGACCTTGAGGAGTCTCTCAAAAAGCTCCAACTTAAAACTAAATTTGTAAAACTGGGAGGAGTGGCTAGGAAATGCTTAAAGTGGCTAATTAAACATGGCCACAAGCCAGAGGAAGCTCATACCATGGCCTTGGAGCCAATTAAAGGAAAGACGAGCAGTACTAAGAGGGCTAGGTCTGGAGACCACTCTGGAGCTTGAGCCCAAGAAAGCAAAGAAAAGGGAAAGGAAGCCTAGCGGGCAAAAGGAGCTGCCTTTGAGCACTGGGGTTCCACCTGCACGGACATGTAGGCAGATTCCCAGCTGTGTTCGTGTAGGGATATTGTCAGCTGACTTTCCCCAAACCCTATTAAATCAAGAACAGCTAGAGGCTATCCAGGATTCTATTTTGGATAAAATATTGGAACAAAAGGAGGAGGGTTTGAAACCCAAGTTTCTTAATTCCAGTTACAAACCTGGCTGGCTTGTGCTTGCCTGTGATGGGGAAGCCACGGCTAGATGGGTTCAAAGCATTGCAGGAGAGCTCAGGCCATGGGAGGGGGCTAACTTGAAGGCCGTGGAGGAAAGTCAGATTCCTCATACTATGGTCTTGGTTGGCTACTTTCGCAACAGCCTTAAGGACACAACAGAAAAAATGCTAAGCTTCATTACAGCACAAAATGAAGACCTAAATGTGAATGAGTGGAGGGTGCTTAGAAGGGCTACCGAAGGGGAAGCAATTCAACTTACTCTCTCCGTAGATCACCTATCTGCAGAAAAGCTTAAGAAGAGAGCTTTCATAATAAGCTACAAATTTGGCCAAGTACAACTTTGACCAAAAGGGCAGCTTTTAAAAGAATCCGAGGGGATCCTACAGAAAAGGCCCAGTCTCTGAATGAGGATAAGCCCAAGATCACTGCCTTGAAGGAAGGGGACAAGGCCACTTTTGAGGCCAGTGTTGAACCCACAACAAGCAAAGCTGGCTCCACTTCTACTCATAAGACCTTATGGCCTAAGGAACAGAAGAAGAGGAGTAAAAGAAGCGGCAAGAAGGCTAAGGGCAGTAATCAACTTCGACCAAAAGGGCAGCTTTTAAAAGAATCCGAGGGGATCCTTAAAAACGGGGCTCCTCAACAAAGACAGCAAAAGCCTTCAGAAGGGCCCTCTGGGACCTCTACAGAAAAGGCTCAGTCTCTGATTGAGGATAAGCCCAAGATCACTGCCTTGAAGGAAGGGGACAAGGCCACTTTTGAGGCCAGTGTTGAACCCACAACAAGCAAAGCTGGCTCCACTTCTACTCATAAGACCTTATGGCCTAAGGAACAGAAAAGAGGAGTAAAAGAAGCAGCAAGAAGGCTAAGGGCAGTAATCTGCCTAAGTAAGCCATTATGCCAGCACCTACAGGCAGAGATTTCAGGTGCATCTAGGCAAATCTCCAGCACTCTAAAGCAGCCTCGCAGGTGCTCAGCTGGGGTTTTGTCAGGATGCACCTTGATATAGCATTTATACAGGAGCCATGGGTCTTTAGAATCCATGTCAGAGGGCTCCCAACGAACACATATAAGCTACTGTATAGTACTGAACATAAAACTCCAAGGGCTGCAATTGCATTTAGTAAGAATGTAAAATTCTTCCCTATTCCAGAATATATCTCCAGAGATATAGCCACAGCAGTAATAGCAGTACCTCACAGAAGGGAAGGCAAGAGGTTGTAATTGCCTCAGCCTATTTCCCTGGTGATGTGGGTGATAAACCTCCTCCTTTAGTTAAGGAGCTGATATCCTACTGCAAGAAAAGAAAGAAGCAATTATCAGCTGCGATGGAAATGCCAACCACATTGTATGGGGCAGCAGGAATACTAACATAAGAGGTGAGTCGCTCTTGGAATATTTGTCATACAACAATATTGACATTATCAATAGGAGGAATGAACCTACCTTTGTAAATACTAGGTGGCAAGAGGTTTTAGATTTAACCTTGGCTAGCCACCTGATAAGTAAAGCAATTAATTGGCATGTCTCAAATGAAGTCTCGGCTTCAGATCACAGGCATCTGAGATTTGAAATAGAGGCAAGTCATGTTGATAGAAAGGAAGTCAGAATCCCACAATTAACCGACTGGGAAGTTTATCCGGAATTTCTTAGGTCGGAAGTGGAGAATTTTGACACACCTATTGAGTCGATCTGTGAATTGGAGTATGTGGCAACCCAACTCAGTAGCCTCATTATTTCATCTTACGAACAGTGTTGTTCTTGTACCATCAAAAAGGATAAAAGCAATGTCCCATGGTGGAACAAGCAACTTGCCAAGCAAAGAGTCATGGTCAGAAGACTCTTCAATAAGGCAAAAATTACAGGTAATTGGTGTGAGTATAAGGAAGCGCTAACCAATTACAATAAAGAATTAAGAAAATCCAAGAGGAAAACATGGAAGAGCTTCTGTGAGGGTATTAATGAAATACCCACCACAGCTTGAATGTATAAAATCCTCTCAAAGAATCATACCAATAGTATTGAATATTTAAGAAGAGCGGATGGGGAATACAGAGTCAAAAGGAAACTCTAGATTTGCTTATGAAGACTTACTTCCCTGATTCTGATATTGAAGAGGAAGAAAAGGCCCACAGATTAGGACCTTCTCAAGGATACAGCAATAGGACCAAGAGCCTAGCTGGTTGTATCTTAAACTCTAGTCATATTAAATGGGCGTTAAACTCATTTAAGTCGTACAAAGCAGCAGGAGGAGATGGAATCTTCCCAGCTTTGCTACAGAGAGGTCAAGAAGTTCTTGTCCCAATTTTGGGAAGACATTTTCATGCAAGCCTCAGACTAAATCATATTCCTCAAATATGAAGGACGGTTAGGGTGGCATTCATACCAAAGCAGGGAGGAGTGATTCCACAAAGCCTAATGCATACCATCCTATTAGTCTAAGTTCCTTTATACTTAAAAGTATGGAGAAGCAAAACCTTAATCAAGGGGATGCTTCAAAAAACACAATTTGCCTAACAAACAGGCAAATCAACAGTGTCGGCCCTTAACAATCTTGTTACGAAGATTGAAAAGGGGTTTAGGTATAAGCAAATAGCTCTCTGCACCTTTCTGGATATTCAAGGGGCTTTTGATAGCACCATGTATGAATCCATTAAAAAGGCTGCAGAAGCAAAGGGAATTGACCCCACCATAATCAAATGGATACTAACCATGCTACAATGCTACAATATTACAGCCAACCTCAAAAGTGAAGAAATCAACATAAGGTCCAACAAGGGGTGTCCCCAAGGAGGGGTGCTCTCGCGCCTGTTATGGACCTTGGTGATGGACACACTTTTCGAGAAAATGGCTCCCGCTGGTGTTGAAGTTCAAGGTTATGCAGATGACTTGGTCATTATGATTAGAGGGAGGGATGAGACCATTTTGATAGAGCTCCTCCAAAATGCCCTCAATCTTGTAAATGACTGGTGTAAAGGAGAAGGGTTGTCTGTGAACCCCAACAAAACAGTCATTATACCATTCATGAGGAAGAAAAGGCTATTCTTCACAGCCCCAAATCTCGATGGTATAACACGAACAGCAGGAACAAGTCAAATATCTGGGTCTAATTCTGGACAGCAGATTGACAGTTAGAAAGAGTCTGTGGGAGGGCTCTGGCGGCAATCAGAACTTGCTGCAGCCTTTTGGCAAAACATGGGGTCTTAAGCCTCATACGATCCTTTGGGCGTATATGGCTATAATAAGACCTATGGTCACATGTCTCTTTGGTATGGTGGTCAAAAGTAAAGCAGAAAACAGCAATAGCCCATTTGCAGAAAGTGCAAAGGCTGGTCTGTTTATGCATAACTGGTGCTATTAGCACATGTCCTACTGCCGCCATGGAGGCACTTATAGGCCTAAGGCCTCTGCATATTGAGGTTGAAAGAATGACCTTAAGCAGTGCCTTTCAGCTGCAAAGAAGTATTTAAAGCCGGTGACCTATTAGGTCACATGGAAATTCTCCGGGAAATCAAGGAGGAAAATGTCATAATGTTAGGGGACTGGATGTTACCCCAACCTAATTTGGATCTCTCCTTTACCTTTAGGATTCCTGAACGGTTGAACTGGAGAGAGCCCATATATGAGAATAAGTCATCTGTATGGTATATGGATGGCTCAAAAATGGACGGGAAAACTGGAATTGGGGTTCATGGGCCATATTTTAGCATTTCTAAAGCCCTGGGTACCAGCCCCTACATCTTCCAAGCGGAAGTTCATGCCATAGAAATCAGTGCCCATCAGTGCACCACGAATGCTGTGGTGCTAATGTCTATATTTTATCAGACAGTTAAGCTGTGTTAAAGGCCCTAAGGTTACCCTTGTGTGGGTGCCAGGACATGAAGGAATCGAAGGCAATGAAATTGCTAATTGCCTGCCAAAGAAGGTGCTAATACCCCTTTTATTGGCCCTTAACCTTTCTGTGGTGTACCAAATGGCTATATCAAAGATAAGATAAAGGCCTGGGAAATCAAGAAAGTCAATCGCTATTGGGAAAATGTTCCAAAGCAGGATCATGCAAAGGAGTTCATTGAACGCTCTGCAAAGAGATCCAAGAGGATCCTCGCTCTCAACAAACAGGAGTTAAGGCTAATAATTGGCCTTCTAACTGAACACTGCCCTCTAAGATGGGTAAGATTGGGACGAATATTTGTGGATTCTGTAAAGAAGAAAAAGAAATGGCAAGACACATTCTTTGTGAGTGTGAAGCCATTGCCTGGAGAAGATTAAGGCATCTGGAGTCGGTTTTTCCAACTTCAGGACAGATTGCCTTACTAGCACCCCAAAAACTTATAGGCTTTTTTAATAGCCTTAATATAAGCTGGGACCCTACTCTACAAAGGACTTGTAGAGTAGGGTAATGCACAATAGATCTATTAGGTCGCAGTGCTGAGAAGTTGCAAGGGCTTTCACTACCCCTTTTCAATCATCATCTTACTCCTAAGACTTTCGTAATCAGAAGAACAAAATATTTTAAAATATTCAACAACCCACCATGATCCGTTGCCATGGTTACACCATAACCCACTTTACATCACTTCTTTATTTTATTATAAATACTAATAACTTTGACTATTCCTAACAACATGAAGTATAAAAATAATTGCTACAAATAAA
The DNA here is from genome assembly GCA_030765055.1 of Mantis religiosa. NCBI lineage: Eukaryota > Metazoa > Arthropoda > Insecta > Mantodea > Mantidae > Mantis > Mantis religiosa. The sequence goes on from CM060954.1 coordinate 43,089,557, forward strand.
AGTATGTCCCCATATATATTAAAGTTCAGTTAAAAATATTCCGCAGAGGTTCTACAGTATAATTTTCACCCCAACCCTTGTTGACACTGGCCACTGCATTCCGAAAGTAATAAATGATACCACCATTCTTAGCCTTGTCCTTTTTAATCAGCTCATATAATTCTGCTGAATGAAATCATGCACTGCACGTGGGGCGGGAAGGGAGAATGTAGTGATGTCATCTGCATCTTAGGCACAGTTCTTGCTAATTCACAGTTGCTTTTTTGTGAAGCATGCTACTGAAGACATAATTTGCAATAAGTTTTTTTGTATTGTGAGTTGAAAAAGGCGTGATGGAAGATGCTGATGATTAGTTTCTCACCTTTGGAGACGATCTGGTAGAAATCTAGTAGTTTCATGGCAGCTCTGGAGCAATGATTCTTACCTCTGGTCACAGCCTTGGAGCAAAGGTATTTGATACCGCAATTGTTGGAAAATTAACAACAATTCTTCTCTTTTGAATACTGTGGGATTTATTCTACAAAACAATTAGTAAATTCTGCTACAATTTTAAATAATGTAGATGCACTCCTTGCACAAACAACTGTTGCATCAATGAACTTTATATCTTGGGCGCACGCCACTAGTGCAACACAAATGCATTCACAACTAAACGTTTTCTGCACAATCGCAGAGCGACACAAAAACACCTCTTACTATCAAAATGGTTGTCTGCAGAATGACGCCAAGCTATCTGATTATTTTGGGTTCTCTGCACATTATGTTTCTAGAACAACTAAATTACTTCTCTTTTATTGATCCACGTCACCACATTACATAATTGCATTATTGCAATTATCAATAGAAACAGTATTATGTAACATTAACTTGTATTGTATCATTCCATGGTCTACCCAATTTCACATTTCCTGTTTTGTACAAATTACCTTTTTCCAGAAAAATTCAAAATTAATTATTAAAATTTAAACAACATGAAATAATTGTCACAAATTACAATTTTGCAATAAGGATTGAGTATAGCAAATTTTCAGATATTGATAATTTCATAAACTAATTATGCCAACAGTATATTTTGTAAATTAAGATCCAAAACATTACACAGTTGAGAAAATGTTTAAAATGCATGAGCATACATGAAGAAACAAGCTAAAAGAAAAGAACTAGTTACATCAGAAGATTTTTTTCAAAAAGGTTCTAAAAGTGCATATCAGATGACACAGAAGTGTCAGAAAGAACAGTAAAAGGCATTGTTGTTGTTTTCAAATGCTAGGCTTTGGCAATGAAGTCATTAGCTCTCTTGCTCTCCAATATTTCTGTGTAGTAGGTCCGGCAGGTAGGGCTTCTCAGGTTAAAAGATGTTCTTCAGTCATTTCCTCTTCTTTGTTGCACAGAGGACAATTTGGACTTGTATAAATTCCTATTCTGTGTAAGTGTTTGGCTAAATAATCATGTTCCGTGAGTAATCTAAAATTTGCTACTGCAGCTTTGCATGGGATTTCTGGAATAATTTCTGGATTTTTAATTAAAATGTTCCATTTTTTATCTTTGGCTTTGTTAGATATTGATTGGTTTTGTTTGTTTTTATATTTGCTTTTGATTAATCTTATTACAGATGTAAAGGGTAAGTTTTTAATTTTGTCCTGAATTAAATTTGCACCTTTTTTGGCAAGAAAATCAGCTGATTCATTTCCAGCAATTCCACAATGTGCAGGTATCCATTGTAATATAATTCTTTTCTGTAGTTTTTGAAGTTGTTGGATCATTTTGTGACATTCTTTAATTTGGATTGTTAAAGAATGCATACAAAATGAAGATCAGAGCACTCTCTTTGGAACTCCAGGTAAAAAGCATAGCACTCCAAAATGAGTAATAGATAGATGACTTTGACCAATGTGTCATTAGGACTAAAAATTTTTATGTTCAGGAAAAAGTTGCGCCTATAATATCTAAATTACTTTTTATTTTAAGAGAGAGCATTAAGATTCAGGGCAGTAAGTTGTCTTCATTAGAATAGTGAGAGAAGTGGTTTTTAAATGAAAAAACACTAAAACAAACAGAAGATGCTTATAGAAGAGCACAAGATTCCTTCTGAACATCCCTGGTGAAGAAGACAGTCTACGTGGTATTAAACAGCTGAAATAATTTTATCAACAATATCTGCAATTGTGATTGCATACGAACAGATTTGCACTACTAATTCAGCCTGGTAAATTGTGTATACATATTTCTGCAAGGACTGTACCGCATTTCTAATGAGCATGTTAACTGAAGCTGATGCAACAGTCTGCTTAATGCTGGCTACAACAAGAATGGCAATGAAGAACAAGATGACGGAGAAAATGTGGAGGTGGAAGAAAACATTCTGAATGTCAGTAAAGTGATAACTCATTTAAAAATGTGATTCCATGGATGGGCAGGCAAACTGAATCAAACTGCATTCATCTCCTCCATCTTGCCACAATGCACAGAGAGAAAACATAGCACATCACTGTGTCAAACAAAATTTACTGATTTGAATAGTTATAAATAAAAGCGTTGTTAACAGTGAAGCTAATTTCATGTATAAAGACTAAAATGGAGTCATACCTTTTAAAACTTGTAACTTCACTCACGTCCTTTTACAAAATCAGGAACGTTTTCAAAACTGTTGCAGTTTCATTCTAAGATGATTAGTGACTCATCACAGTTGGTTGTTGTCTGGATCTCTTGTAATTGGCTCCCTCTCTCGGAAGATTCTTTACATAAGTTCAGTAGACCAATCACTGATGGCACATCAAAATTTAGAATATGTTTAATAATAATTTTTTTTCCCATGTTGTATTATTAAAAACATTCCACATATTCTAAACTTTGATGTGCCATCAGTGAGTGGTCTACTGAACTTATGTAAAGAATCTTCCGAAAGAGGGAGTCAATTACAAGAGATCCAGACAACAACCAACTGTGATGAGTCACTAATCAGCTAAGGATGAAACTGCAAGTTTTGAAAACGTTCCTGATTTTGTAAAAGGACGTGAAGTTACAAGTTTTAAAAGGTATGACTCAATTTTAGTCTTTATACATAAAATTTACTGATTTTTTTAAAACAAAGAAAAATTAGGTTTTTGTAAAATATGTACAATGGAATATAAACCAAGATCGGTTATGGACTGGAATATATCTTCTAGCATAACTAGTGAAAAAATTAAAAGTATAATAATATATATAGTACAATGTAAACCTCTTTTCGGTAAACTGTTTATTGAATATTTTGTAATAAGTCTCATGACACCTGAAAGTGTGCCTAAGTATTGGTGTAAATGTGGGGTAGCCTATATTTTTGTGCTTTTTAAAGAAAAAGATGGGTTAATTGATGGAAATTAATCATTCCTCCATACTAGCTGTGTATAGGCTAAGGTTTTGGATATCCGACTTGTCAGTTTCCACTGAAAAGTCTCCAACAGACAAGAAGTTGATTTTCAAAAGTAGCATTGATATAAAGGGAAAAAATATTCTAGCTTGAACAAAATGACAACCCAATTCTTACAATCAAGTTGAAAGCAAAGCATTGACTGGTGGGGCAGTTTCAACTAGCAGAGGAAAAGCATCAAAGCAGATTCCATTATCTTCAGAATTGAACGATGTATTTTAGGATTCTATTTTGAAAGATAGTGACCATAATGTTGAACTTGACTTACTCAGTGGGAACTTCCAGTCAATAAAGATGCAAGATGCATGTTCTATGCTGGATTCTTCTGAGAAGACAAAGTGAGAACTACAGGTAACATGTTTTCAGTGTGAGCACACGTGAGCATGTATAAAGATGTTATCAAAACTGAAATTCACTTTTGGAAGGCGCTGAACATAAACAAATTTGGTATTTAACTGAATGTTTATTTTTTTGGTTATGCTGTTCACGATCACACACATCCATCCACTACATGTGAACACCACACATCGTTTTCTAAAAATGCTTTTTTATTTTTTTTTTGTATTCAAAGGAGGGAATATCAAAAGATGTATTTACATTAAATTTCAGTATCAAATTTTTCAGTGGAATGCATCTTACTACACATGTAATGGAGAAAGTAAAGCAAAGTAAATAAATAAATGCAAAAACATATGCTTAACCAAAAAATAATGTCAAACATTAAATTTCTTTCACTTCGCACCATCATGTTGACCTTAAATCATTATGTGAATAAGGGCAATTATTAACCCTTTCACCGATATGAACGTCATATGACGTCCAAGTTAAAATTCCCCAAACCGATATGGACGTGTATAGACGTCCTGCGCATACATGCATTTAATGCTCATTTAACGCCAATTATTTTAATCTTGCTGTTTTACAATAAATTTAAATTAGTTCTACAAGGAATGTAAACGTACCCTTAAAGGTTTCTTTTTGAATTGTACACCTTCAAACCTGGATAAACACCCAAGGGCACATCTGCAGATTCACACCAAATAATATTGGTTTTCTTGCAAACTTCTTTTTCGCAACACACTACACATTTTCGAAATGGTTACAACTTTTTTTGGTTGTGGGTGGTATACTTTTAGGAAAGTGTTTTCTCTCAAGTATGAGGGGTGGTGTCGTGGTGAATTTCTTACCCCCTAGTATAAAGAGGCCTCTGAGTATTATAATACTCAATTAGGTTACGAGCTCTTTATACGCGCAAGTACAGGTAGATGAATGTCTTACATGAATTTACAGCTCTGAAAATTACTAAACAACTGTGCATAGTTACATCCAGTGGTATAAAAATACTTTTTTTTTTTTTTTTACCATTTAACTGTTTTCCGTAAAGAGGGATAGCTAGTAATAGCTGATCCGCATCACCCATATTTGACCCGCCATTTCCCCAAACAATGGAGTAGCTAACATGCCATCTGTAGACCAGCACACATCACTGCTACGTATGTCCTAAAGATCTCCTTCATAATCATACAACAAATCTTTCAGATTTTCTACAGTAATATCAGAACCCTGTACACATCATACCCAAGCTAATTTATTTGCTACATTACGGGGATAAGCCATGGTTAACATTGAAATTTAACAATTTCAAATGTGCCATTCATTTAGCTCTTGATAGCTATAAGAAATCACTCTGAACACAGAGTATAAATAACTAAAATACAGAGCGAAAACAGCTGCATAAGGCTACCAGAAACCTTGGTTGAGAAACACTGTAATAACAGATGCTGACAGAGAGTTTTCTTTCCAGTGTGTGAGTGTGTAATGCAACATATTCTTGTATGATTATCGCTTGGTATAGCATAAATAAACTAAACTTGAACCGGAGAAGTCGCTTGCATAGCTATACATATATACATTTGTTTGTATACACACAAAACAAAATGATTCAAATGTTAGGCATGTTCGGCACAAAGAATGGCTTTTGCTACAGTGAAACAAAGTAGTGAAATTTCAACGATTTATTAATGTAGTCTCTACTTTATTGTTACTGTAGATTTATACTGCCTTTAATGAGTTTTAAACCAGTTTTTGTTTCGTTTAAATAACTTAATAAATACAGAAAATATGGAATTGTATTTATGATGCATTTTTACAGCATTTAACAATTTAAATGTCCTGTTCTGTTTATTGGGTATCCATTTCCGGCCCCTGAAGGGTTTAAATGGCCATCGGCAAAGCTGTTAATAACTGTGTATTGTTATTTTACGAGGTGTGTCCGTAAAATAAGGTCTCCCATTTTATTTAATATAGAAAATATGTATATTGTCAATGAATGTTACATTGATGGAAAGGCGGAACTTACAGCTATTTTTCAACATAATCACCATTGTGATCGATGCACTTTTGCATGCGCTGTGGCAGTTTTTGTATACCCTTGTCATAGCACTCTCCCGCCAAGTTGCGCAGATAGCGCTCAACCTCGTTTTTCAAATCATCATCGGTCTGGAAATGTGTTCCACTCAGGTGTGACTTCAACTCAGGAAACAGACGATAATCACTAGGTGCTAAGTCTGGATTGTAGGGGGGATGGGTGAGGATGTCCCATCCAAACTGGGCCAGGAGATCAGCCTTGCACACACCTTGCGATAATGCAAATGTTCTGTCAAAATCTTGTCAGTCGTAGTCTTACTAACTTCAGGGATAAGTTTGCACAGCTCACGAACTGTCACACGCTGAACTTTAAGTATTTCTTGCTCCACTTTTGCAATTGTTTCAGCTGAAACCAAAGGCCGACCAGAACGTTGTTCATCATGGACGTCTGTACGTCCGTCTTTGAATTCTCTGACCCACTTTCGCACGTTTTTGACGTCCATACACTGTGGCCCATAGACTTGGCATAACTGACAATGAATTTCAGTGGGAGTAGTGCCCTTAGCACTCAAAAAACGGATCACTACGCGCAACTCGCACTTGGCGGCAGAAGTGATAGGAAGCTCCACCGCAAACGGCTGCCGAGCCAAGACTAATTGTTGCAACGAGTTCGTTGTGGTAGGGATTTGAAGGGGTGAAACCAAACTACACGCCAGTGTTGCTGGATCTCACATAATAGCGTTCCTCACGGCTCCAGTGCCTTTGGAGACCTTATTTTATGGACACGCCTCATTATTTCCCTAAAAAATAATTATAAAAAGATTTTATTCTCACCATTTTTAGCTCGAGGGTTAAGAGGAGTAAGAACAGGACGTGAAGTGGTGAAGCAAAACTTCTCCAGGGTATTTTGTTGTTTGTGAATAGCCTCATCATCAATTCCAAGTTCCAACAAACACTGTTCTTGATCTAATCTTTCAATTTCTTCTGCATCTTTCATTGAGGCTGATAATGCTAAGGCGAGCTGCAAATTTGTATCTCCTTTTGTATTGCTACTCTGAAACAGAATGAAACACTTGCTTACAAACAATACATATTACCTGAATTGTTATATAAAATCTTATACACAAAGTCAAATATACTGCAACGAAGATCATCATTCAGCACCTATTTATATCTGAAGTGTTGCAATAATCTAGCTGGTTAGTTATGAAATATAGTGGATTATGAATAAAGGCAACTTAAATGAATGTTGGAAGCTTGAATTCTGAATTTCAACTTGATTGACTGACAGAAAGAGAGAGAGTGTAACTGTGAAATAACAGCTAACAATTGCAGTTTGTGAGTTTGAAAGAAAGGCATATTAAGTAAAAGTCATAATTTGCAATAATTTTATTCATTATTACACTGCAATAAAGTGCTTGACAGTAAAATTGTTGCAATTACGAAAATAGCATGTATGTGATCATGCATGCATTCATGCAAGCATATGTGCATGAGTGCGTGCATGCATGTTTATTTTACTACCTCACTAACAAAAACTGAATTCACAGATTGCTGCAATAGCATGTTGCCTGCAGCACAGAGTACCTAGTATTGAACCTTGGAACTGCTGATAACAATTCTAGTTTTTTGATGCTGAGAGATCTGGTATAGCGTGCACTTAGTCCTGTGAGGTTCTTTTGAGAAATTAGATTCCAACTGATTGAAGATTAGAGCAGCTCCTCATCTACCTAACTAGTGGCCAGGAGGAAGATTGGTGGTAGTAGTAGGGCTAAGATAATTAGCCAGAAGCAGTAGGTATGCTGACCACCGAAGTTGAGTTCTGCCTTCTTCTAATATTCTGTTCTGACAGCCAGATAATGCAGTAGTTATAAGATAGACACTTACTACTCTGGGCTGTTTCACCATAGACTTAAGTTTAATTCAGATGAAGGATGAACAAGTGAAAGAGTAAAAACAGAGTGATCAAATTTATTTGGTTTTCCCATTAGCCACTTTAAACTGACAATGTTATCATTTAAGATTGAGTTTCTATAAGTATGCAAGTCAGCAACTAGTTCGTAGGAACTCATAATAGAATATCTTAGTATAGGGAAATTTTGTTCACTTACAAGTTGTTTCAACATTCTTATTCATAGGAATAAAAGAGGTTTTATAGTATGCGGGTCATTCAAGTGAATGCAGGACATTTTTTTTTCTTCAGTTTTAAATGGATGCCAAGATGGTGGACAACAGTGTGAATGTCCACATGGAACAGTGTGTTGTGACTAAGTTTTTAGTGAACAAGGTCATATAACCTGCTGAAATTTACAGAAGACTTCAGGCTCAGTACAGTGATGAGACACTCAGTTGCAGTAAGACATATGAATGGTACAGGCACTTCAAAGATGGCCGTATCTCAATCACTGACGATTCTGGTTGTGGTGGATCACAGCCCATGGTAGTCATTTCTGAGAACATTCAGCGCGTGGAGCAGCCGATCCTGGACAATCATTGCATAACCCGTTGTGAAATTGCAAGGGTGTTTGATTGCAAGGTTATGTCACGACTGTCCAGGATCAGCTGCTCCACATGTTGAATGGTCTCAGGAATGACTACCACGGTCTATGATCCACCACGACCAGGATTGTCAGTGATCGGGATACGGTCATCTTTGAAGTGCTTGCACCATTCAAATGTCTTACTATGACTGAGTGTCTCATCACCGTACTGAACCTAAAGTCTTTTGTAAATTTTAGCAGGTCTTATGCCCTTGTTCACCAAAACCTTCATCACAACATGCTGTTCCATGTGGACGTTCAAACTGTTGTCCACCATCTTTAATAACGGTCTAACCAGAAGCACGGGAAATGAGCATCGCCTACCATTAAAAGAACACAGATGCCACTGTCTACCGCATACAAAATCTCCAGTCTAGGCATTCATTTAAACCTGAAAAAAAAGAAATGTCCCGGATTGACTTGAATGACCCTTGTATATGTAGAATGAAAGAAAGAAAAAAGTCTTAACTCAATATGCATTTGCTTGGTAAGTTAAAAAATAATGCTATACTATATGCCACGATTTCTTGAGCGTTCGGCTTCCAAGTTCTCATTCGGTAGGTTTTACTTAACTCCATAAACATAAATGACAACTATGAAACATGAAATACCTATACACTCTGATATCTAGTGGCTAATATGCTAAGCTTTCATGCAGGCTCTTTGTTTCTCTGTGTGCAGAGTCCATGTATGCCGCATTTCATTTTGTGCCATTTCGAGGTTAATTAGCTAACCAGTTTGTAATTATGGCTGAGGACACACCAACTCTTTATATATACTTCCGAGCAACAAACTCCAACTCGGAAACCCGCACCTACAATTGTGTATGGTGATGGCTGCAAAATAGTTGCAGAAAGTTGTGATATAGAAAAGGATAACAATCAGCTAATGTTCCCACCCAGCAAATCCATAGAACGAGCTGTTGCTTACACAGGGAAAGGCATCAATACAGGAAAATACAATTGATGAAATTATCAATACATCAGAGGACACCAGCGATGAAAGTGCGCACCGGACTTGGAAATCAAAGAATCACAAAGCAAATGAGTTAGTGTTTACAGCTGTCATAATATTTGTTTTCTACTTTTGTATGTTTCATAAATATTAAGTATGAACATGCAGCATATCGGATCGAGCTCAATTTACTGTTTGCATATCTTGCGCATATCTTCACTTATCTTACATGCCATTTTGCTGAATTGTGTTTTTCTTGGTTGACCATGCTGTAGAAACAAAAGCACATTAATGGAAATTAATGTCATATCGACATGTTGGCCATAGTAGCTCAATGGTAGAGCAGCTGGACGGAAACCAGAAGATCCGTGGTTCAAATCCCGGCTATGGCATTGAATTTTTCAGTCTGAGTCTACGTTTCCACAAAAGCACATTAGTTCTTGCTTCTTCCTCCCTTCCTGCGCTGCACCCTAATACCAGCGCTCAAGAAAGTGTGCATATATAGTACATTGAAATTTAAATATAAAACATGAGACATACAAGCTGTCAAAATGAAAAGTAAGGCTAACTGTCACTTACATGTAGCATTTATTTACATCGGATAACTGCTGACGATGGGGACAAACCGTTCTCTGAAACATGTCCAAGTAAGGATAATTTAAGTGATGTTTGTGCTTGAATTACCGACTCATTACTTTCGAATGTTAATTACATCACTGTCTCTAACCTTTTCCTTCAAATAATACATTTACATACTTATTACTACACTGAGTTGCTGGTTACCCTTGGGCCCAATAGACTCAAACTCTGAGGTTGTCGAGCTAATGGGTCCCTGATTGGCATCTTGTCTAAAATAGCTTCATCTTCATTTTCAACCATCTGACTCTTACTTTGAATCAAAAGTTCCCAATTTCAAATAAATTTTTCCTAGTTTTTACACTCATTAACTTCATTGCTTGAATTTCTTTTGGTAGCCTTGCCCATTCTTTTTTACCTATCTTCTCCCTAAGCAACCTAGTTTCTTCACATTCTAAAAGCAAATGCCATTCTTTATCCTTTTGGTGACACAATGGGCATTTCTCCAGATTCCTACCTCTTCCAAAACCATTCAGATATTGCAATATATTTTGTAGGTAATTATATAGAAGTCACCCAGAATAAAGAGGATTTCTTAGGATATTCCCAGAAAATTCACGATATATGTACGTTTCATTTGTCATGAAAATATTTTGATCCTATATTACTTTAATAAAAATTTTAAAAAAATATTCAAGGTAAGTTTTTTTTTCTTCATTTCCATTTAAGGCAATTTCAGAAGTCAGTGGTCACCAATCATACCATAGAAGCAAAGGGTGAACACATTACCAAGTTTCTAGACACCAGAATTTTCTCAAATGCCTCAAATTACCATGCTTGACTACAGCACAAAGCCATCGAAATTTATAAGTAGCCCAACAACTTTAACAGAAAGTAAGAACCTTTAAACTAATGAGAAGTATTCCTTAAATCTCTTTTGCGCTATCTTGGTTAGTCAATTTGATAATGATCTTTAAGTTTGCACCATGTTATTATGCCTATTAAAGATTTGTGGGGATTATATTGGTTTTTATCTTCTTTACCGGCTTACCTGCAGTCAGCGAGCATCGGTGATTAATTTCTCAGAGTTGGTCTCAGATAAATGTTTTATATCACCTTTATTAGTGAAATAATACTTCCTATATAGGTTTAGTATTTATTCTACAGACACAACTAATAACTGAAAACACAACTATGCACATTGTTCTTAGGAACACTTCTACATCATTGAGAAAACTTTCTCGTAGTGTCAGTGGAAGCTTTTTTCCATCTCTATAGTTACCGCCAAACAGATATATAATTGATTTCTCAGTTTTAACTGCATATCTCTTCCTTTCTTTATCAATAACAACTATATTACAGTACACAAACATTTTAAAACTTCTAAAATTTCAATCAACATTCCAAAATTAATAAACAAATCTTGCTTGGGGCCATCTTTAAACAAGGCTTCAAAACTCAACAGAATTTGGCATCCCATCACTGATGACATTAAATGATAACCCAGATAGCGAAACAACATGAACTAATTAGAAATTAGTAGTGACCTTAGGAGCTAGGCCCCTCCCACCAGCCACACAGTCATAGCCAGCAACAACCCAGTCAGAGAAGACTCCCTTATGCACAAATACTGTATCCCAGTTAGTCAATGTTTCTAATGCAACTAAAACTTCACCAAAATGACTTTGACCACGTCACTGCTGAAGTTCACAGAGTCGGACAAACGTCTGGACCCACTTACTTCAACAGACCACAGCATATCAATCTGGAAGATTCTTCTAGAACTGTTTTATGATAGTCAAACATATACAAAATTATGAGTCAGCCTTGACCCTAGAAATTCTTATTTAATGATTATAGCGTTAATTTATACCATTTAATTTTGTTCTCCATGTGAAACTGTTTAGTTACACAAAACTAAATTTATTCTTATCAAATATCTAAATTAATATCTATAATCTAATGTTAACTGATACAGTTATACCTAAAACACTGGCACAACATAAAGCCATGCTTCATTATTTTTATCTATTTTTATAAAAACATTTATTAGATTATAATAAATTCTGCCGCATGCTTATTACAGACACAAAGATACAACAAAAACCAGCAAATGAAAAGAACGTACTTACCCTTTTGACAGATGCCTTTTTTTTATTGGGTTGTACAGGTAATAAATTTGGGAGTCCAAGAGCTTCCCTTTCTGCTTTTTGCCTCTCTTGTAATTGTAAAGCCTCTAGAAGCCATTTTGCATTTTTATTGTGTTTATTACCACATATTTTTATGTGACCCAAAAATAACTCCTTTTCATTATAACTTTTCAAACATAATGGACATGAAAAGCTATCATTTTTAACTACATTTTCTTTCTCATGTATGGTGGACTCACTAATATTACTAACATGATGTATATCAACATTGTTCAAACTTTCCACTATCTCAGGCTTATTTTTTGATACAAAGATTTCAGCCAAACTATCTTCTAATACTGAAGTTTTCAAATGAGTGTCACTTCTAGAAAGTTCCTCTCTTAAGTTCATTTGTGCTGCTGATTTCATCTGGTTCTTTTTTTCCAGAGATGTATTAATTTTGCAAACATTTTCTTCCATGGTTCCATGTTTTCTGCGCAACAAAACAAAAGCTTAAATATAATAAAATACCAACATTGCTATTATTAATATAATTTTGAGTCAAACTAGTACTCAATGCTCCACTTATTGCTAGTATTTACCTAGAACGTATTTCGTTAGGATCTTCCTAACATCATCAACTGTCATCGACTAATGGATGTTGGTTTGGTGAACTCCTTGGAGCTGATAGGTGCATCTCTGTCAGTATCTTGATGAACTTGAAGTTTGGGTTTTCTTCAAAGGTAGTGTCGAAATTAAACAATTTTCTTTCATATTTATTTATGAAGATTTTTTCCCATGTGGTTAATGTAGCTGGACCTTGGACACTTTTTAATAAGTGAATTTGTCGTTCTATATATAATGATTCTCCTCCCAAAAATGGTACGCTACCGCTGATTTATCTATTTCTATGTTCCTGATGTTCCTAAAATGCTCTTTAAGCCTAATGTTCAAGTTCCTTTTAGTTTTTCCAATGTAAAAGTGTTGTTTTCAAATGCTAGGCTTTGGCAATGAAGCCATTAGCTCTCTTGCTCTCCAATATTTTAAGTAGCATAAATATAACCGTTTTTTAAGTGGACACCAATTTTTTTTGTTTGTAATGGTGGTTACATCATCAACTCACTTTAACCCCCAGTATGTCTGGAGGGCCACACCTGTCTTTGGTTAATGGGTCCATCGGACCTGGCCGGGAGGAGTTTTAAAGTTCATCTCACAAGCACCAATTGTGGAACATTTGTACGCTGTGACAGGCCAGCGTAAGAGATGAAATAGCATTTCCTCTATTTCTGATGTAGTCATACCGCTAATGCTTGGTCCCCAGAGCGTCATTGGTAAAAGCAGGTTGCACCATGGGCAGGTTGAGGTTGGGATTTGGATAGGAGAGGTTATGGAATGCACATCACTATCCCTTGCATCCCAATGTAAAAGTTGTACAGCCTTTGCAGTTTATCCGGTACACACCTGATCTTTTTGTATGTGGGTATCTCCTTCGTATTATGTGATTTTAAAAGGTGTCGTACACTAAATTTGTTCTGTTGGGCCAAAGTAATATTGTGCTCTTTGAAGACTTTTTGGAAAAGGTGTGTAGCTCTGGGATGATCTCTAAATTTTCTGTATGAAGTTTCATTGCTGATTGAGGAAAGAGTAGTTACTTGTTTGCATCTTTGTTGTCTTTTGAATTTATCAATTTTCTTGTTGACCAATTCAGCACTGAATCAATTGTATTCTGCAATGTGAATCATATTATTCTACGCTTTGATATATTCCATCTTGTTTAAAGGTACATTAACCAGCCTGTAAGTTAAACTGTTGATAACAGCATGCTTGTGTTGTCTTGGGATATATCCATCTGATTTTATGTAATTTTCTGTGTGCGTTTCCTACCTATGTATGCCAAATTCAAGTTTTGTATGTTTTCTGGTAAGTTTAAAGTCTAAGAAAAGGATTTCATTGTTTGTCTCTTTTTCTATGGAAAACTTTATTGCAAGATTTTGTAAATTAAGTAGTTTTAATGCATCATCCATTTGATTCTCATTTACTATTGCCCAAATGTCATCCACATATCTGTACCAGTGTTTGAAAATGAGTGAGAATGCCTTTGTGATATGGGTTTCCAAAGAGCTCATGAAGAGGTCTGCCAAAACTGGGGACAATGGGTTGCCCACAGATAGTCCTGATTTTTATTTGAAATTTTATTCCTCTATGATGTTTTGGTCTAATTGTAGGGACTGAAGTCATGTTTGCATGTACTCCATGAGTTTGTATCTTGGCACACTTGGGAACAAAGAGATTACATCAAAAGATACCATTCGGTTGGTGGGAGAAAATTGTAGATTTTTAGTTTTGTTGATGAAAACTTTTCAAACAAAAATCAGGACTATCTAGATACCTACATCTTGCCAAATTCAAGTTAATTATGTTTTCTGGTAAGTTTCAAATCTAAGAAAGGGATTTCATTGTTTGTCTTTAATCCCTTTCTTAGATTTGAAACTTACCAGAAAACATAATAAACTTGAATTTGGCATAAATAGAAAGGAAACACACACAGAAAATTTCATAAAATCAGATGGATATAACCCAAGACAACACAAGCATGCTGTTATCAACAGTTTAGCTTACAGGCTTGTTAATGTACCTTTAAAAAAAAAAGATAGATTATATCAAAGAGTACAATAATATCATTCACATTGCAGAAAACAATGGATTCAGAGCTGAATTGGTCAACAAAAAGATTGATAAATTCAAAAGACAACAAAGATGCAAATAAGTAACTACTCTTTCCTCAATCAGCAATGAAACTTCATACAGAAAATTTACAGATCATCCCAGAGCTACACATGTTTTCCAAAAAGTCTTCAAAGAACGCAATATTACTTTGGCCCCACAGAACAAATTTAGTGTACAACACCTTTTGAAATCACAAAAGAGATACCCACAGACAAAAATCAGGTGTATACCGGATAAATTGCAAGGGCTGTGACAACTTTTACATTGGAAAAACAAAAAGGAACTTGAACATTAGGCTTAAAGAGCATTTTAGGAACATTAGGAACAAAGAAATAGATAAATCGGTGGTAGCGTACCATTTTTGGAAGGAGAATCATGATATAGAATGAGAAATTTACTTATTAAAAAGTGTCCAAGGTCCAACTCCTTAACCATGTAGGAAAAAATCTTCATAAAGAAACATGAAAGAAAATTGTTTAATTATGACACTACCTTTGAAGAAAACCCAAATTTTAAGTTCATCAAGATACCGACAGATGCACCTTTCACCTCCGAGCAGTTCACCGAACCGACGTCCATTAGTCGACAACAGCTGATGATGTTAGGAAGATCCTAACGAAACGCGTTCTAGGTAAATACTAGCAATAAGTGGAGCATTGAGTATTAGTTTGACTCAAAATTATATTAATTTTGTGCTTCATTGTATCACAGTCCTTACACAATGGAATAGAATCTCAATTGTCTATTTATGGTAAATGGGGGAACTACCATCTCTACCTAACTGGTGTACAGGAACGAGGGTGGTTCAATAAATGTCCATGTTAGGAATGAAGACACATTTTTTTCAAATTTTGAATAGAACTAGTACTCAATGCTCCATTTATTGCTAGTGTTTACCTAGAATGCATTTCATTAGGACCTTCCTAACATCATCAGGTGTTGTCGACTAATGGATGTTGGTTTGGTGAACTCCTTGGAGGTGATAGGGGCGTCTCTGTCGGTATCTTGAGAAGTTTGGGTTCTCTTCAAAGGTAATGTTGAAATTGAACAATATTCTGACATACCTTTGAAGAGAATCCAAACTTCAAGTTCATCAAGATACAGACAGAGATGCCCCTATCGCCTCCAAGGAGATCGCCAAACCAACATCCAGTAGTCGACAACAGCTAATGATGTTAGGAAGGTCCTAATGACATGCGTTCTAGGTAAACACTAGCAATAAATGGAGCATTGAGTACTAGTTTGACTCAAAATTATATTAATTTGTGCTTCATTGTACCATAGTCCTTACTCACTGGAACAAGTTATTTATTTCTGAAATGAAAATGTAACTGATCTTTAAGCACTTTCAAGGCAAATTAGCTTTATAAATATTGTTACAAATGTATTTTATGCTCCTAAACACAAACCTTTTCTCTTTATTTTAAATTTAAGTTATATGCAATTAATAGCAAGCAACATTCTTAATGCCGAAAGATGACAAATCTGTCAATATAGTTTATTATGATGGTAAAACATTATTAAACATAGAACTAAATGAAAGATTTCACAAATAAACAACTGAAAGGAGGGCAGGCAGGCAGGCAGGCAGGGAAGAAGTGTATTATTCAATGAATATATATGCAACAACTTATGGTTAAATAGGTACTGTCTTTCAAGAAAATAAAAGTAAATTTTTCATAGGTCAGTAACATTCAGGCATTCTGTGAGTAGAGGATGTGAAAATTCAATCAGCCATGCTCATAGATGTATAGTGTCATGGTTGCCATTTTAACCTGTAACTCACTTCAACAATTTCTATAGCTATACTAACCCAGTATGACAATGATTGGCTAAATATCACTAAGCAAATTGCAATTCTCCTGCAACTGAGCTATTAACTACACGGTACTGGAAGATATGCAAGAAAATGGAAAGCATATGGAATTATGATTTTAACAGAACTAATACCTATGTTGTTTATATGGCATGCTCTATCAACTGCTCTTATAGCTCAGTTGCACAAATGCACACTGTGACAAATGAGACCAGGGTTCATGGTTTGAGCCCCAACCTGTGATTATACCTTTTATTCCAAATTTTTTAATTTGTTAGATGCAGTGACAAATTAATTTACAATTTTTCTCTTGTGGCTAAGCTGTTAGTAGATGACATTGCAAAATATGAGGGAGAAAAAATAGGAAAACATGTGGAATGATGATTTTAACAGAACCAACTCCTACACTTGTATATCAGCTGCTTTTAAAAAAGGCTCTTGTAGCTCAGTGGTAAAACACATACTTTATAAAGTAACGTGAGAGTTCACGGTTTGAACCCCAGTATGTAGTCAAACTTTTTAGTTTGTTAGATGCAGTAAGAAACCAATTTACAGATTACACAGAAAATGAAGCTAGTTACAGTGGAATAATAAATATTATACAAATAAAAATATTTGTTAATATAAACTCAATTTACAGATGTTCGCTTATGGTTATGTTATTACTCCATGTCCTTACAGAATATGCAAGAACAGGAAAAACACATGGAATGACAACGCTCACTTTCTTCTCGGGCAGCCAGCCAGGTGAAAAGATGATTAGACATCAACGTTTCAGGAGTGTACATCTCTCCCATCATCAGGATATTTATAAAATGTTATACCACAAATGAAATACTGGATATAACATAACTATAAACAAAGACAAAACACTATCAAAATTAGCATTACTGAACAAAAGACTGTTTTCAGTAAATTAAATGCCAGGTCAGGAGATGGCGTGAGTATAGAAAATTGTGTCAAAGAAACGTAACTACTTAACTTGATTATCAAGCTGTATTGATCTTTGCTTCTTAATTCGACGGATTTCCATTTTTAAGGCTGGTTTCCAAGAGGAGCTGAACTGAAATCCAGCATCACGATTAAGCGTGCTCCTTTCAGAGGAAATCGCCAAAGTCTCCTTAATTCTCCGCTCCCAGTAACTGTTGCATTTTGCCAAGATGGTCGTCTCCCAAAAATTGGCTCTATGGTCGTTATCAAAACAATGCTCTGCCAGCCCAGACTTCTCAGGTTGCATTAAACGAATGCTCAGTTCATGCTCGATTATTCTAGTAGCAATGGTCCTTCTGGTTTGTCCTATATATGGTGTCCCACATTCACATAATAGTCTTTTGTTCATTATTGCGAATTTTGATAGGGTTTTGTTTTTGTTTATAGTTGTGTTATATCCAGTATTTCATTTGTAGCATACCATTTTATAAATATCCTGATGATGGGAGAGATGTACACTCCCAAAACATCGATGTCTAATAATCTTTTCACCTGGCTGGCTGTCCGAGAAGAAAGTGAGCGTATTCATCGCCAGGAAAGCTTCGGGAATGACAAGTTTTTATAGAATCAACATCGATGCTCTATAAAACCTATACATTCTAATATTTGTCCTAGCTCTCAGTGTAAAATGTATGCTATGTCAAGTGGGAATAGAGTTCATGGTTCAAAACCCTGCAAAATTTAAGCACATTTATGGTTGTATATAATAACATCAAGTCCACTCAAACACACTTAGCTGCCATCCCTTCATACTAGGTTCTCAGAACAGGAAGAGTTTGTATATATGTATGTCAACATGGTGTGCATACCTCAATATCGTCCAGAAATGATTATAAAGGCATCTAGAAATGATCTACATGCAGTGGCCTCCAAGTCTCCTGATGGAGACCCCATATAACATATATGTGCCTTCATGGTAAAAGAATAAGAGGAACATTGACCACATAGTGTATGAGAGAATCTGGTTGTTTAAAATGAACCTATGGAAAAACAATCAGCAGAACTGAAACCAGTGTTCTGCACTGGTAGCAAACACGGGACAAAAGAATAAATTATGTGACTGTAGCAGGAGGCGATTACACCGGATTCTAAAAAGATTTCTGAAGCCACTGTCTCCATTTTCAACTTCTATCCAACTTTTTACCTATATTACTTGCCAACTCTGTTTTCACTTTAGATTGGAGGAAGAATTCTATCCAACTGTTTGTTGTCGTCTCTTCTCCCTGGCAGTGGAAGTTTGAACTTCTTTGTCAAATTATCTACTGATGGATTTCAAAGTTCATTACTCGATCCTTATTCTTCCATATGATGATGTTCTCTCATGTTGTCAGTTTATTTTGTTTTATCACTCCTTTTAGTAATTTTGGTTTAAGTGTCAAAAAACTGACTACAAATAGATTTTTCAATTAATTTTGATGTCACTGTTTCTAAATTCCTTTAATCACGCATAAAAGATTTATATTTTCTTTTCCATTCTTTGATATTTCATTTGGCTCTTCTTTCTAATATGTGACGCAGTGATTTTTTCTAAGTCCTTCACACTTTCTGATGTTTTTATTCACAACTATGATGTTAAATATAATTTCTTTACTTTTTAGGGCAATTTCATGCTGGAGGGCATTCTTTTAACATTATTGTTTATTTACTTACTGCATATGTAGCCATATTGAGGAATTCAGTGCAGCCAAACTATCCTTGTTTCTCCACTGAACGAAATGCTACCTAGTCTTACTTGTCCCTAAATTACACCATCAAGCAAACTAACACAAAGTAGTACCTAAATTGCACTATCTAGCTAATTACACTAAACACACACAATAGTCCCTAATTTTCACCAACTAGCTAATTACACTAAACATAACTATCCCTAGCCTAAACACTAAGTGCAATCGTTACACTATAGGGTAGACCTGCCTAATGTCTTCAATTAATTCTTGAAACAGGTCTGCTGACCGGTTTTTCCAGTCACTGCGCCACAAATACTCAGAAATGTGAGCATCCACACTGTCCTTATGAATACCGTCCCTTGTTAGACGATGCCCTTGCCAGCATGACTCTATGTTATTTGTGTGCACATTTGTCACTGGGTCGACAAAGAGCACCGAGTGATTCACTGCAAGGTGCATAGCACACCCTCCAGTCATCACACAGATGCCAGGCATCGGTGTGAATGGTGCTGGTGAACACTACGTGCTCTGCAATTAGCCGTAGAGCATATTTGCATCCCTTCTGTTGTTGGGGCATATTGTCATCTGCATCTCATTCATTTCCATATTGATAATTCCTAGGATCCAGTTGCCCTCTACGATGAAACTTGCATCGTCCTATTTTGCACTCATCGATTTGAATGACGTGGCCGGGACCACCAATTTTCCCCCCTTGCAGTATACTTAATCTGTTTCATATAACCTTGCCCCGCTGAAATGTATCACACCGCGTTCAACTACCCTCCCCCTCGCCCTAATTGGCTAATGCTTTCACGTCATAGGCCATAGGCGGTGCCTTCCCGTCACATTTAAACCTGCAGTAAATATCGTAATAATTGCCGGGAAGATAAATAAAATCATACAAATAAGGATATGAAGGCATGCAAAAATGCAAGTTTATAATGAACTGAGCAAATTGAAACAGAATGACTGAGCAATGAAACTGAAAGAGTTTATAATGAAAGGCCTTTGGCCTTTTCCACTGGGATTTTTTAAACCAGCACACATACCTTTCAAAAATGCTTGTCTTTCAGCCTTAAAAGTCGTGTCACACCATATTTTACTTTTCGTGTGTTCTTCGTGTATATTTTGCGATTTGTATCTCGGTGCAGTGTGGTTGTCCTTAAATAACGTCTTCGCCACACAGCAATATCGCCTCTGTCTTTTAGCACATTTTTCTTGCCTCTTTTTTCATTCACAAATCCCAGCTGTATAAGCAATCTGCTGAAATTTGGTAAATCTGCATCCTCATTTACAGCAGACGAAATGTTACTTATGCTAGGGAGTTCGTTTCTAAAGAAAAACTACACACATGACGACGCACGACACTTTACACGTATTTTCTCCAAGCACGCACTTTTGTTTATTCCTGCTTTTGCCTGGAGTGGCAAGTTTTCCTGTTTCCTCAATTTCATGTCGCGATGTTCCTATGGATCTAACACTCACACCTGTAACTTCAGAGCCCAGCTGTTCGACTTCTCTCACTGACAAAGACGGATTCTTCTCTGTGAGTGCATTAAACACATGCAACACAATTCTTTTTTCGCCTGTTTGTAAATAATTATCCTTGCGATACTTCAGCGAAAAACTGGCAGTAGACTCTGCCATTATACATATAATAAGTACATGCGCAATAAACGATCAATAAAATAATTTAGCTCCCGCACTCTCGAATGGCGATGCATGACTAATCCAGTTCAAAACAAGGTCAGTGATAAAAGTCATATAAACAAATGTCACCACTACAGCTAAATCGCGTGCTATCGTGCCATGTGCTTGAGAGCAAAGGAACCTCCTCTTTACTTCGTTTAAGAATTAACATGCATTTCAGATAAATCAACTGTTGCGTAATATATTTAATTAAAACAGTTACGAAAATATAAATTTGACAATTCTCTTCCAACATATAATGATATATCACCATGTTAAATAACGAACTAATTTTACCGCACAACAGTCATTACCACAACAGCAACCAATGAGAGGTGATTAGGTCACGCGACCGTTAAGAGATACTGGGCAAGCTTACGTGAAACAAGGTATAGTGTCATTTAACATTATGCTCACTTCGCGGCAGTAGCCGAACCAATCTGATCAGTCCGTGAGCTCATACATGTACCTCCTAAGGAGCACTCCATTATCGTCATGTCGTAGGATTGTTTATGTGCAAAGCAGTGCATGAGTAACAAAATTTGACTGGGTGATAACTTAGCCAAACTGACCCGTACTAATTGCATCCACATGTCTTTTTGCACCGGTGTAGGACAGATGTCTGGAGCATTTTTGCAGAGGTTGGCTACAAGTGTTACATAACTTTCTCATGTTGGCTGCAACGCAAGAACCTGCAGGTTGTCTGCTTGCGCATGCATATACGTGTACCTTTGGACTCAGAAAATATTCTTGCATTGCGCAAAAGAAAGTTTCTCCAATTATTTATTCTAGCAGGAATACATTTTCCGTAACTTTGAAATGTTTTATAATTTAATTCAATTCTTAATATATGAAGTGTTTTCATAGTGAAATAACAATTCTTATTTGCTTTCTAATGATCACTATCCTCGGCTATCTCTTATTTTCTTGTAATTTCTAATAAATGGAGTCACTGTTTTGTAAGCAGCAGTTACACAGAATATACCTTTTTAGTTTTATACTTTATACTCCATTGGATTATATACGAGGGACGTAAAGAAAGTAAGTTCTGTTTCAATTTATCTCCGCTGCAGCGCTGCGATTGCAGTTCTGCACATGCGTGGTAGATACTCTGTATCAAGGAGAAGAAATGTGTGCCATTGTGAGATCGCTGTCAGCCATGTACACTTTGTTGTGTTTGTTTACAATGTTGGTGTTAATTGAAAATCCAGCCGCTTGTGAAATCATATCTGTGATTCGTTTTCTGAATGCTAGGAAAGTGAAACTAATTGAAATTTATCGGCAAATTTGTGATGTCAAAAGGTGTTGTGTTTCTTCACGACAACGTACAACCACACACTGCAAATGCGACGAAAAACTTCCTACAGGGATTTGGCTGGGACGTGTTTGACCACCCCCGTACAGCCCTGATCTCGCTCCTAGTGACTTTCATCTGTTTTTGCATCTCAAATCTTTCCTTCCTTCAACAATGACGAAGAGCTGAAAGAAAATGTTTCCAACTGGTTAAAGACACAGGCGGCAAACTTCTATGAAGAAGGTATACAAAAACTTGTGCTTCGCTATGACAAATGCTTGCAAAATTTCGACAGTTATGTGGAAAAGTAGTTTAAGAGTTGTAGAATTTTGTGCAATAAATAATTTTTCTGTATCTGTACACAATTTAATTTTATTACCAAACAGAACTTACTTTCTGGACATACCTCGTAGAATTATATTGCAGATGTAATTTTGATCTTCTCTAGATGAGACCTCTTCAGTTTCTTGTTACTTTATGTATTAGCTTATTATTATTATTATTATTATTATTATTATTATTATTATTATTATTATTATTATTATTATTATTATTATTACTATTATTTATTATTATCAGATGAATTGTATACAGAATTTAGGGGTTGGGTCCATTAAAATTATAATTTAACCTACTGGCATTCTCTTCGAAATGATGCAGCCAGAAAAAAACAACAATAATTTGATTTGCTACTGTATCTTAAAGTAAAAAACCTGGAATAAAAGATATACTGTGTGGTGGGTTCAAACTGTAAATCCTCTGCTCATTTGACACTGCATGCATTTTACCACTGAGCTATAACAACAGATATTAAAACTTAAACATAAATGTTGGTTCTAAAAAAGCACTAATTCAACACGTTTCTCCTATTCTTGCACATTTTCCAATGTCAAGAAGCAATACCTCAGCCATGAGAGAACATCTGTAAATTTGTTCATTATTGCATCTAACAAACTAAAAAGTTGGAATAAAAAGTTTGACTACACACCAGAGTTTGAACGAGAATTCTTCACCCACTTGAAACAAAGTGCATTTTACCACTGAGCCACACGAGCCCTTGTTAAAGTGTCACATATATAAACATAGATGCTGTTTCTATTATAAAATCATTATTCCATGTGTTTCCTATTTTCTTTCATATTGTGTAATGCCATGTAGTAACATCTTAGCTTCAAGAGAACAGTTGATTAGTTCATTACTGCTTCTAACAAACTACTTAGAAAGTTTGAAATAAAAAACAAAAAGTATGACATGTTGGGGATCAAACTGTGAACCCTTGTCTCGTTTGTCACAGCATGCTTTTTGTCACTGAGCTCAAGAGCTGCTGATAGAGCACCAATACAGATACTGGTTCTGTTAAAATCATTATTCCAAGTCTAATAAGATGTAGAGGTTTCTAGGCCTACTGGCCGTGGTCTAGTAGGACCTACTGGACCACCTCTTCATCTTATTGGATTGAGGCCAGCCATGAAACCCTAACTTGTTACATAATTCCAAGTGCTTTCAGATATTTTTTTGTATATTGTCACCCGAATGTCGGAACTCCCAATAGAACCGGCCGGCAGCAGGGTAGCAGCAGCAGAAGGGAAACATTCGACCACGCCTACCCATCTGTCTTGTAGCGGTAACGAGGGGGATGCTTGGAAAAACATTGTTAGCCATCTCTTTCCCCCCCTCCTTGTTGTCTAGAACCTGCAGGATGATTCACCGAATCGCGAGACTTCGAGAAACAGCGATATTCCTATAAAAAGGGCTGCAGTTGGCGAGTGAGTTCAGTTCTTGGCGAGCAGTTGTGAGGAGCGCCCAGTGAGGGGACGGACTGCGTACGTGCGTCGGAGGAGTGTACGTAATTGCGAGTGCTAGTGGAACTGTAACGGACGAACTGGTGAACTGTAACTGTGTGCATTACGTAATTCTGTGTAATCGGCAAGTGTTCCGATTGTAATTCGGTGGAAATAAAGAACATTTTTGAGTGGTGCAATCAAACTTAATTTTACGAACCCACAAAGCCACAATATTTTCCAACACTCACCTACAAGAATATTGCTGATTGCTTTGTGATATTTAATCAATCTTTTGTGAAACTGGGTTAATATAACCACAGAAATCTTCAAAGTGACTAACAGATTAAAATAGTGACCATGACACTATACATCTATGTACATGGCCGAATTAGTTTTCATAGCCGCTACCCATAGAATGCCTGAATAATACTGATGTGTGAAAAGTATACATTTACTTTCATGGAGTGTAATAAGATTAATGACTTCTTGTCAAACATCAGGAATTAGAAAGCAACAACAACTTTCATGAAAGATAATACACTGCATATATTTATTAACAATTTACAGTCTTGTATGTATAGAGCCTATAATTTCAGCCCTTGTAACACTAAGTGCTGGAGTAAATTGTAACAAATTCATGAATAAAGGAACTACATGTTCAATGAGTCAACAATACTCAAACCTTGCCCAGTCAGAATAAAAAAGAAATAAAATATTATGTAAATGAATACAATAAAATAAATCTCTACTACATAAAGACAATATACTGGAATGAACAATGACCTGAACAAAGTTGATTTGACACTTTTACAATCTAGCAGCAACACTCCCTCCATTTATCCTGGCCAAGCATCAGAAGTCCATGCAACTAAATAAATACGGCACACAAAGTATATATGTATGTATATGTAAGCATATGTGTGTGTGTGTGTGGGGGGGGGGGGTGTTTTAGGGCCCGTCGACAACAAGGTCATTTGGGCCCGTGTAAGCATATAGAATAAAAAGAAGTATTTCAGAAAGTGGAGTGCAATTGTTACTAAAATTTTAGTAATATGTAAGCATGTTTAAATATATGCATACAATAATTATTACTTATACAATACCTGTTTACTGAGCCAGAGAGGGAACTAATTACATTCAAATCATAAAAGTCGTCGAAATTCTGCTGCTGACGTTTACTTGATAATTTGCTTTTCTTTTTTGAATGAGTTTTTTCTACATTTTCACTTTTACTATTCATTTTTGTTCTACTGCACTATCTATCCTCCATACTTGCTATCCTCAATGCGTTTCTGTATAGTAGATGCTCTTTCACCGGGTATTGGTGACATCATGGCTCTTCTGTCATAGTATTCTTCTGTGAAATCAAACTTTCCACTGGCAATTACATCTCTTACGAGTCGTCCTGCTGGGCTAAAACTGGAGGGGAAAAAACAAAGATCAGTAATTTTTCTAAAAAATCTGCTTATGTAAATGAGGGTTGGTCTGGGTAGTTCAGATGGTTAGGCGCTGGCCTATCAATTCCAAGGTCACAGATTCAAACATGGCTTAAAGCAATGGTGCTTAAAAGTGACAACCCCATTTCAGTAGGTTTACTGGCATGTGAAAGAACTTGGAAAAACATTATATCTATGGCACATCTGAAAAGTGCAGAAAGAGTTAAGAAATAAATGGTCTTATAATTATTGATAGGAAACTGAGAAATTGATGGCAGGATGCCATCTAGAAGCTTGTAATATACCCGTCCACCTTTTAAGGTATTCTTGTTTTATAGGAAAATTGTTGCATGTATCAGACTAAAACATAACCATAATGGCAATGTTAAACAACAAGGATGACTTTTGCCAACCTATTATTGGGTTTTAGTTATACTGAAATTTTGGCTATGACTCATCACTTTGCAGTTCTTCACAACCTCTGGCCATAACTACTTCACTCTACCACTTATAAAAAACATCCCTCAGCAATGCTTTGAGACTGAAGGTCCTCAATATCACAGCTACACTTTGAGCTTGAGGGCTCTTAAGACCTGAATAAGATAAGTTTTGCCATGCTGACATCAGTAACACCAGAGCACACTAAGATGCTATCTTCAGTGAGAATTTTAAATTGAGGTTATGAATGAGACTGCTGAAGAGATAACAAAATTGCTGCAGATATAATACTTTTTGAGTAAATGGTTCTGTGACCAGCGGCCAATAAGGGTTAATGACATGGTAATCATGATATATGGATAAGGCAATGGAAAAATTAGATTTTACTTCACCAGATACTTGTTGTAAATATCTACCATAATACTGCTATAAATAATTACTATTTTAATCCTTTTAACAATTTATTCTCAAAATAAGCAGTTTGATATTGCCTCTCAATCATTAGCAAGAGGTGGTGATATCAATGCATCCTACAATTTTTTTTTATTAAAACCTTATATTTGTTTTTGATTAATTAAGCAATTTGTGACAAACTTAAGCTATTCTTTCTTCCTCAGCCTAAAATAATCAAATGTTTGCTCCATAATTATCACCTACTCTGTTTACACTTAACTTTATTCCAGTCTTATGTGCACCAAGAAATCTGCAAGTTTATATTATGTCAATGTGTCATCTATTCAATGAAGTTGCCCTTCTGATTCTAAGTGAGCAGCCTACCTAAATGGGTTATCCTGTAAAATAGCAGCCAGAGCTTGGCCTAGGAAACTGGAGTGTTTCCCAAACAAAGAAACATGCATGTGCTGAAAGTATCATCACTGTATAAAATGGAAGAAACATGATGCAGTAGTAAATAATTTGTATACTTATTTATTTATACAGTTCCACTACAATGACTTTAACATCATACATGCACTTATTATACATCCTGTACAAATACATGAAATTGCTGACCCTAAGATTTACTCGCTGACTTAGGTCCCCTGGTCATAAGCCTTTGGTTTTCCCGAGCAACTTGGTGTCATTTCTTCTTGATCTTCGCTTCTTTTACCCTAATCCAGTTTTCTCTTAACATATATAAGAATTCTCCTATAGATCTATTTTTCTATTCTACAGGATAACCCCTAAATGTACTTAATTTTAAAAATTCATTCTTGGGTATAACTGATGTATCAGTAACAATACTCAAAAATCAAGTCCCTAATGGTTATTCTTGACTGCTTAGAGCCAATTCCACCATCCACCATGGAGTTCCACAAGGATCAATTCTTGATCCGTTACTGCTCTTAATTTATATCAATGACCTACCCTTATTAATAAAAAGTCACAACCACAGCCCTGCTTGCTGATGATATTAGCATAATAGTAGCAAGTCAAAATTTTCATGATTTGGCACCAAAACTGAATAATGCCTTCAGCACTACATGCACCTGGTTTAAGGCCAATAACCTCTCTCTAAACATTGACAAAATTTAAGTCTTGCAATTTGAAACATACAACTCAAAAAAGCTCACTTTACAGGTAGGTAATGATAAAGCTGCACTTGACCAAATCACACATATTAAATTCTCAGGCTTGCAGGTTGATATAATCTAAATTGGAAAGCTCATATAGAAAGCATTATACCTAAGTTAATATCGGCAATATTTGCAATAAGTTCATTACATTTTTCTTTTGACAAATTCAGATATTACAGCAAATATACTGTGCTTATTTTTGTTCATTAATGAAATATGGCCTTATATTCTGGGGAAATTTGGTTGAAAGTAGTAAACGAGTATTTATATATGTCCCCGAGCATAGCTCAAAGATGGGGCCAAGCGAACAAAATAAACAAACCACATAGCACGCAACTACGAATCGTCGGGAAAGCATTACCAAAATATCATTGTAGCTAGAACCCAATGATTGTAAACTCTACTCATTAACTAAGAATATATACCTACTGTGAATTTCATAAGTATTTCTCAAACTACAGTAACTGTTCTCCATAATGAATTGGAACTGGTGGAATTGACACCAAGTAACAAAGAATGTCCAACTGATATTTGGATTTTACCTACGCTGTTTCGGTTACACCTTTTCATAGCTTCAATCGCAACTGCTTCACTCCTCTTTTTATAAAGAATATCTATAGGCTACGCTTTGCGGATTTTTTTTTTATTGTTTCCATTTGTTTTGCTGTCCATTTTTTTGTAGTTTCACACATGTGTCCCACGCCCAAGGTGGGACTCTAACCCGCGACCCTATACGCAGTGGAACGCTAGACATAATGCTCTATAAAAGACCATGGCTAAGAGGACCGGTAGGCTTAGAGCCTCCAGATTGCGATTCCGTAACGATCCCACACACTAGTTTAATCATTAATTTTCCTATTAAGTGCAACTGAATGAGAACTGGCATGTGAAAAATTGTACTACAAAATGGTCAAGATCAGAAAGTGCTGAATACTTACTGATACAACACACCGCAAAGCGCACCAGCAGCTAACACTCCCAATGCAAAATAATTTCTATATCTGCCAACTACTGTTCCTTTGGCACGTCTTGGTTTGCGAACTTCTTTTATGCCTCTATCCGCCATAATTTGTGTTCTTGATTTTTCATCACTTTGTCTTTATAGCATACGTAAGACAGCAACTACTACAGACATACACATAATACACCATAAGATACTGCTTGGTGTCAGATTATTAGTTCACTGTTAAAATAAAAGCACTTATACTATATTTTTAAATTTAAAAACCTTTTAATAACATGCTGGCTTCTTCGTTAACTTTTATAGCAGTTATGGAAACAAAGCATCGTTTCATGTTTACTGTTTGAAATTGTTAGAGAAAGCTATGAAAACCGAAACGTGCAACATCTCTTATTTATTTCATTGCATCACTTAAACAAAACAGTATAATTATATTACTGCTTCCACAAACTTTGCCGAAATTCATAATTTTCATTGCAATAGACCAGCTGTGAAACAAATGACAAACGAAGAACGGCAATCGGGGCAATCGGTCAGTGCTGATTGGACATCATCCTTGTGAAGTTTGTTGTGTCTGGTAAGGTTGTGCGTCATTTAATATCCGGCAGTTACAATAATAAACCTGGTAAATTATTACAAATGGAATATGTTTATAAATATTACGGTGAGCGTGTGCGATAACAGTGTAAATAAGACGGTGTTTTGGCATGCTTTAATATCTTCTAGACATTAGTATATAATGTCACTAATGTGGAAGGGTGTGCGAAGAAGACAAAAGTGTTCTTTGAGCCTTACGTGATGCATCATTAACCATGTATCATTCTCATAATGACTGCGTGAAAGCTTTTTGTCACTGGCTCATATTATTTGTAACAAATCAAGATGGGCTGTATATCCAGCAAAAAAGATATAAATGATCGTCATCCCAATGTCTTTCAGGTTAGTACAAATATATGGTGCTATACACAGGTACTGATAAATGACTGCGTTACCAATAACTTGCTTTTGTTGGCATTAACGTATTTTGTTTTTGTAGGTGATGAATGTAGATGATCAGGGGAACCGATTAAGTCCCGGGCAGTTGGAAATTACAGAAACTGATTTAGTCTTATATCAGCGTAAGAAAGCACCTGTAAAATGGCCCCTGCGATGTCTGAGACGGTACGGTTTCGATGCAGAACTATTCAGCTTTGAATCTGGACGCCGTTGCCCAACTGGCCCAGGCATTTATGCTTTTCGTTGTCAGCGAGCAGAGCAGCTTTTCAATTTACTTCAGACGCACATTCAAGTCCGAAACAACACAGGAGAGGACGCCATTTCTAGAGAATTTTCTGTCTCTTCTGCTGCTCCAGGTCCAGTAGTACCTTCCAGAGCTGGCGTTGGTGACGCAAATTATTTGGAACCCTCATCACTAAGGACGGGTGTTAGAAGCAATGCTCCAGTAAACATTCGTTTTATATCACAGAATGGTGGGGGTCCTACACGGTTAAGTAGTGTTGGCAGCAACAGCAACGGCCCTCTAAGTCCTCAAGGAACAGCATCTCCTTCCCCTCCTCCCTTTAGCACTGCTCCTTCTATACCTGGCAGCAACCCCAATGTGTATTATGCCAACGAAGAACTGTTTTCGTCGGCAGCACCTGAACCAATAGAGCAACAGAGGGCAGCACGTCAAAGTTATGTCAATAGTGATGTATCGGTTTTAGATACCACCAGCAAAACAATCTGTAGGCTAAGTGTAGGCAGTAGTGATAGCACTACACCAACTAACTGCAATGCAGAAACCACAAACTCTTGTGCACAAGTGATATCAGCTCCATCTTACATTAATATAGATTTAAACAGTACTAGTGGAGGTGGAGGTCCTTTGTCTCCAACATATAGTGTTGATGGAGAGGCCAGTTATGCTCGTTTAGAGTTAAATGATTCTCAACAGTGTCATTTGTATATGAATGTTATTCCTGGACCAGAGAATGGAGTAGGAGCAATAACAAGTGCAACCGTTGCAGCAGTCGCTGCTGTAACAGGCCCAGCAATGGAAAAGCCGTCCAGTACTTCAGCTATCCGCCCCAAACAGCCGGCTCTCCCAACTTTTGGTTTACAGCAACCAGAATGGGAAATGGATGAGCCTCGTCACTGCTATGCAAACTTAGACCCGGGAGAAATAGAAGTGCCCAGAAGTCATGTACCAAAACGATTACCTGGTAATGAGCGACCTTCCCCTTTACCTTTGCTTAACTCTGCTACAGCTGTACAATCTCAGCAAAATCCTCTGACTCCTCCTCCTGGTGGGATTAGGACAGTTAATTATATAGTGTTGGACTTAGACCAGAGTAAAGTATCAGATGCAGCATCTGGTGCAAATGTTAGTTCTCAGCAAGCAGCTCCTTCTGCGCCTGCTACGCTTCCACCAGAGTCACCTAGGAGGGCATCAGAAGGATATGCAACTATAGATTTCAATAAAACAGTGGCATTGTCTCATTCTGTGAATCCCAATGTAGACAACGACAGTGAAGGTTCTCGCAAAACAAGACACAACTCCACAATCAACGACCTTACAGTAAATGCAACAAGACTTAGTAGCTCTGAGTAAATCTGTATACTGACTATAAAGGGTATAGCTGTGATTTTTCATATAAAAGATGCTGTTCGCTGTAAATATGAAGAAAATGTGCCCCCCCCCCCCCCCCCCCAGGCTTGTGAATATGTATGAATGTGTGTGAATGTATGCATATCCGTATAAATAATTTGTAGTTTTTAAGCTGCATCGAACAAATAAGCTCTTCAGGAAATGAGAGTGTGATCTATATTCTGCTTTTGATCACACACCTCTAGGGTATTTCTGAAAACTTTCTAATGTGAGAAATGCTGATATTTGCTGTCATACACATAAAGGTAAATAGTACCTACTCTATTTACTTATAACTTCTATATTCTTTGTGAGAAACATTAAATGTAATATATATATAGGGTGTTAAAAGAAAGCTTGCAATTGCTGCAAGTTTTATGACGGCTGTATTGTCACAAGAATGTAGAGACTAGTTCTTTAGTGCCTAATTTTCTTTGCTAAAAAGAAGACAAAACACAAAGGCTTCACATCAATCCTAAAAATTTGTTTTAATGTGTTTCATTGAGTTGCATTCATTGATTAGAATTGAGTTTAATATGGTTCTCCACAGGTAAATTAACACAGTTCCCTGTTGTTGGCTAAGTATTTAGCGGAATGTTTTACAAGTTTAGATTTTACGTAATTCAATAATTTTAAAAATTACCTAAGGTCCAAAGGCATTTTATCATGAAGACTTAAATTATAAATAGAAACTTTTAAAGTCTTTTGCTGTGATATGGGTTGCTTGACATTGAAGATGATAAAAGGTTTTCGGCATGTTGTTTTGAGTAATCATCTTAAATTTTAAGTGTATAAAAAGAAATCAAACAGGTAAGCACTCAGATGCTGATAGTCTTCTACACATTGGCAATTGCTTTTAAGTCTTTAAGGAAGCATTATGAAATATATTTGCTAAGCGGTAGTTGAATTTATCCTGGATATTAATGAAATGAGTGCATGGAAGTGCATTTTGCAAACTGTGGGAATAGACTATTGCTTTCAGACCACACATGTAATTTGTCTTGTAGTTATATGTATTGTACATCATTTGTATGTACAGTCAAAATTTGGATAATAGGAAGGGTTGAATGTTGGGATATGTCTTAAAGATATAACTGGCTGTGATATCATTTACAAAATTTATTTCGAACTTGAATTATACCATAAGGAATGTTGGAAAAGGATGTGTTTGGGAGTTCTTATGTAAGTATCTTTTAATTGGATAATATTTTATCAATTTAGAAATATTGGGCAGACATTGTTTTCAGGTACCAGCTGTGATGCACTTTGATTAGTTCAGTTGGTTCTAGTACCCTATGTCTAACAGTTACTAAACCTTGAGAAAGACTTAGGTTTGCAAGAAATGGATAGGTACATAATTCTGATTTAATAAGGAACAATTGGCAATCATTGGTTTATAGCTATGTTTTCCTGTCGCTTTACATTTGCAGCCTGTTGAATTCCTCTCTTTATAAAGAACATCCCTTGACTACAATTCGCTGCTTAGGATCCTCAATATCTTGGCTATGCTTTGCGGCCTAGGGCCCTCAGTATATTTTGCTATGAACTCCCAGTCTAGTTTCAGCCTGAGACATTTCATAGTTTGTACCCTTCATTTCCCTGTCGTAGCAGATTGAGCTAAGAATTCTTATGAGATCTCTCTCTTGAACCATTATTAGGTTTTATTTAAACAGAACTATAATTCCTTTCATGAAAATGTTAAAAAGAGCATTGTTGTAATAAATTAAATTTAAAGGGAGTCAATGACACTAAACAACACTTACTTTTAAATTTCCCGGTTAAAGTCCAGTTGACAATGGAGGAAAATAGCCTCTGAAATATATTCCGGGGAAATTTAAAAGCAAGTGTTGTTTAGTATTTTTAATTGAGTCCCTTTAAATTTAAAGAACTATATTATTTGTCATTTAGTAATAAAAATCTTTTTAAAATCTATTTCATTTGGGGAATAAATAAATTAGCAAGGGAAATGTTTTAGTTGGAATACTTGAGTCAAATAAATGTAAATTTGCTCAAGGTGAAGAAAAAATATAATTTGACAATACCATCATGTTTTCTCTCCACAAATGGGAAGATTTTACAATGAAAATCTTGCTTTAATATGCCTTGCATAGAGAAATGAAATTATATAGGATTAATAGAGTCCGAGTTTTTGTCCAAAGTCACAGTGTATATTAAATACTTTATGAGCAGTGATGTGTGTCAGCAGTAAGCCACAGCATCTGGAAATTCTCATAACAATTTTCTTCAGATAATAAGTTCAACTTTTGTAGAAATCAAAGGTGTAATCAGTCCACAGATAAAACAGAAATACCTATGGAGCTTTTACTCCTATACATGAAAATCTTTGCTATACGTTCTGCAGTAAAATAGAATACACAAACCAAGGTTTCTCTTTATCCTCTTAAGCTAAGTTAATAGAAACACTAATGCAACACTTACAGATATCTTGAATTTCATGAGTTACATTCTTGAGTTTTCAAAACTCTATAATCATGTTGACATGTTATAGCTATTTCTTTCATTTCCTTTCCACCAGAGTTAGAGGTGACTTAGAGTACATTAGAGATACTTTAGAAGCTCAATCAGATATTTGTTTTGAAAGATTGCAAGGCATGTTAAAAATATGTTACAGTAACTAAGTCCATAATGTTCCAAGTGGTTTACTATGAAAGAGAAATGCAGCAGCAGAAAGAAAGTGATTATATAGTTAGCAGTGAATGCAGAAAGACAAGAGAATGTTATAACCAGACCTCGGAACTTCATACAATTCATGCGTTTATTGATTTTAGCTTATTGACAAAATAAAATCTCTCACCAAGGTGGCCCAAATTCAATCCCAGGCGACTGCAAAGTGAGATTTGTGGTGGACAACACGGTGTAGGGGTGCATTTTCTCCAGTTTTCCCCTCCACTGTTTGTGCTATCATTCATCTTGCCATCATAATATCATCCACTTCTCTCACCCTACCTGGCATTGGGCTGATCACCCATCCTGGTTCTCTATCAAATCCAAATTCCTCAGATCCCACCTTAAGGGATAGAGGAACAAAAATCCTCTAGCACCTTATTTTATCCTCTAAAATTATATGTTTGTTGGTCATACTTTTCACATTCATATGAAGCAAATTTTATTTTGCATAATTTAATGCATGTATTGAACTTTTCCCTATTTCTCTTGATTTATTACCTAATTTGAACATTTCTCTAATAAAATAATTTCCAAAAGCAATTTCAGGAAAATATATCATCAGTTAGTTATTGAAGGCATTAAATTATTGCAACAATAGCTACCTCTGCCTATTGGGCTCTGATTAAGTAGAACCGAAACCTTGAACATGCGGGACAATGAAGTCATGAGCATATGTTTCATTTGTTCCAAGAGATTATGCACTGGCCAGTTTTGTAGCAAAACCAGTAAGAACCAATGCATGATAGATCTACTAAAATTTATCCACTGATGTGATGAAACAAAAAAGTAGCAAACAATGAAGAAATGGATTTTTTAAGACAAATGTTTTTCTACTGATAGAAAAATAGTCTTCTATGCAAAAACAGGTACGTTTTTGGTTATCTAATTAATTTTTATTATCTTTATTAAAGTCTTATTTTTCAGAAATTAGTTTTATTATTGGAAATCATAGCAAACTGTAATTTATTCATTTTATATCCTATGATGCATAATAGTTAAGTTCTTGTTATGTTGCAGGTGCCATGTTAAAGGAAATTTCATCTCCAACAAAATAAAGGAACTGGTCAATATTGCAAACGAGCAATTAAGAAGAGGCAGGATCTTATCCCAAATATATTCTGCTCTGGATCAAAAAAGAGTGAATTTCATTCAGAGTTATGCAAGGCTATGGTTTCTATCAACTTGTCTTATTTTTTTTTATTTTTTTTATTTTTTTTTAAATATTACAAACTTTTCAATTTTTAGAAATATATACCAATACAAATATCTGACGAATGAACCTTCAGAAATGGCTACCTTCTAGGATTATATGACTCAGTGAGCTTTTTGTTTTATTTTAACCTGATATTAAGAATGCAACATCTAATAAAAGTGTTTTAAAATTAAAGTATAAAATTGAAAGAAGCGTAGAGACAGTGAAGCACAACTTAGAACAAAAGTGAATCGAGAAGATATTGACACACTGCTTCACTCACACTGTTTTTTCACAGGACATGTTTCAAGAGCTTTTGCTCTTATCATCAGCTGGAACTCGACTAGTGCAAATTGTAGTGTTTTCCTCTTTCTTCGTATTGTCAATAGATGGCATGTTGTACTTGTCAAAGATGTCCGGTGGTAGAGTTTCAAAATTCATGACTCTGTGATAATTTTTGTTAATGAAAATGTTATGGGAAAAAATCTTCATTAACAAAAGTCATCATAGAGTCATGAATTTTGAAACTCCACCACCGGACACCTTTGACAAGTACAGCATGCCATCTATCGACGATACGGAGAAAGAGGAAACCACTACAATTTGCACTAGTCGAGTTCCAGCTGATGATATGAGCAAAAGTTCCTGAAACATGTCCTGTGAAAAAACAGTGTGAGTGAAGCAGTGTGTCAATATCTTCTCGATTCACTTTTGTTTTAAAATTAATTATAAATAATTAGGTGTTTTGAAAATGGTTTCAGGTTGTCAGTAACATGCGGGGAAATATAGGCATTCATTTTGCATGCATTGGGATTGAGGAGATGAAGATGCAGAGGGACACTATATAGGAAATATGTTACTTTGATGGTCCATCAAATTTTGGATTAATGAAAATTGCATAATACCATTTTCCCATTAAAGATTTATTTTACAGTTACTACTAAGTTTCAGATATATTTTTTATTTAATTTAATGTAATTAATTATAAATAAATGCTAAAGATGCAGATACAAACAAGGTTTGAAGTTTAGTAAAAGCATATGAAATAATATCAGAATGATTTAATCATAAATATTACTATATTAGAATATTTCAAGTTACCTGTGTGTATATAGATACAGATTTTTTAAATTTGAGTTCATGCCCTGGTCAGGATAGCATTAAGAAGGCCGCAGCAAGCATATGTACTTCAAGATCTTGGTATGTCAGGACAATGCTGTATGTTATGCTACTCCCAAAATCATCCATAAAATCAAATGCTTTTCTTATGGAAACACTGATCACTTTCAGTAAGTGTCATTTAATAGGCAGATTAATTGAAGCTGGTATAAAAAGTGATTTCGGCTATTTGGCACCTGATACAGACTACCTTTACCTGGATCCATCCTCATTTTTTATCTAATTTTAGTTTTGCTTGAGCAAATATTTATTTGGTCAGCTGTTGGAGATTTTGCAGTAGTCAAAGATCCTGCAACTAAAGTGATTTTGTAGGTGTCGGATGCGGCACCTTAGGGGGTGGGTTGACTGAGTGGTTAGACCATTTGCTTCTGTTCAGGTATACTTGGTGTGATCCCCAGCAACCTCATGTAGGATTTATGGTGGATAAAATGGTATCGAAGCAGGTTTCTTCCATTCCTTTTTCCTCTGCTATTCATTTCAGCAACTGCTGAAACTTTAACTACTTTCATCTTCATTTTATATCATCATCTGCTCTCTCATACTCAGCTTTGCACCGTTTTTTCCTGTTCTTGGCTGTCTGCGCACAATTCTTTTCCAGGTTGCAAACAAGTGCATTCTCCGGCCAGGAGGGACTCGGTGCACAAACCACATCTCATTCTGCTTTCCACTCATGCCACAAATTATGAGCCAAGATGTGTTTGCAGTGTTTGGGAGGTAGGCTTTGGCCTTGGGCTATTATGCCAAGGAGTTTAGTTCAAATGCAACAAGCACCTTACATGATAAATTCAGGGTTAAGTGCATGGAATACACAGAACTGCTGATTATTTCTATTAATCAATTGAGCTGATTTTGCAAATAAAAATGGTGCCTGCCTCCAAATCTGCTATTCACAAAAAGGGCTACTCTACTGGGCTAGCATTGCCATTTTGTATAAAAAGTACTTTACACTACTGAAAGATGTAACTAAATATGTTGTATATTTTATATTTATTGTAGGCTTACTACTACACTTTTTATCACATTTATCCTACTTCACTAGGAATTAAAACAATTTTTACATGTTACTGTGTTTAAATCTTTTGATTGGAAACTACATATATTTTTTGGTTAATTAAAAGCATGTCAACTCGATATTTTGTAACATCAATTTAAGTAGACAATTAATTAAATATTCCTAACCATTACTACACAAAATATAATTATTTGTAACAAAACTTCACTTATCTTTAAGGAAATTGATGAAAATTCCTTGAAATTTTCATCAATTTAATTTTTAGCAATTTCCGTAAAGATAAGTGAAGTTTTGTTACAAATAATTATATTTTGTGTAGTATTTGTTGCTTTGTTGTTGCTAGCTTCTATCTTTTATGTACTCCTAACCATTATTTCCATAAAATACTCTACACGTAACTTGCACCATTAGCGGGGTCACGCCAATACTACTGTAATATATCTACATTGCAAGAATAAATTAATTACGCTTCAGTCACATCTAGGGATTTTGAGAATCATTTTCCATTTTTTTAATACCTGAAAACATATGATTACATTTTAAATATATTTTACTTGTTTCAGGTATTGATAGGGTTTGATGCAAATGAAAATGTTATTCAAAGAATACAAGAGGTCATAAATCAGAGGAACCTCCAAAATGAGTTGTGGTATGTGATTTTAACTCCTCCATAACAGAGAGCTTTGTAACCATGCTTTAAAATTTAGGTGCATCTTTAAGAGAATGCCTTACAATCTTGCAAAAGATGAAAGATGCATTGAAAGCAGTATCAGAATGACAAGGTAAAGCAATAGATCAAAACTGAAGTGTGTGTTACAGAAAATTCTTGACTGTAAGATAATGCACCAAATTGCTGATATTCTCAGTGGAAAATATGAAACAACCAACAAAATTTGAAATTTTTATGCTACAAGTATGCACTAGTTACGTCATGTCAGAAAAGGAGAAGTTTAGCAGTAAGGGATGCTAGAAAAATTGTTGCTTGTGTACTGCAATAAGAATAGCAAAGAAAGTTAAAAAATAAAAAGGTAAAATTATCATTTCAAATACGTACTGAAATTAGTAGTCAATAATAAAAATAAAAACGTTTTCTGAAGACAGTTGTTAATTTAATACTTTGAATCATTAAACAAAAATTTGTAGTGTATTTTTCATTGCATACAGTTAAAATTTTAGCACATATTTCAGCAGTTTTTATTGCATAGTTGCATGCATACTTTCAGATTTTTTAGTTCATAAAGTTCCAGGATCTGGTTATAGCATTTGTGAAAGGAATGTTCATTCTGCAAAGTATGACTGAAAATGATAATGGAGGGAGGGTTTATCAGTAGCCTACATTCATAATGTTTTTGCTTTGTATTAATTACCTACGAGGCTTGTTTTTAAAGTAAGTAGCAATTATTTTTTTAAAAAATAATGGAACAATATTTTCCAAATACTTAAACATTCATTAACTTACTTTCCTAAACAAAATTTCAGCGAGGAATTTCTAGATAAAAAAAAAAGCAGATGGAAATTGTGTGGTGGCAAATCTGGACTATAAGGATGATGTTTTATATTGAAATTGAGTTTTTATTTATGGATGTTTTTTAATCCTGTGATCCTCAGCATTCCATTCTATATTTGGCATAAAAGATGTTTAATTTTGCTCAGATGTTTCTTTTAGGCTTGCGGTTCTGTTACGTGCTGTAAATCTACAACATGGGAACACCAACTTTGCTTCTCCATCGAGGAAAGCCATGCTAAGGATTTTTGTGTCCAAAAAAAGTCCATTGCTGTTTGTCGGGTTTGAAGCTGCAATCTCAAGAACCAGAGACTGGCTTGTTACCCCTTAGACCATGGAGGACAAACCACCAAATGTGATTAGATGTTGAGTTTGTTTGGCTGTGTCTAATCCACTTCCTCATCATTCCATCACTCATTATTGTTTCCCCCTTAAACCTCACACAGTTGGCAATGAATGTTAGCTTGCATTCCATAAATTACTAATTTGACTTAACAATGTGAAGGTTATTTGATTATTTGAAACATTCTGAAGCATTCAAACGGGAAAACACAAAGTGAGAATTGCTCATAGCTGCATCTTATTTCCTAATGAATGAAAGAAGTGACTGCATCATGGTCAAAATCATAACAATAGCGCTGTAGTGGCAAAAAATTTAAACTGTACTTACTTTAAAAATATACCTTTGTGTGTGCGTGCGTGTATCATGTTAAGGAAAAACAAATTAATTTTCTATCGTGTAATAACCAAATTACTCATAATTCATCATCAGTTGCCAGTAGCTTGATGCAGTTGCTAATTAAAGTCATTGTCTGTATTGCAATCTTCTCACCTACTGCACAGCTTTGTGTGTATCCATATGAATGTTGCAGTTAATCTTTAAATTATTAAATAAGAAATGCAAAATTCTCTTTGCATTTCATTTCTTTCTTGTAGTTTTGTGACTACAGAACTGGTCTGTACTGTATAATTTGCTTAATGGCTACTGGTATTGTTGTATTACATACAGTACTTATTGCATTGTTAGCATGTTAGTTACACCAAGATAGTCTTGCTCCTCAAATTAGTTATTTAAGGTTATTATACCCTATAGTGAGAATATTGATAAGATCACATCTTACCAACCCTAACTTTGAATTGCAGTTCATTTAAACTTTAAAGTTTTCAATATAAATATTGAATTTGTGATTTTCCTTACTTAAGATATAATAACAAATCTGTGGGGCCCTTAAAATGCTACATCTTATGGTCTCTATGAAGAAACAATTCTGAAAAATATAAAATTACTATAAACGTGAGGTAACCTGTTATGGGAGAGTTAGTTTGAACTTGATAGACTGACATACGGGGTGAAGGAAAGTTCATGTTCGAAATATCAGCTTTTATGATTTTCCTGTTTTTTATGACGAAGTCAGAATTCTTGATAATGGACTACTGTCTGCCCAGCACAAGAAGGCAAGGCTGAGGAATGTGTAACAATCACTTTTACTGTGTTTATGCTCGCCTTCCTGATATGAAATAGATGCTAGGTTCACAGTGTTGTCACATAACTCACCCATACGTAATACCTATCATTGCAGTTATTGAAACCAGCATTAGACCTGGCAGCATGGTTGACTCATACGTACTCTCATACACTCATTTCGTAGTAAACAGATCCACCAACACAGTAGATAAACAGTTCAAGCTCCTCTGCCCTTCATTCCCCGCTAGGCTTCTTGTGGTGAACAGACAGTATTTGAGTGCATGTACAAGGATGGATATTGCAGATTTCACACTTTTAGGACAACAGCAATAAAACACTTAACATTGCATTTGATATTATTTTATCATGATATTAACAGAGTATTTGAAATTGTAATACCAATATATTTCAGGTAACTTCTGACTTAAACAAATTAAAGATATATGGCGGTTTTCTCTTTCTGCAAAGAACTAGGAAATGGATGTAACTCTTCTTCTTTAACGGCCCTCTTATACCACTGTGTGATGTCAGGGTATTCTTGTTCCTCTTAATCTTTATGCCCATAGGTGGCAGGTTGAGGAACGGAATCTCTGGATCAGAGAGAGAGAGAATCCAGGATGGGTTGTCACCCCAATGCACGGTATGAGATTTACGGAGGTGGATGACAGAATGAGGGCGAGATGAATCATAGGAAAGTTGGAGTAGTTGGTGGAATGCTGGCAGGGCAAACCAGAGGACCTGAGAAAGCTCGCCCAGCACTGTATTGCCCACCACAGATTTCACATACGGTCACCTGGGATCAAACCCAGACTGCTTTGGTGAGAGCCAAGCAGTCTCACCACTCGGCCACGACGTGGCCATTGATGTAACTCAAAACAGCGATTTTTGAGTTTTGTTTGTGTTCTAGGAGTGTGAGTGATTTGGCACTTGTTTATCATAGTTCTTTTAATGCAGAGTCTTTGTAAGTACTATTCAGTTTTCCATTTAGACCAGTTACAATAAATGTGGTCTTTATTTTGTTATAATATTTATATGTTTTGAAAAGGGACATTTATATACTAATACAAAGATACATATCTTATCCATTAGTTCTGCTTGAGAGATATTTTGTGGTTTTCACATAAGAAAAGTATTATATTTCAAATGCAAACTTTTTCTTCATTTTTAAATAAAATTAAGTGATAGTACAATTGGAACTTAAACCATTGACTTTTGGGTTATGATGCCTCTGCTCTTATAATTGAGTCTCTAAATACCTCTATTTCTAAATGCATATGAACCACTTTATTATCTGGTTGATGTGCCATGGTGTACTGTTCAAATACTTACAATGCTGTGTAATAACTGTTGATACTTGGCTTAAAATCAAAACCCTACTCTCCAAAATGAAAAATAGCTGTCAATATTAATTCTATGTTTACATTGTACACATTAAGATGAAACAGTGGTAGAGTCATTGGAAAGAAAATTGAGCACTAAGAGAAAATCTGTGCAACGGCTGCTTTTGCATAGTTTACCCTTAGAATTACATCATTGTTGCCTTATATGTAAGTGTAATCTAGTCTAGCATGTTGTTATTTTAAATTAAGCGCAAAGTTCAGGGATTGATATTGCCTGCCGCGTATTTCCACTAAATAGAAATTATTTGTGTGTGTGTGTGTGTGTATGTGTGGAAAGTATTCTGAAAGCAAATTTATTCATCAATGATATGTATATAAGGGAAAACCAGTATATAAAACATTTTTTGCTGTCAGACAATAGTAATTGCAACATTTTATGCAAAGTGTGACATGTATTCATTTTACCTAGTCTTCAGCATTGAAATTATTTCAAATATCATTGTAAACTAAGTTGTCATTGAGGTAACAGTTGGCCTTTTCTTGTACACCAATAGCTACAGTGTTATTTTGCTTGTAAATCTCAACTGAATAATACCAAAGAGAATTGTTTAAAGCTAATGTTAGGTCTGTTTTGACGGACCTTAGATTTTTATGACAGTGTTTTAAAAATATTTGTACATAGTAATTGTTGTATGTCAAAACACATGTGCCTGAACATATATATTTTGTGTGACTAAGTATATACATATATTTAGAATAGTGTTAAATAAAATTATATTGCATATGTAGCAAATCTTTTATTAAGCTCCCTAAACTACAAGTTAGCTAGATGCTATTAAACAGATAGCATTAAATAACAAAGAAACCACCATTATCAATAATTCTTTCATATTTTACACAAGTTAGCCTGCCATTGAGGCACACTGAAATAGTAATTTTATCAGTGCTAATTCTATGGAAGTGAATGTTGTCCAAATAGAGGTTTCAGTAGAACAGAAACATTACACCAGTGGAATAATAACTTTATTTGTAATTTGTAATGTCCACATTTTCAAACAACAATGCATGTGAAAGGCATATTGTTTAAGTAAAATTAACTAGATGAAAGCTGTGTTATAAAAGAGCAATTGCTAAAGTTGTTTGAGTTGTAAAATATATACATTAAGATAATATTTTGTGAAAGTAATGAAATAAGTTATATTTTGCAACTAAAACCAACGCTGAAAATTGTAGATAATGTTTTGTCCATTTAAAATGGAGTGGTGCAAATATGAAAAGGACAGGTAGCAGCTACACAGCTTTCTGTAGCCATTATTAATACAATACCCTTTGGAATCTTATTATCCAACAGTTATCTCAACCAAAATTCAAATTGGATAATAAAAAATTCACCACCCCAGCATCACAAAGGTAAACTTGAATTTGTAGTTCTGGCCGGTTCATGCTTGTAGCTCTAGAAGTGACCACATACATATACGCATGTCCAGTTGCCCTTTTTGCAGACCTAGATTCTCTGATATGTTCAGCTACACAGCTGAAATAATCACAGTTGTACAACAGCTTTTCTCTTCTAATCTTGGTGCATTGTTCCCCCATTTTGAACAGGGTTTTTGTGACAAAATTTCCGTATTGGAATGACCTTCCATCCGTTTCTTTTAGGAACTTTTGTTTACATTTTCATAGTTGGAATGCCTCATTGTATTTATGGAAAATTTCCAAGAATTTTACCATAGAAGTTATTTGATATTTATTTATTTATACAGTATCCATTACAAATTCAGTACAGTAAAATTTAACATAGAATATGCTGTATATACCTCCTGTACAAATACACGAAACTGCTGACCTAAGATTTACTTGCTGACTCAGGTCCCCTGGCTATAAGCCTTTGGTTTTCCTGAGCAGCCTGATGTCATTTCTTCTTGACCTTTTCTTCTTTTATCCTAATCTACTTTTCTCTTATCCTACATAAGAAATCTCCTATACATCTATTTTTCTTTTCTCCCATCCCCGTTAGCATGCATACCGCCAATATCTCTTTACTTATACTGTCTCATTACTTATCCCATATTTTTTTCCTGTAATTTGTTAGCTCCTTACATTCTATTAGGTAGTGAACAGTGCTTTCTTCATCTCCACAAAATTCACATATTCCTACCTCATTACCTCTCAACCCTTTTAAGTATAATATTCCTACCCTCATCCATGCTATGCCTTCTCTTCCAGTTTTGCCACATTGATCTACATATTTTTCCCTACCCCATTCTGTCTTTAATTGCTCATAAAATTTCAAAGATTTCTTTTCTTCTATACTTTCCCATATCTCTTGCCTATCTATGTCATGTAGTCTAGTTCTCACTTCCTTCCAAAAACCGCTATAATTTGTCTCCTCTGCTCTCCATAGATCTCCCATGCCTATCTTTAATATCATTCTTTCCAATTCCGTCCACCAACTATTTGTATTTTTGATTCTTTTCTGTTACTTCATGCACAGATTCAATAATTCCCCTTTCTGCCCTTTAATACACTTATACCAGAATTTTTATGTTCTCTCTATTATTATTCCCCTCCTTTTTGTATTACCCAGCTCTAGTATTGCCACCTCTCTTGGTGCCGATTTTGGCAGCCCTAGTAGTTCTTTGCAAAACAATCCATACATCTGGTCTAATTGTGTTCCTATCTCTGATGTGTCCCATACATTGTTCTGGCTTCAACGACCGCTTCATACATTCTTTCTAACCATCTAACTGACATCTCCAGTTTATGTTTACATATTCTTACCCCTGACATTGCCGTCCTGCCATTAGCTATCACTTTTCTGGCTTGTGCAGCCCATCCTCCACTGTTACACATCCTTACACCTAGATAGTCATACTCGTTTATCACTTCTACCTTTTGGTCTCCTATGAACCATTCCTCTCCTTTCCTAAGTATCGATCCTCTTTTAAATACCATAATTTTTTATTTTTTGCTGTTTATTCTTAGTCCTCAGTCAGCGCAAAACCTATGGATTGCCTCAATTGATTTTTGGAGACCTATTACGGAAATTGCTCCTACTGTTAAACCATCCGCATACAATAAACCAGGGATCTCTTTGTTCATTATTATTGGGCAATGGGCATTGCTTTCCTTAACCCTCTCTATTATGTCATCTATAAATAAATTGAATAGTATAGGACTCAATTTGCTTCCCTGTCTTAAGCCTAACTTCTAGTTAGAAGTTACTTCCAACTTAATGTTCTTTTCCTAG
The DNA here is from genome assembly GCA_030765055.1 of Mantis religiosa. Lineage (NCBI taxonomy): Eukaryota > Metazoa > Arthropoda > Insecta > Mantodea > Mantidae > Mantis > Mantis religiosa. Next base: position 43,134,164 of record CM060954.1, read on the forward strand.
AATGGCATTCTAGTGAAGAAGTGAACTCCTTATTTTGCAAAAATTGGAATTGAGAGAGAATATCTCTGATCAATGCTAGTTTTACTAGTACTGATATCCAAGCTGTAGCTCACACAAGAGCTTGGCACAAAGAGCCAACTTTTGTATGCTGTCTCTGCTGCTGTGGCTCTTAATCCTCCATCAACAGTAAGTGGCTTTGCAGTGTTGGACAGCTCCAGGATGAATCAATAATAATAACTGCATGCTTTTTTTGGTGGCAGGCACATTTTAGATGGGCATGGTATTGATCTTATTTCTGAGGTCCTTAAAGCAACTACAGTCTGCTTCCTCACACTATATATCGAAATTTAAGAAAAAATGCTTTGAAACTACTCAGCCTTCAAGAACCCAGCATACAATTCACTGTAGAAACTGAAGAGAACTGTACTCTACCTTTTTTGGACCTTAAAATCACAAAAAAACAATGAAAAACTGGAATTTGGTATTCATAGAAAAGCAACACAGATAATTATATCAAAGCAAATAGTTTCAACCCAATTCCACACAAGCATGCCACCATCAACAGTCTCACACACAGATTAATAAATCTACCCCTCAGCCAGCAAGAATATCAAAAAGAATACCACGAAATCTTAAAAACTGCAATTAGGAATGGATAAGGAAAAAGCCTTGTAGATAAAAAACTAAAATCATTCAAACTTCAAAAAATATTATAACAGATCACAGCTCTTTCACCAATAAAACAAGAAATTAGATTTGCTAAATTTACTTACCACCCCTGGGCCACAAAAAAGTTCCAAAAAATATTCAAAAAATACAATATAATATTGGCACCAAAAAACAATTACAACATTAAAAACCTACTTAACAGTAATAATACTGATAAGATAAAACCAGAAGAAAAGTCAGGCATTTACAAGATTAAGTGTAAAGACTGTGAAAAAATGTACATAGGGAGGCAAAAAAGAAACATAGGCACTAGAAAGAAAGAACACTTCAGGCACTTAAGATACAAAAATATTGATAAGTTCACAATAGCAGCTCATTTCTGGTCTGAAAATCATGAAATTGAAGATAGCACCAAATACGTACAAAAACAGTGAACTCGTCATATGGGAGAGAGTATACATAGAAAAACATAAAAACCAACTAATGAATTTTGAAATCCCGCCAGAAGATAACCCCACATTTAAATTCATCACTAAATCAACAAATGGCAGCAGCATATTAACTGCCAGATAAGGTTGTTTGCAGACGATTGTATCATTTATAATAAAATTCGGAATACAGTGCATGAAACCGCTCTTCAGGATGATTTAAATGAAATCTGTAATTGGGCTGCGGCTAACAAAATGTCAATGCCAAGAAAAGTAAGTCCATTGTTTTTAGTAGAACTAAGGGCAAAATTATTGTTAACTATCACATGGGAGGGGTGCAAATTCCACAGGTGGACAGCTGCAAATACTTGGGAGTGTACCTGGCAAGTAATGCTGGATGGGATGAACAAGTAAATTCCACATCTAGGAATGTGTGGAAGGCATTACATTTCGTAATGAGAATATTGAAAAGGGGGAGCGCTAGGTCCAGGGAAATTGCCTACAAGGCCTTAGTGCGGCCGGTTATGGAATATGGAGTAGCATGCTGGGACCCGTATAGAGCTAACCAAATCGATCCATTAGAAAAAATACAGAAGAGGGCAATAAAATTCATAAAAAGAGGCAAGTATTTTGGGCCTATAAAAGGAGATGAGACTAAATGGGAGGAATTAAGAATTAGGCGTAAAAAACATAAGTTGGTAGCATTATTCAAAGCTAATGCTGGTGTAAAGACATGGGTGGACGTTGGTGTAAGGTTAGATAATCCGGATTATTATGGACGAAACGATCATAGGTATAAAATTAAGGGTAGAAGATACAGAACCGACATAGGAAAATTTTCTTTTGTTAATAGAACCATTGAAGAATGGAATGAATTGCCTGTAGCAGTCTTTCAGGGCTGTCCCCTGTCGCTGAAGAAATTTAGAAAAAATCTAGATGGTTTATAGTTTGACTTTTGAATTATAATGGTATATAATATGTAAATAGAGAAGTAATTAGATATGCTTTAAGTGACTAAAGTAAAATAATATCATGTTTGTATTGTTTACTGTGTTATTGTTGTAAATATAGTATTTGTAATTTGATCTGTATTCTTAACTCTGCCACCGGGTAGTACCCAATTGCAGTCAATAAATACATACATACATACTACCCACACCACTGGATCAAGCTTTAGTCGCATAAGAGCCGATGATGCAAATGATGGTTCGCGAAACATGTCCTCATATTAGGTACGTAAGTGAAGCTGATGTGTAATAAATACGACTCATCTATAATTTAATAATTTCCTCCATTAGTTTACTATACCCACAAAATTCAAGAGATCTTATGTTAAGAGTGTATTTAAAATCTTTCTCCAAGTTAGTAATCTTGTCTTCTGTTTCAGTTTATCCTTCATTCTAGTGAATTCATCTTCCATACCATTTTAATTTCCTTTCAGTATAATTTGATGTTTCATTTCCGGAGTTATGTCTTACTGTACTTTAGCTTTAATTTTCATTTCATTCTTCCTTTCATCTCTGATAGCTGGAAAACTCAATATGAATTCTAGTCCTCAAACCTTACAAAAATAAACAGGACCCCAATTAATGTACACCAATCTCAAATAAACTCTTGTCTCTCAAGATATTATATATTACACATATACTGTTAGGAAAGACAAATTGAAACATACTCCCAAGATTGATTGAAAATGTAAACAAAAGTTTACGAAATCGCGATCTCAGAATTTATATCAGTTTCAAAAGATAAGTGAAGCTTTTGTTACATATAATTATATTTGTGCAGTATTTGTTGCTTCACTGTTAATAGCTTCATTTTTTATGTAAATACTCCATCCATTTGAATATGGTTTCAGATCAAGTGGTGCAACTGCAGTTTATTATATATAGCTCAAAATATAGGCTGATTTCACTGCAGATTAAAACAAAAAGAGCCACTTTGGCTGATATAATAATATTTTGAATGCACTTCTGACATTGTTCATCTCAAATCAGTTATACTGCAATGCATGAAGGTTGGATTATACGGTTTCTTCAGTTTTAGTTTCTCTGCCATGTACATACGCTCAGAAAATTTGGTACTGAGTTTTGAACAGCATAATTAAAAAATGAAAAGTGAGTTTAAGATATTGAAGTAAAGTATATCCCAAGAATGCAACATGATTTTCAACAAAATTCTCTTGATGCAAACAACTATCCTTTATTACAATAAAATATAATTATTTGTCATAAACTTCACTCATCCTTTTAAGAAAATTGATTAGAAAAAAGATACGTTTGTGACAGATAATTATATTTTACTATAATATTTCTTACTTCACAGTTGTTAGCTTCTGTTCTGTACTTAGCAACTATCCTTTACATAGGAAAAAAGTTTCAAAAGTTTTGATTTTCTCAAAAATAGCTAACAATTATAATTAAACTATTATATCGAGATTTAACTGTATTGGAACACCACAGTGAAGCGAAAAATTATTAAATTTTAGATGAGTTGTATTTATTACACATCTGCTTCACTTTCGTACCTATTTTGAGGACATGTTTCGCAAATCATCGTTTGCATCTACAGCTCTTATGCGACTGAAGCTTGATCCAGCGGTGTGGGTAATTCTGGGGTTGCTGCAGCCATCTGTTGATTTAGTGATGAACTTAAATGTGGGATTCTCTTCTGGCGGGATTTCAAAGTTCATTAGTTGGTTTTTATGTTTTTCTATGTATATCCTCTCCCATATGACGAGTTCACTATGTTTTTGTACGTATTTTAGTAATTCTGTGCTATCTTCAATTTCATGATTTTCAGACCAGAAATGAGCTGCTATTGCGGACTTATCAATATTTTTGTATCTTAAGTGCCTGAAGTGTTCTTTCTTTCTAGTGCCTATGTTTCTTTTTGTCCTCCCTATGTAAATTTTTTCACAGTCTTTACACATTTACAAGATTATTGATGTCATTATCTGAAGCTTACATCATCGGTTCTTTAGTATGAAATAAACATAGACTTTTATTTTTAATTACTATTCCATTTATATCCCACCTTTGACTGCAATGGTCTTATCGATGACCACTCTCTTTTGGAACATATCGCAATGGTGCTATCTTGTAGACGTTGGGTTGCTGGTACTTTGGATTTTTTTTTCTTTTTTTTTATCATTAGATCATGCACACTTCACACTCTCTTCATATTTCCAGACTCTGGGGAAGATGGGGAATCATCTTGGTTGGAGAAAAATCTCCACTCCCGGCTGGGAATCAAACCCAGGACCTCTTGCATGGCAGGTCAGTGATCTACTGACTGAGCTATTGGACCATTCAGAGACCCTGTTGATAGTATCTGCATTACAGGAATGCAGCATATCAGTGTGTAGTTGGGAGTGCTAAAACTTGGATATGGCTCACAATGGGTCAATAAATAATTACCTAGTAATTAAGTTAACAAAAATTACATTAATAATCGGTGTAGTATTCAGTATAAAAAGCATAGAACGCGTATGCTGGTTGTAATTCTAATTATAAAGCAAGTGATGACCAGTAGGTATGTTTTCATATCTAAGGAATCCACAAAAGACGCAGTGGTGGGTATAATTTTGGGGATAATTATGAACCAGGTGTTGCTGCTGCAGGATGTATTAAACATTTTTCTGAACAGCACAAAGTGAAGGAATTTACTGCCATATGAAGTAATGGAAGTGTTATAGTATCCAGAACAATTCATAAACTTACTGAGGATGCATGTACCTGTGTTTCCTAATTTATTATGCTACTTCAGAACCAGCTCCCAAACGTATGGCACCAGAAGAAAGAAGAGTGGAAATGTTGGAAAGGGACGCAGCAGCACTTCATAAATGGCTTGAAGATGAAAAATGGTTGGTTTTCAGAACTTTAAAAATAGAATAGTAACATGAAATTAGATTTGAAAGTAATGACTTGGTAATTAAAAAGCAAACATCACTTAAATTATCCGTACTTGGACATGTTTCGGAGAATGACAATACGTTCTCCAAAACATGTCCAAGTAAGGATAATTTAAGTGATGTTTGTTTTTGAATTACCGACTCATTACTTTCAAATGTTAAATACATCACTGTTTCGAACCTTTTGCTTCAAATAATGAAGTTAGATGTTGTAATTTTCATCCTCCAATGTTAAGCCATATCGGACGATGAATGAAATGGGTGAAATGATGCTCAAATGAGTACGAGGTCCATGGGGCTTAAGACTTTCCCAACATTCGTCTTTCAGGATAAGGGAAAACCCTGGAAAAAACCTTATCTAGGTAACTCACCCTGACCGAGATTAAAACTCAGGACCTCTTGAACGTGAGGCATGAAATTAGAGGGATTCACTATCAATATAAATGAAAATGTCATGATTTTTTTTAATTGATGCTGAAAAAATACCAGAACTTGTATCAGCATTAAAAATTAACTCCAATTTTATTATTCAGGTTCTACAGGGTAAAATCATAATACCCAATCATAAGTTCAAATGGCAAAGAAAGAATATTGGATAAATGGTCCAAATTTGATACTCTTTTGAGTCATTTGAATGGGTTCACAATAGCAGATGATCAAACAGAGCATAAACTAATTCAGGCTGCCAACTTTTTAAAGGAATGTTGGGAGGAAATGAATTAAGATTTTATAGAATATCTCAAAACTAATTTCCTAGAACAAGAGATAAAACTGGTTAATCAAAAGCCAGTTAAATATACACATGATACCCTCTTATAGGGGTGCTCAATTTATTATCAAGCCCTTAGTCCTGATAGTAATGTGAAATCAGTGCATTTAAAACATTTATTACAGAAGCAAAATTGCTCAATTCTCACAAAAAAGTATGAATTTGTTGCTAAATGAAATTTATGAAAAATATGCAGTTTCTTATAAAAGGGGTAACATTCAAGGTCTTTCAAATAAACAAGAGCCTGCAAACCTAACATCTTAAACATCCTTCTGTAATTTAAGTTAATTGATGGAAATTGATCATTTCTTCACACTAGCCGTGTATAGGCTAAGATTTTTGATAGAGTCAACATGAAAATGTCAATGCCACGGCCTGGTTTCCGTCCAGTCGCTCTTACCCATTGAGCTACTATGGCCAATTTGCCATCATGACATAAATTCTCCAACTGACTCATATATTTCTCTGGTAAACCACTAGGGGCTCTCGCATCCGAGATACACCGTTTGTGGTGACTTACTGTCCAGCAACGCAAAGAAGGTCCCTCAAAGGAATGTGCTGTCTTCCACAGTAGGACAAGGACAGTGAATGTGTGTGGCAGAGAACGCCTGCTACACAAGGATCAGACCATTAAAAACATGCATCCTATTCACTTTGTACACTAAAACCGAGATGATTCATTCACAAAAGTAGAAGCCGTCAGAATGTTTTTGAATGGTCTGTAACTGTACTGACATGGGGTGTCATAAACCTGTCGAGGGAGGGTGCGGGAACCTCCACCCCCCCCCCCCCCGCTCTGCATCTCAGGCCTCGGAGACTATCTCTCCTGTGGAGGACAGGTCTACTGTAAGTACTTGAGTTCCAGGCTTCATCATTTAACTCTTATTATTTAAGTTAATTGATGGGAATTATTCATTTCTTCACACTAGCTGTATACAGGCTGAGGTATTTGATTGATAGAGTCGACATGAAAAATTCAGTGCCATAGCTGGATTTGAACCTCGGATCTATTGGCTTCCATTCAGTCGCTCTTATCCATTGAGCTACCATGGCCAATTTACCGTCATGACAAAAAATTCTCCAATTGACTCATATATTTAACCGGTAAACCACTAGAGTTAAATAATAAAGCCTGGGACTCAAGTACATAAGTATCTCCTAAGTCCTTCGGGGCTACATTTAACACAAACAATTTGTAATTCCCGGGTGAACCACTGCTACTGGTGAGCAGTTTATATAAGCCCTCTTAGGAGTCTGCACCTTGCAGGAATATAGCTGTGTGTCAACTATTCACAAATCTTAGCTGCTGGAATTACATAGCAAAGATGGCGAAACACAGAAAACAGCATCAAATAATTTATCACACAGTTAAGTAATTTTTGTATTTGTTAAATAACGTTTCAGCTAATTGAATCACTATATTTATTGCTGTAAAAAGTATGCTCTATTTAATGGTGTTGGTTAGAATTTGGTAGTATTTTGAGTTAATCTATTAGTGAAACGGGAAAAAGGTGGTGTCAATTTTAGCACCTCAGGTTCCACTGAATACAAATCAAATTGCATCCGTCATTGTTAACTGGTTAGCATATAATTGACTTTTATGCTATTACTATTTCGGGCAGGTACTGGGATGAAATCAAAGCTATATTGGATGAATCTAACATAAACTTTAGTTCTGATGATGGCGGTGATGATTTTTTTTTTGTTTGTTTTGAATTTACGTCATCCAACGTAAAGTCATATCGGACGGTGAAAGAACTGGGTGAAATGATGCTTAAATGAGTCCAGGGTCCATGGAGCTTAGAGCTATCCGACATTCGTCTTGAAGGATAAAGGAAAAATCCTGGAAAAACAACCTTATCCAAGTAACTCACCCTGACCAAGATTCGAACTTGGGACCTCTTGAACATGAGGCAGATATGCTACCATCTACGCTACCGAGGTGGGCATGATGATGCATTTGACGACGGTGCCAACACATTGATACTGGGCTTGGGAGTACCTACAGTCGATCCTGAAATTGAAGGAGCAAATAGGAAGCGGACTAATAAAGCAGACCACATGCCTCAGTGGCACCATAATACCTACAAATATGTTGATTTCAAGGCTGCAGAAGCAACACCAATGTTGAATGCACAAAATATAAGGTGTTTCTGTGCCTAACATCGAAAAGAAATCATTATACACAGTATCTTGCGTAAAAAAGTTTGTTAATAAAATTATAAAGTTTCAAGGAGATCCAATGTCCTCAATTTCAACCCATTCATTTTTCAAAAATCTATTTAGACATTTTTTTCTTTTTTAATTCAATAGTTACTCTCGCACTTTCAATACATTAAAAGTATTTCCAACTAAAAAAATAGTTGAAAAACATTTCTCAGAATTTAGGAGCAAAAATCCTCAAACTTACTTCCCAACTTTTGGCTTCCTAACGTCTTTCCAAAATCTTCCCAACGTTTGGCAGCGTTGGAAGCAACTGTTACTCGGAGAGTTCCTCGAGGCTCCACAATGAGGTAGGATATTAAATCGACATCTGTAAAAACCCTGTACGAGGACAGAGTATCTTTGATAGACAGTTTTGGTGGGTTAGAAAAGGCTGTCTCGGACAAAAAGGCTGTCTCGGACAAAAAGGCTGTCTGCGTCACAATGTGGAGGACAGTAACAGCACTACTTTTGTAACTACGTGTCATCAAGGGACATAAGCCATCGTTCACAAAGGAAGGCAGTTTCTTTATATTAGGTGATCCACTAATGAGAAGAAAATGAAGACATTTTTGACCAACTGCACTGCTAACAGATTCGTCACACTGAACTTCTAGCTTTGGGATTATACGTTTCTTTTATCTTCCAGGCTTAATTAACGTTTCATGCCATGCGGAATTTATACTTAATGCAGACACACCTATAAACTCTGCTGTAATGTTAATAACAATTTTGATGGCAAAAGTGGGATGCTGCTGAGCACCTCATTTTCTCATTACTTTCATTTTGTGGCAGATCTACATACTATAGCCCATTAAACATATCGTTTTTACGCAATAGGAGAAAATCCAGTAGCTTTTATCACTAATCACCTAACTACTCTGTAACGATGTAGTCCTCTGGCAGTGGGCATACACTTAGTTCACGTGTTTCTGTCTACATAAACTCCAATTCTAATGATAAAAAAGCTTAACAGTGAATGCCACGAGGAAAATAACAGTTATAGAGAAAACAGGGAGATATTTCAGCGCTGTATTTCAGTTCACATGCAGTTAACGACTGTCAGTTGTTCGTGATATCTTTGTGTTCATTGGCTGAACTGACATGCTCATTGATGCAATGTGAAGCACAATAACGACCTCCAGGAACATCATGTGTTACCTGAGAGGTTTCTGATGATCAATGGCACAGCGAATGCTAATTATTAGAGTAACACAAATAATATTTTACGTTTAAAAGACAATGTTCATTTACTACATTCAGGCCAGCAGTGATTTCCTAAACAAAAATAAATAATTATAATAAAACAATCACAATGAATAAATAACACATGAATAACATAAAATAGAAGCCAAGGAGAGGTGATAATCTTCATGTTGGATTCATTCCTATTTCGCTAAATGTTAAGATCGCAAGATGGTTCACACTTTTTATTGCAAATAAGGAAGCAGTTTTACGTTATTTTAATCTAAAGAATAAATTAAACGCCTAAAACTGCTTTAAGGCTTTAGATTCCCTCGTATTCGTATAGCCTAAATTACTCTTGGATTCCCTTGAACATTGATATCAGCGAAAACGTTTGGTTACTTAAAGAAATTAGACACTTGTGCTTAAGAAACCGGCCAACCATTATTTGCTATTATAAAATTTTTAAAGTTCTGCTGTTGTTTTATATTGTTTTTTTTTTTTTTTTTTGCATCGTTTGAGTTAGTAAACTTAAGTATTGCAGAAGACGGAAATTATTATAATTTAAAAAAGGATCCCAAATTTATACTCCGTACCGTATGGGTCTAAATGGAGATATAATCTCGGAAGGCCTACCTATTGCTTAAAAGGGGAACTTTGTTCCTGTCAAATTAAAATATATTACAGCTATTTTTTCACTCTGAATCTTTATTTCTTCAGGTGGTTACATAAGTCCTAAATGTTTAAATAACTATTTGGAGATTGGGATTGTTTCTGCATCGTGAATCTTCCAGTTTGAATAAATATTGGTTTTAGAAAGTTATGCATTAGACATTTTTCAGGAATATTCACTTTTCAGTAATAATTGGTTATGATGCCAGAATATTTACATACAATTACAATGGGATCTGTGAGTTTTACAACATTACTCTAAAACAATGTTATCATTAAAAGTTTGCGATTTCCATCCAGCAGTAGCACAAATATTGCTTAAAAATAGAAAACAAATAACATTTCATGTCCAAAAACGGCAAACGATGAAACTCTCTTGTCATGTGCCATTAAGATGTTGCTATTGACACGTACAGGTATCATATCACATTTTATACTGCAATAAATTAATTTACTGCATAATATCATAAGCATGCAGGCGTTACTACTTAATGTAGGAAACTTCCTGCTCGCTAGATTTACGTTTCGGTGGAAGTGAAGGCGAAGTCTGCTTCATGATGGATGCTAATTGTGCCTTGTCATTCTTCTGAAAGGAAGTGTCCCTTCTATTCCAGCAGGGATATAGTGAAGAGTTATTGCGAACATCTTCTCTGACTTTCCAGTAGTCTTCTGAGTTTTCTTGGCTGAAGTATCACAAATCAAAAGGATACAATATGAACAAATAAATTATACAAAAATGAATATATAAATAAAATTACATGGTAATGTCTAATTAAAATGAACTAAGTAATAAGCAAAGGATTAATTAACATATTTTCAATTACCTTATCTTTATACTAGTTCTGTGGGTGTTTAAGAAGAATTCTAACCTCCATAATATATTATTACTATTTTTTGTACACATGCTAGAATATAAAACATAATGTGTGAGTGGAAGTTTGTAGTTATGACTATGAATTTATTTTTCCTTGCTCTATATATCAGGCAGAACTTCAAATATACTCCGATAAAATTAGTCATTGTAAGAAAAACTTCATCAAAATTTGTTTCCAGTATAGCAGCATTTTAGCAATCCAGAGCTAGTTTGATTGACTAATAATCAGTTGCACTGCTATAATTGAGAACTAATTATTTAAAAAAGGTTCTTAGGTAAAGTTGTTGAGAAAGTTGGAAAAAAAAAAGTGTTCTGAGACGCCTTCTATCACTACCGCACAATACAGTTCCCGATTTTCTTTTGTTGATTCATACATACCTTTACGATTTCATCATTATCTTTCATCAAAAATGTATACAAAAATGTTAACACTCTGCTCTGGGAAGTCCCAACACCTCTTCAGTAAATGATCTGTAAACCTGGTCTGTTTTATTTGTTACCTTTGACGTTCCTCATACTTCTGCAGCATACAACATCCTTGACTCTACCAGTGTTTCATACATATTCTGTAACAATTTGCTTGACATATCGAGTTACGTTTTGCATATCTCTATTCCTGCAATTGCTGCCTTTCCTATGGCAACCACCTTTCTGTTTTGTGCTTCCCCTTCTCCACTATTATTCATCCTAACCCATAAGTACTTGAATTCTTTCACAACTTCTAATTTTTGTCCCTCAAAAAACCACTGTTTCTCTTTTAAAGACCACCACTTTTTACTTTTTTTCTTTTCCTATAATTCTCCACTCACCACAGAACTTTTGAATTTCATGTATTGCTCTTTGTAATCTTACAGATGTTATTACTCCTAGCATCAGATAATCTAAGTATAACAAACCTAGTATCTCTCTATTTCCTACTATCGGACAGTGTGGATTTCTCCCTTTCACTCTGTCCACTATAGTATCTAAAAATAAATTAAATAAAATGGAACTTAATTTATAGCTCTATCTTCTGATCTGTTTTCTCTGTTATCTTGTTCCTTCTTCCTTTGTAACATCTTACACAAAGTTTCATTCCTCTATATTGTGACTTTGTGGGTTCCTAGAATTAAGTTCAAGTTGCAGAAACTCAAAATGCTCTTTATTTCCGTAGAAACACACTTTGGTCAATCCTTACAGTATCAGAATTACGTAACATTCATAAATACAATCTTCCAAGGTCGTCGTAAACTAACAAAATAGTTCACATTCAAAACACAGCTGTACGCACACGCAGCTCCAATTACGACTCGTCACAACTAACCCAGGCTTCCTTTTTATACCTCTACTCATAGAAATTAATCGAATGAACAAGACGACACTAGAACTTTCCAGTTATCCATCTTTAGATAGATAGACATATAAATGGATAGATGGATGGACAGACGGATGGGCGGATCGATCGACAGATGGACGGATGGATGTATGGACAGATAAATAAATAAATAAATGAATGAATGAATGAATGAATGAATGAATGAATGAATAAATAAATAAATAAATAAATAAATAAATAAATAAATAAATAAATAAATAAATGAATGAATGAATGAATGAATGAATGAATGAATGAATGAATACATACATACATACATACATACATACATACATACATACATACATACATACATACATACATACATACATACATACATACATACATACATACATACATACATACATACATACATACATACATACATACATACATACATACATACATACATACATACATACATACATACATACATACATACATACATACATACATACATACATACATACATAAATAAATAAATAAATAAATAAATAAATAAATAAATAAATAAATAAATAAATAAATAAATAAATAAATAAATAAATAAATAAATAAATAAATAAATAAATAAATAAATAAATAAATAAATAAATAAATAAATAAATAAATAAATAAATAAATAAATAAATAAATAAATAAATAAATAAATAAATAAATAAATAAATAAATAAATAAATAAATAAATAAATAAATAAATAAATAAATAAATAAATAAATAAATAAATAAATAAATAAATAAATAAATAAATAAATAAATAAATAAATAAATAAATAAATAAATAAATAAATAAATAAATAAATAAATAAATAAATATCGCACGGTGAATGGCATGGGCGAAATGATGTTCAAATGGACCTAGGGCTCATAGAACTTACAGTTACCCTGCATTTGTCTTTCACGATAAGGGAAAAAGCGAAAAAAAAACCTTATCCAGATAACTCACCCTGACCAAAATTCGAGCCCCGGACCTCTTGAACGTCAGGCAGACACGCTACCACCACGCTACCGAGGCGGGCTCTTTCCCTTTTACACCATTACACATCTAGAGGTTGTTCTCTTCACAAAACTCAATTAGCTTTCTACCCTCATTTTTCAGTACTTTGTCACTGCTGCAACGGCTTCTCAGATTTACTTCATTTAAATCAAAACCATTAAAATCTACTCTTGCAATTGAAGTCTCTTATTAAAATTATATCTACCCCTACATATTTGTCTTGTAATTCTCCTATGCTGTGCATCAATTTAGTAAACAAGTTTGAGTCACAATAACTGGAAGTAGTAGGTGGATTATAAACAATGCCTAAGCACATTTTTACACTGCTTTTGAATAAATTACTAAAAGTACACCAGAACACTCTGTCACTTCCTAGATCATTTTCAACTTTGATTTCCAACCTCTTACTTTTGTTGACAAACAGCCCTAAGCCCTAGTCACACGGCCCTTATACTTCACTTTCACCCCTTTTCTCCCAAAATAATCATAGCCCCTGGTAGGAATGTCGCAGTATTTTAATAACCATGTTTCCACCACCGCTATCACATCCGCCCACTTCGCCATATGATGAATTTCACCACTTTGTAATGTAGTATATAATCCTTCCACATTGCATCCGACTATAGAAAGAGAAATTAACTGCAATACAGAGCGCTTTCTGGCAAATCTAAACTGATCCAATTTCGCTTTGCTTTATGTTTCTCTCGACGCCATGTGTGGCTCACATCTCTTTTTTTCAACTTGCATAATGCTTCTCCCCGGTGTAGACACTACATTCAAGCGTGCCTCTCTCCACATATCTATACCAGCTGTTGCTCCCAAGACCAGCCTGTTGGTGTCTTCTCTCAGCTGTTGCGATGACGTAACGATGCATCTTGTCGAAGCTATCGGCAGTTCTTCTTCCCTCTTCACATTTTCCACTGCTTCCCTAGCATGGTGCTGGTGTGGTTTCTTGCAAATTCGTCGCTTCGGTCAGTCGTCAAAATTTGTACACTCATATCCTGTTTCCTGTTATCTATGAATAAGTTAAAGCCTCTGACATAAGCAGTTTTACCGCCTTTTCTGGCTTTCTTCATTTCTTTTAGTAAAATGACCCTAAATTGTCGTTCTTTTTTCCGTAATCTTGCCCAATAAAAATGTTTGCTTCTTTCAATTTGTTACATTTGTCAACACCGTCCATTTAACTTTCATTGTTTTACATTTTACTAATATCGGCCTCGACCTGAGTCCTCTTCTGCCAATCCCAAGTGCGTCCGTTATTTCCCAACCCTGTATATGTATTTTCAGTTTTTCCTTCCAGTCTTCCACTTCTTCCCAGGTTCTCTTCCCACTATGTTCTTGCACTCCCAAAATTATAATATTATATTTCCTACCATTTGTCTCATTCTTTTCGAGCCTCGTTATCCTTTCCTCGTGGTTCCGGATATCATGTTCCACTCTCATCTGATAACCTGCAACGCCGTCTTCATTTCCTGAGAAATATCGCTTATGTTTGTATCCAACCTCTTCTCCAGCTTTTTCAAATCAGCAACCTCTTTTGAAAAATACTTCTAGCATTTCAACTATCTGTTTCAACTTGGGGCCTGCATTCAGCTCTATTCCTCCAATTACGAGTAGCGCCAACAAGACTAGAGTGTACCAATATGAAGTCACTTGTCCATTAGAGGCGTTTTCGTCATGTTAATGCAGTTTCTATTAAATAAGCCAAATCTGGCCCGATATACCTCCACTATTATTCCCAGTTTACTTGCCGCGGGCAGAGCGCGTATAATCACGTCCGTCCTTGTCCAACCAAGAAAGAAGAAAAACACAGTTTGTATGGCATGGAAACAGGAAATATGGGATAAGATGCGAAGATGCCATCTCCGATAGTACGGAGAAAAATGAAAGTAGAAATAGAAATATAGGGAAACTGTTTTGGAAAGCTAAAGAGAAATGGATAAAAAAAGTAAAGAGTGGGACAGAAAATATGCTGATACTTCAAGGGGAAACAGATAGAAAAATAGAGTAGAATATAAAAGGTTGACTATGCTACTCAGCAATGCTAGAAGGTCTAGGAGCCAAGCAGGCTGAGCGAGGCAGTTTAAAAACAGAGAAGGCACCAAAATTTATTCAACTAGAATAAGAAATATATAAACGGTGTTCACTTTTATCTGTGATTTTACCGCGTAAAATTTCACGTCATCAATAGCATCGCCGATTGAGCGAGTTTATATACGATTCCGCTAGCGGCTTGTGATTGTATTTGATGTGCTGACAGTAGCTTTGAGGCCTCCCTCTACAGGCAGATAAATGTACTATTTGAGAGGTGCGTAATTTCACCTGATACGTGGATACGATAACTGTTGTAGTTTGTTTTAATAAATGTGAACACTATAAGTGACGGATGAATACAAACAATATCTTGCAATTTGGCGTTTCTCTGTGAAGATATATAACTTAATATAATTTAATAAAGGAATGCCAAATTAATAACAGTATTAGTTTCAAAACTCAGAGCTACCCGACATTCGTCTTCGAGAAAAAGGGAAAACTCTTAAAACACGTTATCCAGGTAACTCATCTTTAGTGAGATTCAAACTCGTGACTTCTTGAGTGTGAGGCACACATGCTTCCTTACATCACGGAGGTGGGCAAGAAACAAACGTAAATCCACCGAATAAGCTGTTTCTCTGCGTTTATCACAACAATGAAACCAATAATTGTTAAACATTAACATTAACTAATGTAAACAGCTTTACGGAAACCAAATAGCAAGAAATAGCTGAACACAAATAAGAAAATAAACAAATAAGTAAAGTTTAGACAGCGTGGCAAATAAAATATCAGGACTTCTTTGAACGAATGGTTCAACGTGACCACCATTGAGAGGAAGACGCTTCCTTGCTCTTTTCATTATATGTTCATATGCGGCTTGCCTTATCGCAGGTGTAACTGTGGTCATCTCAAATATGATTAGCTGCTGTAGTTGCTGTAAAGTCTCGGGGTCGCCTCGAATAAACCCGATTTTTGAGATAATCCCAGAGGAAAGGTCTAACGGGGTAACATCTGGAGTTCTTGGTGGACACATCGGATTGCTAATGAATCTGTTTAAGAGAAAACATAATAATTCAGGTCATTCATGCTGAGCACATCTCAGAAAACATGATCTGGAAATTTGCCGTCCTACCACTCAGGAAAATGTCTTTCGAGGAAAGCAATTGTACCACTGGCGGTATGTGCAGGAGCACAATCCTGCTGGAAGCAGCCATCGGATTTTTAATTTTCATCCAGTTGGTCAAAAAACACGGTTAAAATTGCCTTCCTATATCGCCGAGTGTTTAGTCTTCTTTCAAAGAAAATTGGGCCGATTATTCGCTGCCGTGACATGGCTGAACAGACGCCAATATTTTGAGTACTTTGGGATCTCCAGAAACTGATTTGGAGTCTAAGTCTTGTCAACTCGACCTAGCATTCATCGGAGGCGAAGAATAGATCGAGTTGCTCATCATTTTCAAAATACTCCAGGAAGAAAATTGCAAAAATTTTCACGGGCCAGTAGATCTTGCTTTTGTAACTTATGCAACCATGTGATTTTATACGGATAGAGTTACAGTACCTTTCTGACTCTCATATGGCAAGAACCAATGGAAAGTCCCGTCTCCCTAACTAGTTGCCCCAAAGATGTCTGAGGCCTTTCTGTCATAACATTATTTATTGCTTCTAGATTGGAACCAATCACTTTCTAGCGTCCAGTGTCTCTCTTTTTACAAGTAACCCACCCTGTATCTGTTTTTAAATGCATAAGGACTCCAACATTAATCAATACATTTTAATTAAATGTGAGAATGACAAACATTTATAACGTATACTGATAAAACGTAAGACGTTTATGTTGCAGACAAAAGTATGTGAATTTGACGGTACCTAGACACTTGTCTGAATGTAGGATAGCGTTGCATAAGCTCCTCTATGCAGCGGTTTAAATTATATTTATGTCACATGAATTTTAATGCCGGTACGAAAGTAGCATTCAACCATGAAGACAGATGCTCTGTGTTCATATCTATGAAGGCAACTTTAGAGTAGAAACCTGCTACTCATACATATGTATATACTAGAATGTTAGTCACGATTACCGTAAAAGGAGCGAAAGGAGAGGCTGGTTGTATCAGTCAATAGCACTACCACACTCAGCGCTGTAATTTGCTTACTGTTTCGCAAAAATTACTGCTTGTTCTCCGTAGAGAGTACTATGATTTCAAGATAGACTCACCAGTCAACTATGGCGTCATTCTTGCTCTATCGAAGGGTGGTAAATAATGAATAAGAATGAACACCATGTATGTAAATACTGTAAATATGTATTGTAAATAGCATGTTGTATAAATAAACTCAAATTCAATCAATAGTAGAGTGTGTATGCAATTTAAGAACGCTAAACAATTTAAGAACGCAAAGATGGAGATGGATAGAAAACAACAGTTCTAGAAAACGTCATAAACAGAAAACGATATTAACAAGTACCGTTGGAAAATGTCTGCGTAAAAACTTACAAAAGAAGCCAACGAGAGATTTAGTAATATTACTAAATTACTTTAGATAAACAAATCATAAACCTGTCGACATCGTGGCTAGTGTATGCCAGGATCTGTGCCAGGCTGAGCAGCAGTTTCAGAGATTCCCGAAGATGTGCTAGAGTAAAACACCCCAGGAGCACACGAAGGAGTGACAGACCGTTGTTACAGAGCCGACAAACAGTGGCAAGGTCCCTCTTAGATACCACAATTCTTAATACTCTTTCTGCATGTACCTTCAATTGGTCGAATACTTTGGATCAACTGTCGGAGTGGTTTGGGGAAAATGGTCTGCATATTAACCAAGAAAAACACAAACTATTTTATTTAGTTTAAAAGATAAACAGAGTCATGAGGAGAGGGTTAAAGTACTTGGAATATGGTTGGACAACAAGCTTTGTTGGAAATTCCACATAACAGAAATATGCAAGGAGTTGTCAAATGTTTTATTTCTCTTAAGAAGACTTAAAATGTGTGTTTCCACTAATATTTTATTAAGTGTTTATTATAGTTTATTTCACTGTCATATGAATTATGGCATTTTGCAATGGGGTAGCAGTAGGGAAGCCAACCAGGTAATTTTGCTCCAGAAGAAGGCTCTTAGAATAATAAAAAAATTGTGATTCACACTGTGGACATATCTTTAAATAGTTTGGTATTTTAACTGTAGCATCTCTGTGTATTTGCAAGTTTGATCTTCATTCAACTTCAAAAGACAGATGGGACACTTTTTTCTGATACACATGCTCATGATACTGGGGGTAGAAATAATATGGTACTTCCTAAATTTCGCTTAACTTCCAGAGTCCAACGCGCAACCAAGCCAAACTCATCTTCTTCCAACGAGATGAAGGAGAGGAGGTTCAGCAATTTATCGGAAGTTCCTTGACTGGTCTAAGTCTATTTCTACGGAGAACCGACCACACCTCTCAGCGTGAACATACCGCTGTCCGTGCAATAATCCTAAAGTCCTCCGAAGTGATAGAGAATATACTAGTACCGGGCTGTGTAGTTGCCGACTTGTGTGTCAAATCCAACATTTCATTCTCTGGTAAGCTAACCTGACCGAATATCCATGCATACACACTAACGTCAGAGGCGTGTAATACATGGAGGGTATCCTGGATGTGCTTTACAGAATATCTGTACAACTGACGAAGGCTCTGAAGTGCACAAAGGGAATCGTTCAAAATGAGGCAGTCGCCCAATTTCCACGTGCAAATATATAATGGCTCGTGTATGGAGAACAGCTCTGCACCAAATACGGAAGTGCTACTAATATGTAAGCCGACTGTATGCGGTTTATCTCCATAAACATAAGCACATCCGACATCGTTGAAGGGTTTATAGCACATGTGTAACAAAATATTCGGTTATTATACAGTGATTAAAATCACAGAAAACAGGAGCCATTACTGGATGTTGAGGGTTTGTGCTATCCATCGTGTCGTGTTGTCGCTACTGGGAACAGCAACAGCATCACTGTAACACGGATGCTTGCATTGTCAGACTAAGAAATCACGCTTACCTAATGCCGGGCTTATTCTCGAAATGCCTCAAGGCGATCACGTTGTTGGAGAGGTTCGATTGACGAATGAGGCTCCATTTGATAATGTGAGTCACACGTTTGGGATCGTCAGGCTACCGCAATACGATACTCCAGGGCTAAGAAGAAAAAGGAAGTCAGGTAAAACTGACACGGAACTAAATTATAAAAAAATCACTCTTCCGAAAGCTTATGTTGCCAGGAACTGCTACTGATGTATTTTTTATACCTTCCTAGCTGTCTGGCTCAGCCGATCGCATGTTCTAATACCGCATTGCTACTGATGGCGAGAAAAACTCATATTACATGAGCTTGAGTAATTGTGACTACACATGAGCTATTCAAATTGCTTTAAAAGGTTTGATTACATCTATTTGATTAGCTATGCGCAGTGACGACCTGTAAAGCTCGTGTAACTTAACATTTTGCATCAACACTAACAATGCAGTTTTAGAACATACGATCGACTGAACATCCGAATGACAGTAGCCTACTATTAAAACTACATGTTTTACATAGTCCTTCATACTTGCTTCATTTTATACTGACGGACTTTTAATGGTTACCCCCCCCCCAGGGGCCTACTTCGGTAGGTACGGGTTTGGCGCACCCGGGGTCCCGAGCCAACAGTCTCCCTCGTGTAGGCTCCTCTTCGTGGTTGAGGGAGAGAGTCAACAGGCCCACCCACGTGTAGGGCGTGTGTGGAGATCCGTGGAGAAGGTGTTTAGATTCTTGCTAGTTTAGAGTTTATGTACGTGTATTTTTAATAGGTTTTGTTACACTTGTATAGTTTTTAGAAAGTTTTATATCTGGCTTTTCCCATGACTAGTTTTTTAAAGGGCGCCGATGACCGCCGTAGTTGAGCGCCCTTATATCATCATCATCATCATCATCATCATCATCATCATCATTATTAATGATTACTAGTGCTAGTCATTAATTCTGTATACACGAACGCTTTTATGAATAATGCTTAATTATATCATATTCAATCTAAGACTTCGAGGCTCAATGTAAACTTTTGTGTGAATCTGCAGCCGGCTAACAATAGGATGTAGAACTGTACAGGAAAATGAGAAAAATAGCAGTTGTCTGATAACTTGGTTCTCCTATTACCAAGATTGCACAAAATTTTGTATATTTGTGCAACTAACATGAGTAACTATACATTTTACAACAAAACGTTTACAAATATTAGATACAACATTGTAGCCATTGCTACAGATGCCATCTCCTATTTTCTCATTCCCTAGTGCGTTATCAGTAATGCAGCAACGACCCTGGACTCATTTGAGCATCATTTCACCCACTCCATTCATCTGCCGATATGACTCAACGTTGGAGGAGAGAAATTACAAAAAAAAAACAACATCAATGCATAATCGTAAGTTGCTTGTGAATGTTATCTTTTGGCGTTAAGTATATCTTGGATATTTTCTGGTGTCATGTTAACATAAACCTGTTAGTGTATGTTTAGGTTTAGCATGTCACTCTGTTTACACCCTACTCTCTTATTCATGGAGAAATGGTTAGACCAGAGTGCTACAGAGCTCTTTTCAATGCCTGTGAAACAATTAGAGTAATTTCAACAATGAAGGCGATCAGTTCTGTAAATGGTAGCTGTTAACTGCACAGTGAACATATATAACACTAAGAGCCTCAAATAGACAAAATTGGGTAAAAAGTAAACATGACTGCAGAAAAAAGAGTAATGGCATGTGCTTATAAAGGTGCAGGATGGTCCAACAGAAAGATTGAATTTTATTGAATTTATTTGTACAACTTGCTTTTGACAATATTATCCACACTATTATTATCCTCAGTTCATACATATTCTTTATTCTAGTTGTATATATTTTATAAATTTTAGTGCTGTTTCCCTTATTAACCTTTCTAGCTCAGAGTGCTTAGCTCCCAGAACTTTTGGCCTTGCTGAGTAGTATAGCCATAATTCCATACCCTAGTTTACTCTTCTATCTGTTTCCCCTTGTCCCAGTATATTTTTTGCCACTCTTTACTATTTTCATTCAGTTCCCTTTAGCTTTCCAAAAAGTGCCCTTATATTTCTATTTTTACTTTCATTTTTCCCCGTTACCATTTTTGGTGGCTGTCAGCTCGCTATGCACTGCTTCCCATTTCTTCTCCCATAGTTTCTATGTCAATGCTGCTAGATCTTAACACGATATCAAAATATGAACTGTTCTTTCTGCTTCTCCACTGCTTCTTCTGTACATATTTCTACATTGTTACTTCTTAGTCCCCTTAATAACTTTGATCCTGTTATAATCCAAGCCATTCCTTCCCTCTCCAGTCTGCTAGATTGGTCTCTATATTTTTCTCTTCTCCAAACACTCTTTACTAACCTATAAAATTTCAATAATTTTCTGTTTTCAAACCCCCCTCTTATATCTTGTCTTTCTATATCCTGCACTCTGTTTCTGACAATTTTCTAGAAGCCTTCTACATTCCAATTTTCTAGTCTCCATAAATTGCCCATTTCTATTTCTTCCACAATTTTTTCTACCTCAGAACACACCCGTTTCCTACTTCCGATTTTCTTTTGTTGATTCATACATACCTTTAGGATTTCATCATCATCTTTCATAGAAAATGTACACAAAAATGTTAAAGCTCTTTCAATTATTATGCTTTTTCTTTCGGTTTTACCAAATTCTGCTAAGGCTACTTCACCTGGCGCTGCTCTGGGAAGTCCCAACACCTCTTTAGTAAATGGTTTGTAAACCTGGTCTATTTTATTTGTTACCTTTGACGTTCCTCATACTTCTGCAGCATACATCTTGGACTTTACCAGTGTTTCATAAATTCTCTGTAACAATTTGCTTGACATATCGAGTTACGTTTTGCATATCCTTATTCCTGCAATTGCTGCCTTTCCTATGGCAACTACCTTTTTGTTGTGTGCTTCCCATTCTCCATTATTATTCTATCATATAACTATAGTTGTGTTATATCCAGTATTTCATTTTGTGGTTTTAACATTTTATAAATATCTTGATGATGGGAGAGATGTACACTCCCGAAACGTTGATATCTAATCATCTTTTCACCTGGCTGGCCGCCCGAGAAGAAAGTGAGCGTATTTGTCGCCAGGAAAGCTTCTGGTTTTATCCTGTTTTCTTTTCGTCTAACAAGCGTTTAAAAACCCTTTGACTTTCCAACACAATTTTCATATCTAAATTGTCTTCAGTGCTCCTCCACCTTTTTAGGCACCTTAATATCTTTCTGTTAGAATACATGCTTCAGCGGTCACTGACTAGAATCGCAATCACGCTTCAGCCACCACCGTTCTGTTTAACTATAAATGTATTCTTAAAGTCCTTTAGATTGGATTACACTGGATTGGAAAGCACTCTGTAAGTTCAATTTGCCCAAAAAGCACTGATCGTAGCCCTTGTTAAAACTTGATTATGCCAATGAGTTATCCTCCAGTAGACATTCTCAGGATGGGTAACCTTAGCTCTCTTTGTGTTTAAAACATTGTTATTATAAATCTAAATACTGAAGTTTCTGTAGCAATACAACTAGATTTACAGGCAGGAATACCACAATTTGGAGACACGAAACAGAGGCATATTTATGACAACGTTAAAAATGCCTAAGAATGTCCTTTTTCTTAAAAAAAGATACGGGTATTACAGCGCTGCTGGAACGCTTTTCATGGATTTACCTTTGTTAATAGAAACCTCTCAGATAACGCACTGATTATTCTCCGAAAGGTGAGATGGTTACTGACGCGTTTCTCGGACCTCTGCTAAGCACCAATGAACGCAGCACTTCAGCCAATGAATGCGCAGGAGTCACAAATGATAGATACATGTTATGTCCACGTGGAGTAAAACACAGGGTTGCAATGTCATAGCTGTTTTCTATTTCATCATTCATTTCATTATTTTAGTTTTCTTGTGAACTTCATTGGTGCAAGTGGTGTTTCCTGGCTATTCTTAAATAAGTGGAGACCTTGGGACGTATCTAGCTTTGATGGTGGAAATAGTATCAGTAATCCATCCAGTTTATTACGTAGTGATAATATTAGTAGTGCTAGTAATACTGTTGCTTCTACTTCTAGTGTCGCTGGTGGGACAGCAAAGGAAGCAAGAGTAAAAGGAAGCAAGCTACCTTTAGGAAAGATCAGTAAACAGTCCCAGCAATTAATACGTAATGTTTCTAAGTATATAGAAGCCAATAATATAGGAAATGGAGCTATTACTGAAACTGCTAAAGCAGTAGGCTTAAGCAGACATACAGTTAGTAAAGTTGCGAAGAGACTTCCTATTACGCCAAAAAAGAGAGGCAACGGGGAACCAAAATTAGGGATGATTGGTAATTTCACCTGCGACATAGTTCGTAGGGAGGTGTGCAGATTTTATAAAGAAGGGCAATCACCAACAGTTTTGGAATTGCTGCATAAACTTCAAACCGTGTGCGATTTTCCTTACAAAAAGGATTCACTTAGACAGTTGTTAGTGAAGTGAAGTTTCCACTTTCGCACGTTAAATAAGAGGCGTGTGATTATGGAATCAGCAAGGATTGTGGCATGGAGATGAAGTACTTGAGCAAGCTAAACTATTTAAGACAGGAAGAGTATCGTATAATTTTTTAGACGAGTCTTGGTACGATACTCATGATGTCGTAAGAAAAGGTTGGGATGACGGCTTTGCTCTTGCTGCCTTACAGCCCCTGTGACACGTGGAAAAAGAATAATGATTCTGCATGCAGGTGATAGCCAGGGTTGGATGGAGGGCTGATTATATTTGTCCTCTAAAAATATTCGGGAACCCTTGGCCGATTCTCATAACGAGATGAATGCCGAAATATTTGAAGCTTGGTTGAGGAACAAACTTTTGGAAAACATTCCTCTTAAGTGTGTGATTGTCTTAGATAATGTTAGTTATCATTCACGGCTAAAGATAAAAATTCCCACCATGTCTAGCAGAAAGGACGAAATGATTAAATTCATGTTAGAAAAATGTTTAGAATTACCCAGTCCAGTTCCTCTAAAAGCCGTGCTTTTGGAGAAAATTCGAGAAGCTAATATACAAAAAGTGTATGTAATAGACGAAATAGCAACAGATCATGGTCATGAAGTTCTCAGGCTACCACCGTATCACTGTTGTCTCAATCCGATTGAGTTGACATGGGCACGCCTTAAACATGCCGCAAGAAAGCGGAATCCTTCTATAAGTGACAGTGTGCAAAGTGTTCAGAGAATGTGTACCAAATATAGATTCGAGTGTATGGGAAAGATGTGTTCAGCACACCATGCAACAAGAACGAACATTTCAACTGCGGGATATTTCACACGACAATGCTTCGTTCGTCATACACGTGAGTGAAAGTGGCAGTGACAGCGAGGAAGGCGAAGACAGAGAGTAAAGTAAGTAGAAAATATAGTTTGATTGTTGTTATTGTTGTTATTATTATGATGATGATGATTATGATGATGATGATGATGATTATTATTATTATTATTATTATTATTATTATTATTATTATTATTATTATTATTATTATTATTATTATTATTATTATTATTATTATTATTATTATTATTATTATTATTATTATTATTATTATTATTATTATTATTATTATTATTATTATTATTATTATTATTATTATTATTATTATTATTATTATTATTATTATTATTATTATTATTATTATTATTATTATTATTATTATTATTATTATTATTATTATTATTATTATTATTATTATTATTATTATTATTATTATTATTATTATTATTATTATTATTATTATTATTATTATTATTATTATTATTATTTTGTAATTTTAAGTCCTCCAACGATAAGTCATATCGGACGGTGAATGAAATGGGTGAAATGATGCTCAAATGTGTCCAGGGTCCTTGGAGCTTAGAAATGAAATGAAATGAAATGTGTAGTGTTTAACGCCCGCTTTTACTACATACGGCGCCGCAGGCGATGGACCTTAGAGCTACCCGAAATTCGTCTTTAAGGATAAGGGAAAACCCCGGAAAAACCTTATCCAGGTAACCCACCCTGACCGAGATTCGAACTCGGGACCTCTTGAACGTGAGACAGACACGCTACCATCTACGCTACGTTGTTTCTCCACAGCGAGCGGTTCGACACATCTTATCTCTGCGTAACTGAAAATCTGAATCTTATCGCATCCTTTGACGCCGCCATGGTAACCGTTTGAGTAGCGCTATAATACTAAGTGTAGCAAGCTGAAAGTTTACATTTCCTGGAAGCCCTATAAACTTTTAAAATGAGGAGTTTTAAGGGAGTACTCAAGATTACCATTATCATTCTTAAAAACTGTCTTACATAACATACATGAAATTATTTCGACAGTGTCTCTTATTTTTGACACAAAGAACATTATTAAGACACCCTGTATTAAAAGTCCCAAATTCAGTGTAGGTAGGTAGTACATGGTAAACATTTCATTCCTCTACTTATTATGGAGGTTCATTAAAAGGTACTGTTCGCCCTCAGAAAGAAAGTACCTGACCGGAATATACTATCCCTATCTGTTCCAAAACAGTGCAAACAGGAGGGTGAATGTGTATGACAGAGAACTTATGTATAAGTTATTCCACGATAGCAAATTAAAGATTTCTAGTGTGATATACTTTTATTCCTGTCCTTTATAAGTAGTATTACAACTGTTACGTGCTTCATGTGTTTCAAATGGGATGATTTTTGTCCTTGAACGCATTTAGTAAGCAACCAATCGTAGTCTTGCGGTTTTGTCATATTGCATTCCCCATAAGTGGTGTGTGACGAGCGCCAACTGAATGCTTCTCTAATATATCCTCTTTGTGCTAAGACAAAAACTCAGATTTCACAAAATCTGAGGAAGTTAGAGAGTAAAATGTCTAAAATAACCGTAAAATCCATATTTTTACTCAGTTTTGCTAATACAAATAAATAAGGTACCAATATATTATAACAGTGCATCACCACAACAACACTGTAAAGAATATCATTATTGGTTGGCATGTATGCTTGTACGAATGTTAGTAATTACTCAGAAGTGAAATGTAAACGTCTGACATGGTGTGATAGAACAATTACTTTGAACAAGCCAAGGTGTTTGCTAAATTCGAGACGGAGCAAACAGTGCACTTCATGCTGGCTTGAGAATGCTGCATCAACAGAACGCGAGTCTCATTTTATATGTTTGCTTATGAATGGTTTTTAATCTCTATTTATGACATAGAGTTCGAAGTAGTATTTTTCAGTTGTTCTGCCGTTTAAAACCCCGGGAAAAGTGTATCAGGTGGATCAGTTACCAAATGAAATGAGACACAAGTTAATCCAAATTCCCCCTTTTCACATCCAGCATAATCCAATTGAGTTAGTGTGGCTCAAATTATGTTGCAAACAGATACGAGTATAGTACCTTTAAACTAACTTGTTGAAAATTATTCATGAAGAAACTGACAAGGTAACACAAGACAGGTAAAATGCACTAGACATGCAGATAAGCTACAAGAAGACGACTTTTGGGAAGAAATAGCACATGACGTGATTTTGGAGCTTGTCATCACAAATTTGCAATATTCGGATGATGAAGAGTAAGACAATGACGGACTGTCTCTTTATGTAAATGACATTCATGGCTATATGAATGCGCCACTGGCAGTTCCGTTGGAGTAAACTGGGTAATTCATAAACTATAATTACAATTACAACATTTAAAACATGTGCATAATATGCGAATATCCATACTGCAGTTGTGATTTCAGTAATTGCAATATTAAAAAAGTTTGGAAAATTTAGTTTGGATTCCCTTACGTTTAGCGCTAAGGACACCCGCATGGTCTATAAGATAGTGTGCGAGAGAGAGAGAGTAAAATATGAAAAGGGTGGGGGTAACGAAGTGGCAACGCGAAGTGCATAAATACATCTGATTCGCTGTGGTCCAGAACCCTTCCCACTTGAAACACATAATAGTCTTTGCCTCCATAGTTTTGTGTTAATTGGATTATTTATTCCACAACTGATATACACATTGACAATCTTTAAAATCACGTGATTTAAGCATTACAAAGATATTCTACGAAATTACAGAAAAATGTGAAACCGTAAACTGCAACTGATGGATTTAAAGACAAATATAATGGTATTAGAGCTTTATTTAGGTAAGAAAATTAAATTTAATTAAAATAATACTTATAGATCACCGATAGTCGATTTATTCTGCTCACAGTGTTGCTATCACTGCTATTTTAACACACTCTTCTACTTCGCATTCTTCCCTCCAAACGAGAATAAGCACATGAGTCACGATTTCTTGTCATCAGGAATATCCAGGTTGGATGCACTACAATGCAAAAAAGAAAAAAAGTTACACACCCCTTTGTCCATCCACCGATATAATAATAATTCTTATTATTTACAAGAGCAGGTTTATTCCATAATTTAACCAACGAAGGTTAATATACAAGATATACGATCTCTGTTCAAAGGATTCCGGAACTTTTTCAACAAAGTTGTTCTACTTTTACCTTTTACATAATGTGCACGGTCTGCTTCGAAATAAATTTTTCCATAACTGATATTCCGCTTCCAATGCAGTTTTCACTTCCGGATTTTTTCTGGATCGCGTCAAGCACCAACTGCTAATTTTCTTTTATCTCGTCTATAGTTGCAGACCTTCGTCCTTTCAACTTTGAAAATACAGCTTGCAATCCACTCGGCAATACTGTCCGGCCATCAACATGAACAGGCGCTTGACTCGAGCAATGTTCGTGTGTAAAAGTTATTATAAATGGGAATCACCAAGCCGTGTTTCCACTAAGTGTATTCAAGTTTTCCCTGATGATGTGCCTCTTTCCAGATCTACAATTCATATTATTGTGAAGAAATTTGAAACCACTGGTTCCGTGGCAAACTAAAACCGTAAAAGTAAACGTACAGTGTTAACAGTAGAAAAGGTATATGACATATGCACATGTTTTAAACGTTCAACGACCAAATCCATCCCGAAATTAGTACAAAAATTGGGAATTTTAGAGTATTCTGCACATTCAGCAACTAAATTATTAAAACTAAAATCGTGTAAGTGTACAAGTGTCCATCTTTTAAAACAGGGTATCCCAGTGTTACGAATGCACTACTGCGAATGTTTTCTCTCAACGAATGACGGTTTAATAGACCCACAGTGGTTGTGCTTTTCTGATGACGCCAGTGATCGTGTCAGCACTCATAACACTGAAAATCCATATCCCATTCAAGAGATCCCTCATTATGATCAGAAAGTTGGAGTTTGATGTGTTGTTAGCGTTAGACGTATGATTGGTCCAATATTCCAGGAGCAGGCTGTAAATGCAGAGCGGTACCGAAACTAATTTTGACGTCATTTTATCATGAAATGTCAGAAAAGAGAAATCATATGGGTAGTTACATAAAGATTCTGCTACTTCCATATAGCAGAGGAGTCCATGTATAAAATTAGGGAAGAGTCCATGTATAAAATTAGGGAAATGTTTAAAGAAGGAGTGATTAGTGCTAGTGTATGGCCCTCTCACAGTGTGTGATTTTTACTTCTGCGATAATCTGAAGGACAAAGCTTACAACACAAATCCTCTTACATTGGAAGAACTAAACCAAAATATAATAAATGAAATACGAAACATTACAGTAGTCGAACTAAATCTTGTGAACCAAAATGTGTTCTGCCAATATAACGCTTATTTAACCGATGATGGACGACCTTTCCAGAATCTTCTATAAAGCGAGAGTGCTATATGCCTTACGCGCGGTGTTTATGTAGAAGCAAAGCCATATGTGGTACACCCAATCTTGAACAGGCGAAATGCCATGCACCCATTAGGTTCTAAATGAAGAACCCTTTGTATATAAAAAAGTCCGTAGGAACATCTACTTTCATTTGAGCGATCGAGGTCTTCACAGATTGTGAGGCGATGGCCCTTTTGCTCTTAACTCATCAGCCGTGGAACAAACTTGGTAGCTAGGCGATACTTTCCAATATGCTTTGTTAGAATATAAAGGCACGATCCAGCTGAAATTCTACGTTCATCTGGAATCTCTCGAGCAGGCAGTCTTCGATTAGCACTCTAATTTTGTTGATGTTTCTGACATGAACGTCGTCTGTAGACGGCAAAGGGCGTCTAGAAAAGAAATTCGTCTTTAGCTTCCATCCGGCCATAATTAACCGCGTGAACCCTTCGTCACATCGAGTACAGTATAGGCGCTCATCACCGTAGGCTTCCTGCATCATTTGATATATCTGAAAAGTTTTTCTTTCGTTTTACACAAAATACAATTAAAAAGCATGCTTCACCTAAATCTGGCATTTCGAAATTCAGAAACTGCCACGATACAACACTACAGAACAATAACTAGCAGACATACATTAATGCAACTCCCGGCAGCTACACATTAAGCACAGGTGTGCGCAGGGATGCCAATCACATTATGCTCAGCACTCATTGGTTTTGAAATTAGATTTTCCGGGATTTTTTGAACAGACCCGTGTTTTGTACTTTCAGGATAGAGGTTCAGAATTAAGTATACACCAACTCTCCTATATGAAATTTCCGAAAGCTCTTCTACATAAAACTTCCCCGGCATGCGACTTCGGATCTCTACGTCTATGGATGGGTAAGCGACAATATTATGCATATTCAATTATTACGGTCATTGTACAAAATAGGTCTTGGTCCTGTCAAAATTAGTAGTGCATTAATGAACTTTATTAAACTAAAGTTACAGCATGTCAGAAAATGTAAAATATTTAAAATTAATAATTCTAGGTACCTAATTCTAAGCTACTCAGAGTAAATACCAGAGCCACCGAGAAGTTTATCCACGGTGTCTCAAAATAAACAAGCAGCCTACATCAATATATAATATTACATATTCCGTACACTGGCACTTCGTTTGCGAAGACAGGTAATCGGGTAAGCAATTGATTACTTTTCAGTTGTGTTCTAATATTATTATTTAAGGGCAGTAATCAGTCAGCATTAGTCTAATTCTGCTTTAGGAGCTGTAAGAGAATAGAATGTTGCCTTCTATAAATAATAGTAATGATAATAATGAAAAGATAATGATAAATATGACGGTGATTAATAATAATAATAATAATAATAATAATAATAATAATAATAATAATAATAATAATAATAATAATAATAATAATAATAATAATAATAATAATAATAATAATAATAATAATAATAATAATAATAATAATAATAATAATAATAATAATAATAATAATCATAATTTTTTTTTGCTTTATTGATATCAACAGCATGCTCCATTACATAGTAATACTACATGCTTTATAGTTACATGTCCTATTTTGAATTAGTAATTGTAAACATTACAACAATTTTACATTGGGTTATTCTGTGCTTTAGATGTACATTAAATTGAGTCTATTCTTCTAGCTGATTTTTGTGAGTTCACAATTTGTAATTATTTCAATTTAAATACTTGTCATATTTTTAGAAGTAGTGCTTTATGTTTTAGTTAATTGTAAGATTATGATGAAACCGGAGTAAGTTGATTGTATAGAGTTCACAATTTGTCGTTGTTACACTCCAAATCCTTCAGTCCATATCCGTGATTTTTATAGAAGTTGCAAATTTTACAAACGACTTCAGGTGATTATTCGCAATCTTCTCGTTGGTGGTAGGCCATTTCCCTCCATTGCTTGTTACACTTTTTGCCAATTCTAGTCTTTTTTCATCAAGTCTTCTGCAATTAAATATTATATGGTTAACGGTCTGTTCTTCTTTTCCGCAAGGACAGAGTGGGTTATTTATTATTCTAAATCGGTATAGGTATGCCTTTAATTTTCCATGGCCGGTTAACATTGTAGTGAGTTCTGGGGATATTGGAATCTTTTGACGCAATCTGTTTTTCACTAACGGGAAGAATGCTTTAGTCACTGCACCTTTCGTTGTGTTCGTCCAGACTTGTTGCCACCTGTTGAGTCCATATTCCTTCGCTCTTGTTACAATTACGTCTTTTGGTATTTTGTCGTACACTATTTCACTATCTTCGATAGCAGCGGGTTTTGCAAGCTTATCTGCTAGTTCATTCCCTTCTATTCCGCAGTGGCCTTTAACCCAGCCAAAGTGGATGATCCAATTTAAATGGTTTAGTGCAAGAAGTTTGTCTTTGATAGATTCTATTAGTCAATTCCTTTTCCAGTTGTTTCTCAGTAGATCTATAGTAATTCTGCTGTCAGTGTATATTGCAACGGTTCCGTTTCTATCTATTGAGCTGGCATAATATAGTTCTTCTAATTTCTCTAGTACTTTTAAAATAGCAAGTTGTTCGGCTTGATTGTTGGTGCAGTGGCCATGCAATTTGAATTTTAACTGGTGTGTCATAATTCCGTTTTCAAATATAATTCCTGCTGCGCCAACTTTCTCCCCCATTTTACTTCCATCTGTGTACGCTTCCATTCTATATATGTTATCTTTGTTCACCTCCTGAATCGTTGCCACTTCGGCAGGATGTCGCCAGTGTTTTACTTCTAATGGTTTGTCGAAGTCTGCTATGTGACTTTTTGTTGCCAGATATATTTGGAGTTTTTCCTCTATAGTTATTTCTATAGGACATACTCCAGCTAGTACGCACAATGCATCATACGAGAGAGTTCTATATGCTTTCGTCATTTTTATGTTGATTAATCTTTGAATTCTTCTATATTTTGCAATATTTTTATTCTTCCGTATCGCATCTATCCATATAGGAGCTCCGTATGTCAAGACAGGGACTATAGCACCTTCATAGATTGTCTTAAGTGCTTTGTGACCTAGCCCCCATTGTAGCTTTGCTGTTCTTGCTAGCATATGAACCAACGAGATTGTTTTGTCTGCAGTATATTCAATGTGCGCGTTGAAGTTAAATTTGCTATCTAAATATATTCCGAGGTATTTTATTTCTTCGGTTTGGTTAAGTTTATGATGATTCAAAAATATGTTGACATCCCTATCTACAATTCTTCTTCTTGTGATAAATAGAACCTTGGATTTCTTTTGGTTAAATTGAATTTTGTTATCATCAGCCCATTTTTGGATTTTTCTAAGATCGTGATTTGCAACGCTCTCTGCTTCTGATTTGTATGCTCCTCTTGTCATTACTACCAGGTCGTCTGCGAAGGCGATCACTCTTGTCCGGTGATCATATTCTAAATTCAGCATCGAATTGTACATTATGTTCCAGAAGTCTGGACCACAGCATGATCCCCTTGGGCAGCCTTTCTGTACTTCTCTTTCTGCTGTATAGTTGTTCACTGAAAATACTGCTCTTCTGTTGCTAAAGTAATTCACTGCTAAATTATATAAATTCTTAGGGCATCTAAGCTGTCTTAGATTCTTGAGTATGCTAGGCCACCAAGCTGCATCAAAGGCACCTTTGACATCAAGACTAGTGACTACTACGCATTGTTTTGACTTCAAGCAGTTATCGATGAAAGATTTAACTTCCATTGCAGCGTCAACTGCTCCCCTTTGGGGGGTAAATCCAAACTGGTTGTTGTGTAACAAATTATTGCTATACATATGGTGTAGTATTCTGTCAATCATCAGTTTTTCTAGTAGTTTACCTCCGATATTTAAAAGGCTTATTGGTCTGTATTTTGATGCATCTTGGCAGTCTTCTTTTCCGGGCTTAATTATTGGAATGACAATAGACTGCTTCCAATCTTTTGGAAAGCATCCCTTCTTTAAACACGCGTTGTATACTTGCGTGAAGAATAGAGGGAGATGTTGAAAAGCTCTTGTAATTATGTCGCTAGATAGACAGTCCTTCCCAGGAGATTTCTTTGGATTGAATTTTTGCATATTAATGATGATTTCTGCAGTTGTGAAAGGTTTATCATCATTAGTATTGATGGGTTCTTCAATTTCTTTCCTAATTTGTTTGTGCAATTCGTTGTCACTATCTTGATTGTCTTCGGGTACAAAGTGCTCTAACATATGCTTGATTGTATTTTCAGTATCTGTGGTAAATGTTCCATCGTCTTTTTGTAATGTAGTCAATCTCACACCAGTTCGGAGTTTGCCGGAAGCTATTTTATATACTAAACCCCAAGGATTGGCATCGTCACTTATTGTGCAAAACGCTTTCCATGATTTCAGTTTTGCATCTCTCATTTTCCTTTCGTATTCCCTTTTCCCATCCAGATATTTTTCTTTCCTCTCCTGTCGTAGACTTTCGCCGGTGACAGTTCTTTGGTATCTCCTCCGCAGTGCATTTGCCCTTTTTCTTAATATAGTAAGTTCGTCTGTCCACCAAGCTACCGTCTTCCTTTTTATCGCCTGTTTAGCACCTGATGAAACTTTGAAGGTTGCATTACTAGCTGTTATGATACATGAAAAGGCGAGGTTTGCCATTTCCTCTGCTTCAGTTTTACTTGCCACTGTGCTGCTTAGTTCCTGGTCTAATTTCTGCAAGTTCTCTTCATTATAGTGACAATTGAATTTAGATATCACCGTGGAAAGGAAAATACTGTCGAATTTCTCGAAATCTTCATTCCTTACTATATACTTTGCTCTCGTGTGATCGATTCCAATTGTAGATGTGTTTTCAATCTGCTTTGTGAGTTTGAAAGTTAAAACCTTGTGGTCAGAGCAGCTTTCTACGGAGCCACAGGTCCACTCACTGACATGCCTTAACAACTTGTTGTTAACAATAGTTAGGTCGACATAACTGCTGCCTCTTCTAGTTTCAAATGTAGGCTCCGACCTAGTATTCACTATGTTTAAGTTGGACACTGTTAGAAAATCTTCCATTGCTGTCCCCCTGTGATTTGTTGTGACGTCATACCACGTTTTACTTCTGGCATTACTGTCGGCTGCTATAAGTAAACCACTCCCCTTTGTATAGTTTGTAATTCGTTCTATTGTCCTCAAATTTACCTCGATATCTTGTGTGGAATCGAAATATAAACAAGCTGCGTAAAACTTCATTCTTTTGTACGTTATTTCTGCGACGACAGTGTCTTCGTCAGAGAGCTGTGTAATAAGAATGGCATCTATGTCTTTGTTATTTATAATCAGTGCTGACCTTTTCCTTCCCTTTCCACTGTCATAGATTCTTAGAGATTTAGGCACTCCCGCTACATTACTGTGTATCGTGTAAGGTTCTTGTATAAAGGCGAGGTCAATGCTACTGTTGTTCATATTATATACGAGGGCTATCCAGAAAGTAGATTACGTTTTGGAATAAAAAGTAAACAAAGTATAGGAAACAAATTTTATTATATACAGATGAAAGCCACACTCAAACACTACTTTTCGACATAGTCACCATTCAAATTAAGGCATTTATCGTAGCGATGTACGAGCTTGGAAATTCCTTCGTCGAAAAATTCGGCCGCCTGCGCCTTCAACCACTTCGTTACCTCTTCTTGCAGCTGTGCGTCACAGTTCACGTGTTTCACCCATGTTTCGTCACCAGTAACAATGCGATCGAGTAAAGAGTCACCATCCTTATGGTAAACGTCCAAAAAGTTCAACGCTGCAGCCATTCGCTGATTTTTGTGGTCCTCTGTCAAGATTTTTGGAATCCATCTTGCACAAAACTTGTGGTAACCAAGCTTTTCGCTGATGATTTCGTGCAACAAACTTCGCGAAATTTGTGGAAAACTCAAAGAAAGTTCGGCAGTCACTATGCTGGGTCTCCCACTTCGATCTTCGTCGTGAACATTGGTTCGGCCATTTTTAAATCTGATGACCCACTGACGCACTCCACCTTCAGTGATAATGTTGTCCCCATACACTTCACAAAGCTGCCGATAGATTTCTATCAGTTTACAGTTTTTTGCAGTCAGAAACCTTATTACTGCACGCACCTCGCAGCTCGCGGGATTTTCAATTAACGCAGACATTTCAAACCGTCACAGTATCTGAACAGAGCACAGCACGAACCTCTCACTAGCACGGCTAGTTGCCGACTGAGCTGCGCAACGCTCTGAACCCAAGATGACCGCGCTAGCCCCGCCCCTAGCGGAAACAGACGAAAACGTAATCTACTTTCTGGATAGCCCTCGTATAATATTATTCATTGCTGCTCTTTTGTGTTGCAAATTAACCTGTACACATCTTAGATAATTCTTTCCTCTGTCCGCGAGACCATCCATGTTAATAGTCGATTCTTTCCATATTCTTCTTCAGGGCAGTTTTATAGCATGGGCAGTTTTTATCAAGCGATGAATGGTTCTCACTTATCGGCATTGATCCATTGTATTTGTTATAATTTGTGCAATTGATGCATCGATGGTTTTCTTTAGGTGCTTGGCATTCTTGCATTTTATGATTTCCAGAGCAATGTGGACATACTTGTTCCCCTGTGCATTCCTGGGCTCTATGGTGGTATTTACAGCAATTATGGCAACGTGTAACTGATAGGTAGTCGTCGCTATTACATATGTGCCAGCCTAATTTAAATTTCCTGCCCGAAATGCACCTGCGAACTTGTGACGTGACTTCTATTACCAAATTCTTGTTTTTCCTTCTATCTGCAAACACGAATTTAGGAATTATGTCACTTTCGCTTAAATTCAGATCTGAATTCTGATTGACTATGGCTTCTGTTGCATTGTCTATGGTAATATCCTCTGGAACATTAAATATAATGATCCTGGGATTCCTGAGCTTCGGCAAATAGGTTTCGAGTTCTAACCCGCATGTTTCAGTTATTGCTTCCCAAACTTTTTTGAGTTCACCTTGGCTTTCTGATTCCAAAAGTAACTGCCCGTTTTTTTAGCGTTTTTAGCGCAGATATACCGACTTTCATTTTTGCAGGGTTAACTTTCGACTTGAGTAGAGTCTTAGTGTACTCGACACTCTGGTTGTTTTTTGATTTCACAAACATTTTATAAGTTTTTTTTCCGTGTGACACATCCGACTGGCGCCACTCTTGGTTTGTCTTGGTAACTTCGGAGTAGCACTTCTTTGACCTACCTGCAGGTGGCACCTCCCTCCACTCGCTGGTCCAGTGGTTGTCTCCCGTGGGCGCTAGATGTCTCGCGTACTCATCCTCGCCTGAATGAATGGCTTGGACAATGGATGCCGCTTCTGTAGCTCTCGATTCCAATTCACTAATCACTTTGTTCTTTTCTTCCACTGCCCTACTAACACTGCTGAACTCTTTCCTGATATCACTGATCGCGTCAAAAAGATCTTTCTTTAGATCGCTTCTCATTTTTACGCACTTGTCAGCTATATTGAGTAACTTATTTAGAGCGTTTTCAAATACGCTGTCAGCAGCTGACGTCATCGTGGCTCCACAGGCACAATTGTTTTTTTCTCACAAAAATTAAACCGATAGTTCCCTCGTTGCACTAACACTACCACACGTACCGGAAAACTTGTAGAATATACTGACGTACGAGAAACACTTCACCAAAATATAAAGATATCTTTAAATTACAGAAAGAATTCGAACAAAGATTTCTTACACATTTGTTTTAAAAAGCACTGCTACCAACTATCTCATAATAATAATAATAATAATAATAATAATAATAATAATAATAATAATAATAATAATAATAATAATAATAATAATAATAATAATAATAATAATAATAATAATAATAATAATAATAATAATAATAATAATAATAATAATAATAATAATAATAATAATAATAATAATAATAATAATAATAATAATAATAATAATAATAATAATAATAATAATAATAATAATAATAATAATAATAATAATAATAATAATAATAATAATAATAATAATAATAATAATAATAATAATAATAATAATAATAATAATAATAATAATAATAATAATAATAATAATAATAATAATAATAATAATAATAATAATAATAATAATAATAATAATAATAATAATAATAATAATAATAATAATAATAATAATAATAATAATAATAATAATAATAATAATAATAATAATAATAATAATAATAATAATAATAATAATAATAATAATAATAATAATAATAATAATAATAATAATAATAATAATAATAATAATAATAATAATAATAATAATAATAATAATAATAATAATAATAATAATAATAATAATAATAATAATAATAATAATAATAATAATAATAATAATAATAATAATAATAATAATAATAATAATAATAATAATAATAATAATAATAATAATAATAATAATAATAATAATAATAATAATAATAATAATAATAATAATAATAATAATAATAATAATAATAATAATAATAATAATAATAATAATAATAATAATAATAATAATAATAATAATAATAATAATAATAATAATAATAATAATAATAATAATAATAATAATATTAATAATAATAATAATAATATTAATAATAATAATAATAATAAT
Source organism: Mantis religiosa (assembly GCA_030765055.1). Classification (NCBI taxonomy): domain Eukaryota; kingdom Metazoa; phylum Arthropoda; class Insecta; order Mantodea; family Mantidae; genus Mantis; species Mantis religiosa. The sequence goes on from CM060954.1 coordinate 43,171,710, forward strand.
AATAATAATAATAATAATAATAATAATAATAATAATAATAATAATAATAATAATAATAATAATAATAATAATAATAATAATAATAATAATAATAATAATAATAATAATAATAATAATAATAATAATAATAATAATAATAATAATAATAATAATAATAATAATAATAATAATAATAATAATAATAATAATAATAATAATAATAATAATAATAATAATAATAATAATATTAATAATAATAATAATAATATTAATAATAATAATAATAATAATAATAATAATAATAATAATAATAATAATAATAATAATAATAATAATAATAATAATAATAATAATAATAATAATAATAATAATAATAATAATAATAATAATAATAATAATAATAATAATAATAATAATAATAATAATAATAATAATAATAATAATAATAATAATAATAATAATAATAATAATAATAATAATAATAATAATAATAATAATAATAATAATAATAATAATAATAATAATAATAATAATAATAATAGTAATAATAATAGTAATAATAATAGTAATAATAATAGTAATCATAATAGTAATCATAATAGTAATCATAATAGTAATCATAATAGTAATCATAATAGTAATCATAATAGTAATCATAATAGTAATCATAATAGTAATCATAATAGTAATCATAATAGTAATCATAATAGTAATCATAATAGTAATCATAATAGTAATCATAATAGTAATCATAATCGTAATCATAATAGTAATCATAATCGTAATCATAATCGTAATCATAATCGTAATCATAATCGTAATCATAATCGTAATCATAATCGAAATCATAATCGTAATCATAATCGTAATCATAATCGTAATCATAATCGTAATCATAATCGTAATCATAATCGTAATCATAATCGTAATCATAATCGTAATCATAATCGTAATCATAATCGTAATCATAATCATAATAATCATAATCGTAATCATAATCATAATCATAATAATAATAATAATAATAATAATAATAATAATAATAATAATAATAATAATAATAATAATAATAATAATAATAATAATAATAATAATAATAATAATAATAATAATAATAATAATAATAATAATAATAATAATAATAATAATAATAATAATAATAATAATAATAATAATAATAATAATAATAATAATAATAATAATAATAATAATAATAATAATAATAATAATAATAATAATAATAATAATAATAATAATAATAATAATAATAATAATAATAATAATAATAATAATAATAATAATAATAATAATAATAATAATAATAATAATAATAATAATAATAATAATAATAATAATAATAATAATAATAATAATAATAATAATAATAATAATAATAATAATAATAATAATAATAATAATAATAATAATAATAATAATAATAATAATAATAATAATAATAATAATAATAATAATAATAATAATAATAATAATAATAATAATAATAATAATAATAATAATAATAATAATAATAATAATAATAATAATAATAATAATAATAATAATAATAATAATAATAATAATAATAATAATAATAATAATAATAATAATAATAATAATAATAATAATAATAATAATAATAATAATAATAATAATAATAATAATAATAATAATAATAATAATAATAATAATAATAATAATAATAATAATAATAATAATAATAATAATAATAATAATAATAATAATAATAATAATAATAATAATAATAATAATAATAATAATAATAATAATAATAATAATAATAATAATAATAATAATAATAATAATAATAATAATAATAATAATAATAATAATAATAATAATAATAATAATAATAATAATAATAATAATAATAATAATAATAATAATAATAATAATAATAATAATAATAATAATAATAATAATAATAATAATAATAATAATAATAATAATAATAATAATAATAATAATAATAATAATAATAATAATAATAATAATAATAATAATAATAATAATAATAATAATAATAATAATAATAATAATAATAATAATAATAATAATAATAATAATAATAATAATAATAATAATAATAATAATAATAATAATAATAATAATAATAATAATAATAATAATAATAATAATAATAATAATAATACACGTCAGATGCTCAAATCAATGGTGATCAAATCAATTTGTTCATTTTCTTAGGGGCTAGGCTAGCATTTTCAGGAGGTTAATGCTGGCTTTTTCTCACTTCGTTTTGACAGCGAGGACAGGATCTACCCGGTCCACATCCTCAAAGGCGCAGGACCGCTTTCTTACTGCTAACTTCGATTCGAGACTCTGGAAACGATCGGAAACCGCAATAGATGAACAAGAGAGCCAGCGATCTGAGTCCTCTCAGGATGATTCCTCAGAAGATATTCTCGGAAGAGTTAGTCATGGACTTTTACGCTTATTTTACTTGGCACTAGCCTTCTTATTCCCCCTGAGGAAGTCAGTCATTTCATATGAGACCTTGAATTTTATGGAGGATGCATTATATATTACTGGTTCACATATTATTGAGGTAGATGCTGATTATTGAGGTGGCTGGAACGTTCTTCATAGGACTGGACTTGGTGGGTGTGCTCACTGCTGTTCGTACTGGTGTCTGTTGCTTTGGCTGTGATCTTGGTGTAATTGTTATTTCGCATATTGCTGACCCGTTTACATCGCTATTTTGTGTTGCGATTTCACGTCTAGATACCAGCTTAGCTACAACTGTACTGTAAGTAACGGTCCTAGGGACAGAAGGCTGACGAATGCGCAAGAATTTCCGGGCTTCCAAGAAGGACACCTTCTCTCTTAACCGGATCTGTTGGATCGCCTTTTCCTCCATAAAAAGTGGGTATTCTCTGGATTTCGATTAATGATTACCACTGCATTTAACACACTTTGCAGGTGAAGTACATGTTTCAACATGCATGACTTATCCACAGTCAACGCAAGTAGCAACCAGGGGCGGCTTGTGCCGAAAAATAATGGCAAGCTACGAGAAAAAGGGTATGCAGCTAACCTAGTTCCGGAAAATGAAGTCCATTCGTCGATATTTATTCGCGTAGAATTTGTCGATCCCCCTACCTTTAAAGTCCTGCACACCTGTGATAAGCTTCTTCTGTATAGACAGCACAGCCATGGAGGTAGGCCGATCCTAACTCATGGTGTTCCTCAGAAAGTTCTTTAACCTCCTCAAAAACAAAAAACAGCGTTCTGGTTCTGCAGTAGGCATGGGAATTGTCACAGTAATTCTTGAAACCTTGGTTATTTCTCCAAAGGTATTCTGCTGAATGTTCTTCAGTATTAATTGTGACAGCGGAAGGGCACCTTCTAACTTCCTGAATTCCAAATGTTGATACAAAATGTTGGGTTCGGTTCGTAGTTTGCTTGTGTTAAGTTCTTATAACGATACTGACAATGCTCAGTTCTGTTTCAGGAAACACTCGAGGAAATAGTAGTTTCGTTGCAATATTTACAGCTCCAAGCATTGAGAATTCAAACGAGTGTTTTCTTAATAGCGCTCAATAAACCTGTTTCATTGCAGGTTTAAATTGAGCGGATTTTACAAAATAAATTGAAAGAATATATCATATATATTGAGAAATTGTTTCAATTTCTGAAAGGAACCGAGGTGTGTAATCAATGTTCTAAAAAGGAAACTAAGAACGCGGGTTTTTAATGTGCTTCTTGCTATTTGAATTCTTTTTTATGTACTCAATGTAACCAAGATCTTTAACATCCGTCTTAGACAATGAATCAGTACTTCGAACAGAAGACAAGGAAAGCAAACCAGGGTATTTCTAATTTCACTCCTACAGATCCACTCGTTATTATATATATGAGTTAAATTTCGTGGTATAAAGAGAATTTCTACGTCCTCTTACTTTTTGATCAATTGTTAGATTGGGTGTAGGTCACCCTAACATTTTTATACTAATGTTTTCTTCTAATGCTCACATTGAAAATAGTTTTCAGAAGTGCATTAAACGAGTTCATTATTTATTGATTAAATCTTTCGTAATATTAAATTACTTATACAATGAAGGAAGTGAATGTATAACACGTCTCACTCACACACTAAATAATCTGATATCAGCCACTGAATAACGTTACACAAAGAAATATATGTTATCGGGGATTGCTGTCATGTTCGCGGGAATCGTGCCAACATGCTGCTTGACAAGCAATCTGCCCTGCGATTTAATAACCATTAGGTTATTTATAGAACTAAAATATAAAGCAATGACAAACTACTTAATAAATTTCAATCATATTCAACTTCTAGAGCAATAACTATGAATGTTGGTGTCCCTGATTCGCCAGCTTCAGAGTACGCAGTAGTGCAACGAATAGATACCGTGCCACATCGATATGCAGCACGCATTTGTGCGAAAATTTAGGGAATAAAGGCCACCTGAAAGGCAAGAGGGGAAGGTTGTACTCAGCGCAGTACTGTTTAGCGAGTTTGCTGCCTCATAGCACGTCGCATGCGATTCATTACCTACGCAAGTGTTGTTCATTATTGGTCGTGCTCTTATTCTTATACCTACAATAACGCACTATTATTTACACGGTCTTTCAAAATGTATAAATTATGATTTATAAAACAGAGCCACCCCTGGTAGCAACTCCATTACAAGAATCACTCGTGTGGCCAAAGTGCTGGCACTTATAACACCTCAATGGATTGGATATATACTGCCTCCATACTCTGCCTTAATCCTTTGCGGAGATCTACCCAACCAAAGGTAAGAAACAGGGTACGAGTGGGCACCAGTTCACCTCGTTCTTTGCGGTGTACTCGATATACATTTGTCATACGTTAATCCGCCAAGTTCTCCTGAATCTCCTCATTGGACATACCGTCCAATGCGCTGGTGTTTACAACACCACGCGAGGAGTTCAGGGTCCTATGCAGTTCAACGCACATCGGATAGCTCGCAAGCATATTGGCTCTCAAAGTGTTTGCAGTCTGCGTCGGAGAAACTGCTTCGACCTGGGCGTGCCCTTGCGAGATCGAGTACAAGACTTTATGCAACCAGCAATATTATCTAAACCCTTCAGGATAATAAACGGGAACACGGTAGTACCTTTGTCAGAATCTAAAAATAACCAAATAGCGAGGAACGCAAGGCCCATCTATTTCCTTTCCACTTTTCTTAGCATTTTTGTTGATTTTATCAGTTTCTATAGCAACAATGTCCTCCACCATTGCAACGTCTGCAATGGCGTGCTCACATCCTGGGCGCCACCCCGTCTTAGGTGAGAGTCTTGGACTGGACCTTACTCACCTGAGGGTCTCACCTTCCAATGCAAAAACAGAGGGATCCAATCACCTTCAGGAGTGCTTCAGCTCATACAATGGCCCCTCCCGTGGACTGACCTTTATCAGCGGATACAACACAGTCCTACATAATAACCAGGAGCTGGGACTTACGCGTTACCCAGTCACCCCCTGCACTTCCCACTACACCAACCCGCGCTAGGTTACCCGACAGACGTGTCTTTAGGGAGGTTAGCTCTCTCACCACTCAGAGGCACCCAATCGAAAGATTTGGCTCGGGACCCAGGATCGCCAATCTCGTACCTACCGCAGTAGACGCCTGGGGGTAGCCGGAGTAGTTGTGAGATATCAGAGCCGGAAGCGCAGCAGTGTCAAAATTGAGTATTAGTCCGTGAGCAGTGAGCGCCGAAATATTTGGAACAGCGCAAATTGTTGCGTGAAATAGAGACATTAAAGGACATTGGACTAATGTGTTTACTCTATGTATTTGTAAAAAGTGTAAGTTAACATTCATCTAACGATACTAGTGACAAAGTGAGTTTGGTGGGAATTCGTGTTGCCATTTGTCTCATTGGTGTCAGAAAGAACGATAAGCCACAATGGAGATGATGCTTAATACATTATTGGCCTAAACGAGAGAAATACAGACTGAAGTTTAATTCAGCCTGGATAAAATGGAATCGAAAATGAAATCAAAACGGTATCGAAAATTTAATTCGGCATGTACAAGATGGAATCAAAATAGAGTGTGAAGGCAGAAATGAAGAGTGAAATAAAATCCTAGGTAGAGAAGAGGAACAAGCGAAAGACGGAAATAATGTCCGAATGATCAAATTGGGAAGTGAACTGATGACAGTGACATCCGGAATGGTCAAAATGGAATAGTGAGTTTGGTGAACTTGCTCTGTTTGTTTGCATATGTTTGTATATATATATGGTAGCTATCATTTAAAATATACCACTCTTATGGCGTAGAAATAATGCCATTCAAAAGCACTTGGATTACCTACCTCATTGCTAAAAACGTGGTACGCACAGAGAATTTTTAATGTTATATTCTAAATTATTTAATCTAAATTCGAAATTTAGATCTCGTAAAGATAATCTGTAACCCATGACTTAATACCGAAATTGGGCCTCAGCCTGACAACCCAATGACCGTCCTCACGCCCACATACGCAAGGCACAGGTGGCGATTATTCAACCGATATAGGGAAGAGATGTGGTCAGAATTTCGGGACCCGCATCCGGAAAGCTGTCTTTCTAGACCAGTGTCCGCTACCTAGCGTAGCTCCTTAATTTCCTCATCATGCTGAGTGGGTACCGGTCCTATGCCTGGTACTTCAAACCCGCACCCCCAGGGGTGGAATCGATCCCGGGCGCAGAGAACCAATGCTGAAGATTCTAGCCCACTACGTCAGGGCGTAGGACCCCGTAACTTTGCATACCTTAAATAACTTCAAAATTTACTATGCATACCGTGAGCGTCTGAAATATTCATGAATATCTATGAGTGTGAGTTAACAAAAAGAACTTAGGAGTTTCTTAGGAAAACAAGCTATGATCCGCATAAGTGTAAGTAAGAACTCTTGGGAGAGATAAGTAAAGTGGTAGCAGAAGGGCAATCTCATCACACAAGAATTTTTTACGGAAATATGGATTTATCATTCTTATACTTTTAACTGTCGCTGTGTACATTTAGATTTCCAAATTTTATACTATTAATGACAGTTTAAATTTATGATCTTAGCACAATGGACATTTTCTCTTAGGTTTTAGTTGTGTTGGTTTTCTTTTTTACTTTTAGTATTCGTGTTTTAAGAGCGTTTGACATTTCATTTATACCTACAGTAATTCAAAACCTTGTTTTGATTAAACTACCACACGATGCTCTTTATTTTTTGAGGCATCTAATATTTGCATATATTATTGTCTCTTTACCTGAGAAATATCTAGAATACTGTGATGAATGACTTAGATCTATAAACAGTACCGTTTGGTAACTCAAACTATATTACCATTTTGCAGCTCTCAGTGTACAGGTATAGTATACAAAGCAATTATCATTAGTGTTGGATATATGCAGGACTGTAACGCAAACACCTGTAATGCACACAGTTGCTCAAGGTAATATGCTCATTTCAAATTTCGCATGTATTTTATGCGACTAAAATGATTATGTTGCCTATGAAAAAAAATTGTTAAATACAGTCATGCCATATAACAGGAGCAACAACACAAACACGCAAAAACTGACAAGAATCAATTATTTGTTTTTTTTAACGAGAGGATCATTGGATCATGTAATTTCGTTAGCGGAGAGTCCAAAACACTGCGATGTATATAGTGGTTCTTGAAAGCTATCAATAACAAAAGATTTAGCGATGCAAATGAGGCGTATACAAGATTATTATTACCTTTCATCAAGTCCAAGTTCTTCAGGCATCCGACGGCGTTTTCTGCGAATGTCCTGGTCCAGCTCGTCTTCATCCCTGTCATCAGAGAAGTAATTGTTTTTACACAGCACCAAAATAAAGGAGTAAAACGTGAGAAACCTATAGCATGTCCTTGCATAAACTATGGATTTTGCATAAAATTATATATAACCTCAGAAGCACCTTCACTACTACTTTATCGTTCTTGCACTAGTGCTATTATGTGGTGTCAAGGAGATTAATTCATTCAACAGTCCACACTGCCGTCTGCTAGAAGAATATAATAGGTAAGTACGAGTGATACAGTTGTATTTGTAGGTAGTAACTCGGAAGAGGACACCTCACGCACTGTGACTTACAGGAATTATCGTGGCTACCACTCCTCAGAAGGAAAGTATGAAGTGAAGGAACTACAGACGCCTACAGATTGCAGCTAAACATGCGCGGAAGTCCAAATAGTTCATGGCCGAATAACACTCAACTACTGTTACTGTCTAGATAAAGCAACCGACTACCCGTTGTCCAATCAGACCTCTAATTTCCACAAGGACTACTCTTTACTTTAAGGAAGCATTGTACTCCATCTGTCCACATCGCCATACGCCACTGAATCTAGCATACCCCAAATATGAGAAGAAATGGAATGCAACGGAACTGACAGAAAGGAAATCGTGGTGGATAAGAAAGAACTCCATCATTTGCCTGGAGAGAAGTATGAGAAACCTGAGGCCACAATGAACAGTGGACGGAAATTGAACCCAGGACCTCCCGGCAAGAGTTTTGTAAGTTACCGCCGAGCCATCTGGTTCGATAGTATTACAGTTAACATGCATGAAACGTTTTGACACAAGGTAACCTTGAATAACTCATTCTCAGTCACCAATGCAAAAGCTGTTCTTTGAAAAAGATCCTATCTCGGATCTTCACAAGGTGGACTTACTTGCGATTAAAACCAAGTTCGCAAACTGTAACTTAGCTTCCGCCGTTAATAATTTGAAATACTGTTTCACACATACGTCACTATCCTCGTATAGACCAATCAAGTACTAGTATTCGTCAGAAACCGACCAATCGTTAATCTCTAAGTCGATAATTGTACACCATGCAAAATTATCGCTCAGCAATCATCACATGTTCCTTTATTGTTGTATATAACATTCAACTTCAATAACTGTCAATTTTATAATTGTGTATTTAAATATTTAAATCAAGCTTTTTTTCTCATACACAACGAATATTCAACTTAAATAATTGCAAGTTTACTGTAATTTAAAATGAAGAAGTTTGTTGTTTGCAAATAGAAGTTATGTTCCTTTATTATTTTCTTATAATCAGTCAACATTACCTGACGGCCTTAAGATCAAAGTTGCTTTCATCAGTGCAAATTTGTGCACGGCCTGTAAGAACTATTATGCCGGATTTCACCAACAGATCTTAAGCCTTAACACGAGTTTAGCGATAGATATAACAAAATTGCATTTCACCAATAAGTGTTAGCTTAACACTCGTGTTAAATTTCATGTTAAACTAAAAAGCCACATTTCTGTTAAGTTTTTCGTGCTTGTAGTAGTTACACATGCATTTGAATTAAATTCGTTTCCAATCTTTTTCCCGATGACATCTTTCTCTTTTACATTCATTGCATCCGTCCTCTTATTTTCCACGATGTCCTTATACTTCGTCACCAATTCAATCTCCAATTCTTTCTCCATCGACGACAAATTTGTCCCACGGCTTCTCTTACGATTTTGTTCACCTGCCATTTTTTCAGCTGTGTGCAGACGAAAATGAAAACAAAAGCCCATCGTAGTACGTTCAGAAAATAATACGGCTCATCCACAGCCTCTATAGCTGTAATATTTACAAGTCTCTTGGCGTTAACACGTGTTTGTTAACATTTTCAGAGAGCAGGTTAGTGAAATGCAAGAAATTTAACAGGTTTGTTTGTGCTGTGACAATTGTTACGTTACATTTGTTATGGTCGATTTTAACATCTGTTGGTGAACTCGGGCACTAATCTTGTATGCCATGACTAGTGAGGTTAAGTTTCATTCTTGAGCTAATGAAGGCTTATGTGATTTAGGGAATTTTATTACCACCCGTGACTTTACTATAAGACCTTTTAGCATTGCAGTAGTCGGAAAACTCGCATGCTGTTCTTCCCTAACCACCTCTTTATCGAATGGTATCCACATTTAGATATGCAATGGTTGTTTGTTAAACGTAAACCCGACTGATTTATAAGCTGACCTACAATGATGGATCTTTCTCGCATTTGGAAGGATTACACCATAATTTCCTACCTAGCAAGATTTGGCTGTTATCTTCCTGCAAACTACAGCATTAATTTCATTTCCTGCCATCTATAGTTCCATATCGATCCACGTGATGCACGCTTCTCTAAATTAGAGCAAAAAATTTCTGTCTTCGTTTATTTGGAAAAAGCCTATGAATCTACATATTTTATAATTTCTTGAAGTGACTATAGGATCAGATTTATCTCATAATTTTAACTCAGTGGAGTAATGAGTGGGGAATAGAATTCACTGTCATATGTTTTCCTTACGATTACAAAACTGTGTATCACCACGACTGACACAACTTTTTATAATTCTCAGCGAACGTATTTGTTAATTCGTCATACACTATTTTAGACCATCAACACCATTAAAGCAAAGCAAATGGATATGGGTTTTCCTTCTAGAAAATACTCTGCTCTAAATTCTAGTAGCACAAGTAGTTTTCGGCGCCTTTTCTTCGTCTTGGTTATGCCATCAATGCTGTTCTATGCTACGGAATTCCTGGATTTGTTATTTAATAGGAATTTCAGTTGAATCGATCACACTTGCTGCTTCGGAGTAAGACATTACTGTTAACTGACACTTCCCCATATCCCCCATATGCTCACTCTTTCCGTTTTATTGTGAATCCTTCTCATTCACCACATAAATATAGCTGCGTTGTCTACTTATCAGTATGGCCTACTTGTTGCTGTGAATCATCGTAGCATCAGGAAGGCTATAGGTGGGCTCTTCCCACCCCAACTGCAACTTTCTTTGCAGAAGCTTTTGTAACTCCACTTTCCTTTCAACGTGACTGTTATTTCTGCTGTGCACAGCGTTCGTCGAATTTCCTTGGCAGATGTTCTTAGCGTATTTCTTCGAAGTCTTATAGGATTATGTTACGCTGCTAACTACCACTAATGCTCCCTGCTGGGCCTTGTGATCGCCGGCTCTTCACAAATTGGGTGTCATTGTGCTTTGTACATTGGATCACTAATGCACACCTTCATGCATAGAAACGTGTATAGAAGAATTCCCACGCAAAATTCCCCTGCCGGGAATTTATTCCGAGTTCCTCGCACAACAAACATGCGTTCACGTACTAAGCTGCGGACCAGCCCTGCTGTTGTTGTCAATGATAGTTCTCATAGTCAACCTTTTCTTTCTCTGTGTTCAGTTTCTATAGCATAAAGCAGATATTTATTGCTACAAATGCTATTTGATAAATAGCAGTGTCCTTGCTCATATGTTAGCTAATCGGCGTCTCTGAACATCTTACACAGCGTTTGAATACTAAACTTCTTAAATGCATTACGATAGCGCTGTTTCGACTGCCCTTATGGGCTCACTGTTGATAAGATACCCTCTCATCTCTATGGTTTTCCGTTCATACGCGCCAGGGGATAATGCTACCGATGTTACTGTCAAAGCACACACTTTAGCTCAATGTTTTACTTCCTTAGTTACCTCCGATACTATCAGACGTTATCGATGGCAAGGTATTTTATTCTTTTAGTATGAAGCATTTTCGGACAGCGTATCAAATTGCTGAGCTACCTCCTCGGGTGCCTGCCATCGCTAATATGGATTTTACAAATTTTGGAGCAGTAGTGTCGAAGTTACACGTAGTTCAGGCTGACAGGATACAAGTAGCCTGCACATAGAACGACGTAACACATCAATGATAGGAGCGTTATCAAACCGTATCTACGTATTTACCTATAGCTCGGTTGCTGCACAGATAAAACCTCCTTTATACGACTATATCTTGAAATGTCTTCCTTCAGAATTGCATTACACTAGCAGAAGGATGTGGTACAGGCGCTGGTTTGAAGTATGAAAACAGTGCTTCTTAATTGATCAGCTATAAATACAAAATCACTTATCGGTTTACACAGTAATTCAAATTGTTTAAAATAATGAAATACTGTTACAGATTTGTGATGAGTTGGCTGAGATTACAGTGAGGGTTTAAAACATCTAAGCCCTGCAATTCTTATATAGCAAACTGCAGCCATTTATGCACATATAGGTGTGTCTGATATGAATTTGTGCTATCTTAGGTGTAGTAAGTATATGTCTATACTCTTACGGCTTATCAACTATGTGAAAGTCATACAGAATACAGTGGACTTCAGAAACTATTCAGAGAAAATTCAAGAAAACGCTGTACTTAAATACCAGGTTTGGAATTTAACCAAATTTTCATATTTGAGTTATGCTGTCCACAGAAACAGAGAAAGAGAGAGAGAGAGAGTGAGTGAGAGAGATCTTTTTTCTAAAAAGTACCATTTTAGGTTTAAAAGAGTCTTGGGTGAAATCTCGGTAGCGAATATTTTGTATAGAACCAAATACGTACTGATTTTACTTACTGAAAAAAGAAGAAGAAATTAAAGGTTACAATATGGAAAACAGAAGGGCAATAGCTCTTAAAAATTCTTTGGAGATTAAACTGATCCGTTATAGAATTTGTACCTGACATCTTCCTCTGAAGGCAAACAGAAGCTCACATGCCTCTTCAGTTTGTAGAGAGATGGATCACCCTCCACCTTTTGTACTATTCCACGGTCTTCGCCATATTGTAGAGCCATCATCACCAACTGCTGCGCTTTACACTGACATTTGGATTGGGATTCATTGACGCATAATCGCAGCTTCTGTAAACAAGCGAGATATATGATTAAAATATTAAATTTACTTTATAGACTAGATATTTTAAGAAGCTATTAAAAATGTTTCCTCGCCACTGGCTATTTCGAAGTGATCCTAGAGAAAGGCGAAGTCAAGGGTACTCTCACACACACGCACACATACATGCATGTAATATTACAAATCTGTAATGGAGCATGCAGGAGAATAAATAAATATCTAAACACACACACACACACACACACACACACACACACACACACACACACACACACACACACACACACACACACCTGACTTATGAATGCAGGGACACCAGGCATCAACGGAAAGCGTCAATTGAAGACGTACGTAAGAATGGAGGAAAGTGGCCAGTGACGAATCAAACCCTTATAAATAAATATTTGAAATCAATTTGTAAATTTTTTCGTTCAATTAACTTAAAAAACACAATTTAAATGCACCTGACTTGAGCAATTTAAGCTTAATATTGATAAAGCTATTGTAAAATGGAATAAGAGTATAGTTATAATTTACAATGTAATAATGCAATGAGATGCATATAATGTGACCTCGTAATGAGGCCTGCAGTCAATGTTTAATAAACTAAAATAACCACAGACGCACACACGCACGTACGCATACATATGTAACCGTCTGTGAGAAACGCACGAATGCAATGGACTATCTATAGATACCACAGATTACAATGTGCAGTGTTAAACGCTCGCCGGTGTCACTAATGATACATAAAATGAAGATGGAGCACCAGTAGAACGAGATGGATCACGGAAAAAACCCGACCCAACGCCGTGTGGTCCACCACAGATCCCACATTGCGGTCTCCTGGGATCGAAACCGGGCCATCTTGATGACAGTCGAGCGGTTTAACCACCCAGACACAGCGCGGCCACCAAAGATTGTGTAAATTACAATAAACTAATGATTAAATTTTCAAATATGTACATACCTCTCAAACTGGGTATTCCTATTTGGTGCAGCTTCCACGCATAACAGTTAGAGTTGCTATACGTCTTTGAATGGAATCGAAAAGGTTCTGAATATGTTCCTGGGGGAGTCCCTTCCACGTAGTTTGTGAGGGTGAGTTACCTGGATAAGGTCTTTTCTGAGGTTGTCCATTATCCTTCAAGACGAATGTCGGGTAACTCTAAGCTCTGTGGACCCTGGGCTCATTTGAACATCATTTCAGCCATTCCATTCATCATCCGATATGACTTAACTTTGGAGGACATAAATTACAAAAAAAGGCGGGACATCCCGGGAGGAAGGATGAGGCAAGAGGACCCAAGACGCGGAGACACCCGCCGACACTCCTACCCTGAAAGATACCACCGGATGAGAGATGGCGTTAAATGATAATGGAGATGAAATGGAGGCACAGGAGATTCGGGGGATGTAATTATGCCACCCAGCTTTTACCTGGTGACCTGGGAAAACCTCCGAAAAGAACCTGTGGGTCAGGTACGCCGTGCTTCCCGAATGCGGACTACAGACGAAACCGCCTTAACCGTCCCGATCGGTTCACCCTTATATTAACATTCACTTTTCTCGCTCTCATCCTAGACGTTGGGCTGACCCCTCAGCCCTAGTGCCTGTATCAGGCTCAGTGCTTCTGCTTCCCTCGCCCCAATTTTCGGTCTATATAAAACCCCAATCCCCTAACAACGTGCTCGGCGATGCAAGGGAGGAATGAAATATATGTTTTATCTCAGATAACTGTTTTTTTTTTACTTACAAATCGCGTTTTTGTTCTGTCGATATATAAAACAATACTTATTTGTGGTAGAAAAATTGACTAAATTAAAATATTTAGTTTTGACCTTTTTACCAGATTTATTTTATATGCTCAGTACAAACTAAAATGCTACAAATGAAAATAATTTGCTTATCACGACTGTAAACGTTAAATGAATAACACTTCATTGAATAACTCAAGTTTACATCTATTATGAAATAATCAATACCTGTAAACCATAGTTTAATTGAGTTAATTTGTGTGCTTTAAAAATGTATTTATACATCATGGATCACTGCTTTTGATTGGCGAGAACTTTTCCGCTTCATTCGAGATTTCCTGTGAGGTATTTAGTGAAATATTAAATACGGTAAACTTTAAATGAATCTTGAATTACTCAGTTTTAAAAGTATTAATTACCGAAACGCACGTACATATAATTTGTTAAGACATATTGGTGCTTAAATATGAACGAAATAATAACTACTGGTATGTTAACGTGTACCTGGTTGAAACTTCACTGTCATGTTAGCTTCATGTTGGAAACCATGTTACAACAGGATTCTTTAATTATATCATGAAATATTAATATGAAGCCTAACTTAATTTTACAGAATATCTCTGTTCTCTAATATCACTGAAAAGTGTATCATATTAGTTTTTGTAGTTGAAGACAAATGTGCGTGGACTGTATACTAGTGATCTTCAAATTCGCTCAGTGCTAATGCACACAGGAATTTATTTAGTACATTCTAAACGCCAGCGTCAAACGCTGACTTCCTTGATCTTATATTGATGTACACGAGTACCTAAACCGGTTTACTATAGCGAGCAAAATTGCATTATTAGATAGATATAGATTATTTAATCACTTACTTATGTTAAGAGCTTGTGTGGTAACAATGTATCATTCCATAACCAATGGACACTTAATGCGGTTTCTGCCATAAGTATAATGGGTGTCTTTTGTGAGTGGAGAAGTTTAGTTTCAGTTTTGTATATCAAAATATCATTACAGAAGGTTCACTCGAGCTGCATTTTAACTCAGAATTAAAGTTTTATAAGATGTATTGCTTACCTCAAAAGAAGGTTTCTCGGGCATATCATCTGTCCTTCTAGGGCCATGACAGGAGCAACAAAACATAAGCCGCTTTCTTCTTATGCTTGCTGAAGAATAGATACTCATTAATCTTTGGAGATAATACAAGGCGACCTCCGACGCCCACGCACTAAAGGATTTGCTCTCCGGTTCCTCCACTTGAACACATTTTTCAGATGTGTTAGAGTTGTCCTCCAATCTCTTTTTCACTTTTTTATTTGTTTCAGAAGAAGTAGTACTCACTCGTCTTGATTTTGATCGGCTACGCCGCGTTGTTGTTGAACAACTGGTTCTCGATTCAGACTCTGCTCGTTTATATGGTTTTGTTGGTCGTCTTGGCGGAGGCACTGGTGGTCCTTGTGGCAACCTTCTGCGGGGATGAGTTTCAATGTGCTTGAACTTGACTTTACGTATCGGTTTTGTATCGGAACGTTTTGTTTTACATAAGCATTTCTTATTTCTAGGGCACATGATAAATTTGGCTACTTTTAAACCAGAAAGAAAACGTGTTTTTGATGGAGCATGTATATGAACTAGGATTTTTATAAAAATTGATATTTCCAAACAAATGAACAAAATATCGCATATCAACTGTTTCAGGCAAAGCATTACACAATTTAGGATCACTAACGCCGGTTTCTGTTAAGCTTAACTGAAACAGTATAGATATCCAGATCAGAGTTACGAACACGCGCCGAGTGAAATGAAACAAATTCCTGAATCCCCCATGAAAGGTTCTTGGATTTAAACCCTTATAGCATTTGAAGTATAGAGCATAGAACATCTATTATAGTGCCCGCTGCTTGATGCAATGCACAAACAAGACAGTGGTGCCAAAATAAACGAAATGGCAGAAATTACCACTTCATCATCATTTTCTTTGGTAATTGACTACTTTTCCTTTCCCAGTTGATTGCACGATTTAAACAGCAGTTGTTTTATTCCAAAATTCATGCGCGAGTCAATGTTTTATTTAATACACACGTGTTGTTTATTCATTATTTAACGGGTGAGTGAAGTAATGACCAAATGACTCCAGGGTCCATAGACCTTAGTTAATGGACATTCTTATTTCAAGATAAGGGAAAACTTCGGAATAAACCTCAAATTCATTCTGATCGAGATTCGAACGCGGGGTCTCTTGAATGTGAGGCACACCCAGAGGCGCACATGAGTCGTTTAGGCATCATAAAATGTATGTATGCACATATCTACCTTTGGTAATAGTGCAGATAAGGTGCGCAGAATTATGTTGGTACGGAATGACGTCACGAAAACAGGTTGCCAACTGCAACGCTCCAATATACTCGAAGACAGCGGAGCGTTGTCAACGCATTTTCTTATTAATAACTAGCGATACTGTATATACGCAAATACAGAGGAACGTTGCCAAACACTTTATTCAACACTGTGTTTTCTTACAATGGAATGAAATGTGTAGTGTTTAACGCCGGCGTTTAATACATGCGGCACCGCAGGTGGTAGCTTTATGAGGCCCACCTCGGTACCGTAGGTGGTGGCATGTCTGCCTCAAGTTCAAGAGGTCCCGAGTTCGAATCTCGGTCAAGATGAGTTATGAATTATCTAGATAACGTTTTTTCTCAGGGTTTTCCCTTATTCTTAAAGATGAATATAACAAATTCTAAGCTCTATTGACCCTGGGCTCTTTTGAGCATCATTCCACCCATTTCATTCAACTGTCTGATATGACTAACATTGGAGGACTAAAAGAAATTATCATTTCTACAGCTGAGAATAGAACTCGAGTCACCAGGGTGAGAAAACACAATGCTGAATACCTACAAATACATAATCTGTAAGTGAGAAATATATGGGACGATAGAAATTTATTAGAGAAAATAGATGTGCTTATTTTAGAATAATATGAAAATTCATATTGTTCAAAAAAAGGTTCTGAGCTAAAAGGCTGTGATCCCTGGGCTTCTGCATCTGTCTCCCAGATATTTCAATTGCAACTGCAGCATCATCAATAGCTACGAAGGGAACAAGGAGAACTGTTCTATGCCACTAATGATGCTTGCTGCAGTTGCAAGTGAAATGTCTGGGAGAAAGATGAAGCCCAGTGGACCATGGCCTTTTAGCCCAGAATCTTTTACTGAAAAAGATGCTGGCCGTGAAAGCCTATGTTTATTAATCATCATATTAATAGGACATGATTAAAAATGTGTTTAGGTATTTATGAATTGGTTATTAAATAACCCTTTACTTTCACATCCATACAACACATTGGGCACTTGCAGATACCTTCATGGTTAAAAATGTCTAGAACTGAGTAAGGAACAACAGGCAAGAACAACTTCTGACAGCACAGCTAAAGAAATGAATACCACTTTTATATTCTCTACTAAGTATAGTACGCAGGGAAAGTATTGCATTCTGATACCAAAGTATCACCAAAAATACACATTTTGTAACTTCTGAATCTAAAAAGAAAACATGTTTTTTAAAAAAAGGTTTATGTGTCAATAGCATAACTAAAAATGAAAAGTTGGTTACATACCAAACTTGATATTTAAGTTCAACCTCTTCCAAATATGTAACATTGATTTTCAAGAAAATCCCTCCATCCCAAACTAATCTTTAAATGGGATACTATTAGAAAATTTTGATTTTCTCAAAAATGGCTCCAATGATTTTGATTAGAATATACCATATGTTTAAAATATTTTCATGGCAAATGAAATGTAGTGTACCAGAGACTGAATAACAATGAAGACAAATTTAAGAAAATAAGATACAGCAAAGTTTCTGAAAAGTCCAAGCTATATACAAAAATGATCACAATCACATAAATGCATGGACGAATGGATGGTGTATATTTTGTTTTAAGTGAGCTCATGATTCACGATATTAAAACACATATGTAAAACATTATAATGCCTGCTATAATTACTGATCCTAGACAATCACAATCCTATACAAATGCAGAGAGCAGTTTTGCATGACGGAACTGTCAATAACTGAAACAAAGGGTTGCTAACAGCGAACTGTATTTCAACCTGGCTGCTAGCTGTATGAAAATAGCTTCGTTGCCAATAGCATGGACTCAGGAGAGCAACAAGAACAAGCATATTAGCAACAACATATTTAATAGCAAAATGTTGAAGCCTTAATGGTTCAGTATGAAAATTAGTAATAATTTCTGCATTTTAATATAAGGAGAATGAGAAACAAAGCAATACAAATTATATATAACTTTGAGATACATGAGTTAATTTCAAAAGATATAGAATGGTTTTCCATAGATGAATTTTCGATTGGCCTTCCAATTTACATAAACTATCTCAAAATTTACTAAACATAACTGATATCTGACTAGTACTTCTCAAACTTTATTATTCTAATAGGCTTATACTTCAGGGAGCAGCTCAAAAAATAATTCTATACATCATAAATGCAGCTATAAAATGTAAGATTTCTCAATTTATTTAGTTCCCAAGAAATTCAGAAAACACATCTGGTGCTACTCCTGCACCAACGTAATTTGAGCTACATTTGATAACTTACTGTAATTGCAAAATTCTTTTGGAATAACAGCCCTCGTTTCTTGCTTTTACTGTTAATAAAAGTTGGAATTACTGCCCTTGCATGCAAAGAAAGGAATAAAATAGATGTTCGGAAATATTTTATTATTGTTGAATTATCAACGGTTGTAGCTAAAGTTATAAGTTTAAATTAAGTTATTAATTATTGAAGATAAAGAAGATACAATTTATAATTTCTAATACCTACAGTTTGTTCCAGTGGTTATTAAGTGTAATAGATATGGAGTGCTGTCTTGTTTCTAGTTCTGCTGTACCTCACTTTGAAAATTATTAATTTAACATGGTTTTGTGCATTCTTTTCCTTTCTTCTATTTTTAAACATATGTGTATTTCAATGTATATTATATTATTGTATATTGATCTTGATATATTTGCAATAAATGTATAGCATATCCAATAATATTGCTTGTGATTACTGGTTACTGGAGTAATGAATGGATGTGCATCAGCATGGAGACCAAAGTGCATGCTGACTGCTGTACATGTTCACACATCCCACACAAAGTAAACTGCATGTGATATCTGATCTTGTGTAAAGGCATTAAATCCCATAGCAAGTTGCCCATGGTAGCTCAATGGGTAAGAGCGACTGCACAGAAACCAGGAGATCCGTGGTTCAAATCCCGGCCATGGCATTGACTATTTCATGTCGACTCTATCAAAACCCTTAGCCTCTATATGGCTAGTGTGAAGAAATGATTAATTTCCATCAATTAACTTAGTCATTCCACATATTTTAAATTCTGATGTGGTGTAGGCGAGTGGTCTAATGAACTTACATATATAAAAACATTTCTAAGAAAGGGAGCCAATAACAAGAGATACACACAAGAACCAATTGTGAAGATATAATAGCCGCATTCTTTGAATCCCAAACGGCATCAAAGCGAAAGCAGAGCTTTCACTTCTGACAGTACATCCCACATGGAAGCAATTATAAGAGTCTTACATCCTTCTCAATACATTCACCAAATTAAAGCGCTGTTGCAATTTTTTTCTTATGTCCTCAGAACTTCAGTACCTTCTATTAGCTTAGACTGTGAACACGTGCTTCTTATGTGTGTTAATTAAGCTTATATTTATAGAAGTTACATCGTGTTTAGTACTTGCGTAGTTTAATTAAGATGTGCAGACCATGGGAATCGAATGAAGTTACCCTCCCTCTAGCTGCACCGGAAAATGACCCCTTGCCAAGTACCAGTAGTTCTAAACTCAGAAGAAAAACATGGTGTACAAAAACCTTGAACAAGCAATGCCAGATTTTCGTGTGCAATATTCATGAATATGTGAAAAACAATAATTTAGGCAAGGTTTCGATTTCTGAGACTGCAAGAATACTGAAGTTGGACAGGAAAACTGTGCAGAATGTTACGCAGAGAGGCCCAGTGACTCCTAAAAAGCCAGGTAACAAAACGGCCAAATTTAATAAAGTAGATAATTTTGGCTGTGACTTTATAAGGCACGAGATGTATCTATTTTATGGTAAAGGGCAGTTGCCAACGGTCCGAGAACTTTTGTAGCATCTGAAAAGTGTAGTAGATTTTCCTTACGAGGAAACCACACTTAGAGAACTGCTAAAGAAGCTGGGTTTTTGATTTCAACGCCTGAAAAATAAAAATGTAGTGATGGAATCAGCAAGAATAGTGGCTTGGCGATATAAATTCCTGCACAGACTACGAGAGCTGCGTTTGCAAAGTTTCAAGATCATGTATCTGGATGAGACTTGGTTCAACACTCATAACATTGCTAAGAAAGGATGGGATGATGGTACCTGCAACTGTGTGCTCAAATCTCCGCCATCACAAGGGAAGAGTATTATGGTGCTTAATGCTGGGGGTAATGAAGGGTGGGTGCCAAACTGTTTGTTTTTGTCAGCTAAGAACATAGGGGCCTGCAAAGCTCATAGTCATGATGAAATGACAGAAAAGGTATTTCAAAAGTGGTTTTCCAATAGTCTGCTTGAGAACTTGCCAAACAACAGAAAATGTGTGCTAATAATGGACAATGCAAGCTACCATTTGCAGCAGTTGTTCAAAATTCCATCCATGAATACGAGAGTACAAGATATTATTTCATTTATGAAAGAACATAACATACTGGTACCAAATTCTGTTCCTATAAAAGCCGTCCTTATACATACAATTAAGTCTGTAAATATAACTAAAAAGTATGTGGTTGATGAACTTGCAACTTCTCGCGGCCATGAAGTTTTGCATCTTCCACTCTTATCACTGCATATTTAACCCTATAGAACGCATATGGATTCGTCAGGAAACACAACATGACACCTACCGTACATGCAAGTGTGTGTGAGCTGTTGCATGAAGGTACAAAAAGAATTGACTAAAACCTTTAGTCATCATGCGTCCAGCGCACCACCAAAATCGAGGGAAAATATATGTCACAATGCAGACAGCAACCAGGAGAGATTCGTAATTCATGTAGGAGACAGTGACAATGATGAGTAAAGGTAGGATCAAAGCATTTTTAATCACAAATGTATAATTTTTATTTTTCTCAGAATTTGTTGAGTGAATTTTGCAGAAAGCACTAATTGTTCCCTTTTGTACTTGCTTTATATTTCCTGATTCGGAGATTTTTTTTAAATAAAGAGAAATTGCATTGTTTGCTAATAATCTGACTTTACATCTAAATCACAATACATGTCTTCTTATATTCGTTTTACATACTAAAAACATTTTCATGTGGAAAGATTTATTTTCTGATCAAAATTACTGGTAAAGCTACATTCTTAAAAGGACCACTCATTGTGTATCATTCTGCTGATTCTGTCTTTCTTTTCTCACTTGTTTTTGATTTTTGACGAATGTACTGCTATTGTTTATATCCCCTTGAATTTTATTTCACCAAATTCTCTGTTTGCCACAGAAACAGAATGTGTATTTATTTTGTTACTATGTTTGGACGCACAAAAATAATTATTATTCCCAGGGGAACTTATGCATTTATTTGTACCAAACTAAAGATTAAAAAAACAGACAAGCTAAAGATTATTCTTTTATTAGTAAATAAATATCAGTTGGAAAATACACTTATAATTTACTTTTAAATATTGACTGATGGTCGTCTGACAATGTCTACGTTTTTTAGGGCATGTTTGTAAGTTTCTCTTGGATAGGCTAACATTCATACTTGTAATATATACCTAACAGTATTTCTAACCTTTCTCGAGTTTTAAAGTGTTTATGACATATTTAAATATTATGTGCAATGTACATGATTATTTATTTAAATTATGTTTAACAGAAGCGCCCCCACCCACCCCCCTACCAAAAAAAAATGTACACTGCTTAACTTTATTTAAAGTTGCAAACTTAGAAGACATCCTTGTAAAAAGCTTTCAGCATTTAAAAAGAGTAATAGATTTTCTGTACTAGTTTTTCTTTAATTCCTCAGTTTTTTTTTTTTTTATATCTGAGGTATTTACTGCTTTGTTAAATCAACTGAAATTTGATTCACCGCCTGTAGCTGCCATAGAATATAGGAAAATGTTTTAGGATAAATTGGCTCCTAGTTGCAGTAAACAAAGCTCTAAACTTGCAGTCTTTGCTTATCAATTATTATTAACTACCAGAATATCCAAAGTTCTTCTTTAATTTGCAAGTAAATATTGCTCGCAAATTCATGCACACTGATGCAATTAAACCCTTTTAAAATTGTAGTGATGGTCCTACAACAGGGTATCGGAATGTTTTACTAAGCTTTCCTTGGATATTATGTTAATAATATGCATTTAGTTCTTGTAGGTAATATAAGTACTAATAGCATAACAGCATAGGTAATATATCTCTTTTCACTTATGTTATAAAGTGTTGTAACATTATGTATTATTATAGGATACATTAATTATTTAAAATTTATTTGAAAATATCAATAAAAAAACCAAATGACTATTTTGTGCAGTGAAATCAGCTTGAAGTTCTTTTTCCTTCTAAACGTTATTTTAAACGGCAACCCTGGGTATTATCAGCTATAAACATGAGCCTAAGATTCTTCACCCCTCCACCCCGGTAAGTGTATCCTAAGATGTTTATGACATTGTGGTTAGGGGTAAGAACAGTTTTTCCATAAAATGCCAGCTGCTGGGGGATCCTTTAAGCACATCACTATAGTAGTTAGCTGGCAATCAGCTGTAGATAGGACTGGGACAATCCTGAAAACGTTCCTGTTTTCAAAAGTGATGTGAAATTTTAAGTTTATTAAAGTATGACTCAGTAAGTCTTTTAACCATTTATTTTGTAAAAAAAAATTGAAGCTAATGACAGTGAAGGAATGCAAATATTTTAAATAAATTGCAACAATTTGTGACAAACTTCACTTATCTGTTTCTTTATTGAGTTGAAGCTGTGTGGACATCACAAAACTAGTCCTGGGTGATTCATCCATTAAGAAACAGATAAGTGAAGTTTGTCACAAATTGTTGTAATTTATTTATAACACTTAACCATTATTCTGTCTTGAATTTAATGCAGTACTAATAATCACTAAACCTCTAGGAAACCATAATTCATGTGAATTCTAATTCATTGCAATATGCTGAAAAAAAATAGAGTTTTTTTATAGTTTTGGTCCACTGGCAAGTTTAGGATTCTATACAATTTTTAATTCAGATGTTTTAAAATGGGTCTAAGGGCAGCATACATCTAATTACTGTACAAAAAAAGAAATATATATAACATGACACAAAAGCATTTGGAAGCACTTTTGCCAATGGTTATCCCAACATGATTTACCAATAAGCTTATGAGCACAAAAAAACACCAATTAATGAAATTTGCATCCAGAAATGGTGTAGAACTGCAGATTTTTATCTGTCTGTATGCTTAAAATACAAACAAATGGATAAATCTGCAGTTTCACACCATTTCTGTACATCCAACCATAACATCAAACTGAACATTATACTAATCAAACTGACCAGTCATGCAGCAGAATTGGACATATGAGAAAAGATCTTCATTTTGAAACACAAACAACAGTTAATGATTAATTTTTAGATGAGTCGTATTTATTACACATCTGCTTCACTTTCGTACCTATTTTGAGGACATGTTTCGCAAATCATCGTTTGCATCTTCTGCTCTTATGCGACTAAAGCTTGATCCAGTGGTGTGGGTAATTCTGGAGTTGCTGCTGCCATCTGTTGATTTAGTGCTGAACTTAAATGTGTCTCTTCCCACCAGAAGAGAATCCCACATTTAAGTTCATCACTAAATCAACAGATGGCAGCAGCAACTCCAGAATTACCTACACCACTGGATCAAGCTTTAGTCGCATAAGAGCAGAAGATGCAAACGATGATTTGCGAAACATGTTCTCAAAATAGGTACAAAAGTGAAGCAGATGTGTAATAAATACGACTCATCTAAAAATTAATAATTATTTCGCTTCACGGTGGTGTTCCAATACAGTTAAATCTCGATAACAGTAAATGAATTTTGATTTACCTACACCAAGTACCCTCTGGAAGTACATTTCACTGCCACGTGACGCTGCTATTATAGACAATCACCACAACAAAAACAACAACATGGGTCAGTCGGACACGTTATGAAGATGGGAATACATACTCCCAAAACATGTTAACAGAGATTAAAAAAGTGATGTTAGTGTTACCAGTACTGGCTCATCTTAAGTAAATACGTCTTAACACATCACTGTTTCTAGCTTCTTCCATGTATAAATTGAAATAAAGAGTTTATTGAATTGCTCCATATGTACACTATTTGCTTTAGGCAGCTTCACACCTTTTTAGTTAGTTCTGATGCACCCTGGTGAAGATACCTGGTTTGTTTCTAATTACTCAGTTGCTAAGAAAATATGCTGCTGCAGGTCATACATAGTTTTTATTTCATCCCCATACATTTTATTTTTCATATCACCCTAGAAGTAAAAACCAAGGGTTTAACTTCAGCAATCTGGCAGGCTAAGCCACAGGTCCAGATCAAACAATCCAACAGTTTAGTAAGGTCTTCGTCAATTGATAATGGACTGCAAAATGTTATGTGGGGTGGTGCAGTCATGAAGGAACCACAACTTCCTCCCTATCTCCAACAGGACATCCTCTAACAGGTTAGCCAATTTGTAATAAAAAAACTGCCTATAGCTTATACCTGTCAAGCATGGTAGGAATGCAAACAGTCCAAGATGATTTCCTATTATGCTAGACTTTCATTAATTGAGAATCAATGCTGAAAATCCCACTACTATGTAGTTCTTGGGTTCTCCATTGGCGTGTGTATGTTATGAAAGTTCGTGACGGCACTTTTGCGTGAAACAGGCTTTGTCCATCACCAGCATATTTGCTACAAAATCTGGATCATTCACTAGATGTGATATGGGCACAATTACATTCTTTAAAAGTTCCAAGCTCAGTGTAACACTTCACCCTCTTGCAAGCGATATCATAATTTCAGATTTGAAGCTTTCGCAGCAAGTGTTATTGATTAAGGCTTCAGGGGTGATCAGGTGCATCAGATTTATGAAAGTCGAGCTTACGGCCATTGTGCACTCCATAGCCTTCTTAAGGACCTGAGTGACTAACCGGCAACCAGCAAAAGAGTCGATTTGCCCAGGTTTACCTGGGCAAAGGTTTTCTGCTTCAGCACCTAGCCGCTTAGTGCGGCTTTATCTGGGAAGTACAGAAGTAAGTCGTTTGTCTCAGGCTATTGTCTTGGGCAATTATTGCAACGATTATTCTCAACAAATCATAAAGACATTGGAACATTATATGTTAGTGTTATATCTACCCATGTACGGGCGCAACTGTCTGCTTGGGGTGCTTTCCTGAGTGACTAACTAGAAAGGTGCCGCTATAAATATTACTGATTGGAGCTTGGAGCTTGCCCTGCCTTGGCCAACGACCGAGTGACAATCTTTGATTGGTGTGGCTGGCAAGGGGCACAGTTACCATCAGCTCTGACGTTATCTGCACAGTCTGCCACTTGAAACAGGCAATTGGCATTTCTGTTGTTTTCTGCACGGTCTGTCACTTAATCCATGTAGTTGGAGTTTATCAGTATGTCCTTTTTTTTTTATAAATCTGACGTGGCTGATCACCAGTGAAGCCTTAATTGATATCATAATTGCTTCAATTAGGATTTATAACATCTTTCATACTGATTATTTCATAGGGTTGTTGTTACCCTGAATTATGACAATTCAGAAATATATTACCTGTACACGAATGGTAACAAATGTATCTGTTTTTTGAGTTTGATTTATGAGTCACTATGTTTACACTCAACTTCATTTACTGAAGTAAGTGAAGTTGAGTGACTCATAAATCAAACTAAAAAATGAAGACCTGTTAATAATGCTTCTGCCTTTAATATTTAAAATGTATCTGTATTTGGCAAGATCCAGTTGGGAAATATTTAGCATGAAGTTGACTCCCACAGAACTGACAATAGGGGAGAAGTCCCCAGAAACTAGTCTTCATAAAAAAACTTGTAAGTGGAGAAAAGTATATACAAGGTTGACTCACTTGCCTAATTTTAGTAACAATGGCACTCCACTTTCTGAAATACTTCTTTTTATTCTATATATCTATACTATGTTTTAAAAATCAAAGGAAAAGCTTTAGTGACTTGAATTTCGAAAAAACTCATAAAATGATCAGCAAGAAAAGGTGAAAGAAGATTACCCATTGCTAAGCCAGAAGTTTTTTGAAAAAATTCACCATTAAAAGTGAAAAAATTTTGATCCAAACAAAAATCAGTAAGTTTAACAAAATCAAGTATTACATCCTCATGTAAATTTATTGAATTCAACCACTTTTTTAAATAAATTAAAAGTTTTTCTCTAGGAATACTAGGAAATAAAGCAGTTACATCAAAAGAAATAAGTTTATCAGTTTTGGATAATACAACACTGTCAATTTTTAATACTTAAACTTTCAAATTTATCAAAATTACTAAATTTTTTATGTAGCCATTTAGCTAATAAAAAAATAAATTGTAAGATGGTGAGTTTATACAATTAACAATAGGTCTAATTTTATTACCGGGCTTATGAATTTTAGGAAGCGCATAAATTCTAGGTAATACAGGATTACTAAATTTTACAAAATGTTTTTCTTTGTCCGATATAACTTTTACTTCATTAAGTAATTTATTAAAATTTGTAGTAAAAGATTTTAAAGGGTCTTTATTAATTTTTATAAAATCTTCACCTTGAAGTAAAAGGTTTACACTATTAATATAATCTAATTTATCTAAAATTACAATTCTATTACCTTTAGCTGCTTTAGTGAAAATTAAATCTTTTTGATTTCATGATTTAATAATGTTTATTATTATTATTTCTCTTAGGTTAGTATTTGTCTACATTTTGTAATATTTTGCTACATTTTAATTTAATCAATGATTTATTATTTTCACTTAAATCTTGACTAGCAATTTCTATATCTGCAATATAATCATCTATATTGTTTGAAAAATCTACACACCTTTTTAAACCTTGATTTAAAAAATTTAACTCTTTTTCATTAAGGTTAGAATTTGAAAAATTAACATTATCTTTATTATTTTTAATAACTGGGTTTAATTTATTTTGTTTCAAATGCAAATTATGTAATTTCTTTTTTTAATTTAGCAGTTTTATTTTTCATATTTATATTAAGAATATGAAATAATTTGGATTCTAAATTAAGCCAAATTGTATAACCTAAAATCTTTGTTAATATAAGATGTAAATCATATAATTTAAGTTCAATATTTTTCAATATTTCAGTTTTCAATAAGTGATTTAAAAGTTGTATTTACTATAACAGGACATTATAAAACAGACTTGAATTATGACAAAAGTTAGAACTGCTCTCGTATTTTTTCCCCCTGTACACATGTAAATTTAACCCTTTCACCGATATGGATGTCATATGACGTCCAAGTTAAATTGCCACAAACCAATATGGATGTGTATAGACATCATGCTCATACATGCATTTAATGCTTATTTAATGTAAATTATTTGAATCTTTCTATTTTACATTAAATTTAAATTAGTTGTATAAGCGGTGAAAACTTGCCCTTGAAGGCTTTTTTTTTTAATTGTACACCTTAAAACTTGGATAAACATACAGGGCACATCTTCAGATTAATGGCAAATAATATTGGTTTCCTTGAAAACTTCTTTTTTGCTACCACTAGACATTTTCAAAATCGTCACAACTTTTTTTGCTGTGGGTGAGATCCTTTTAGGAAAGTGTTTTATCTGAAGTATGAGGGTTGCTGTAGTGATGGATTTCTTACCTCAGTATGAAGAGGCCTCTGAATGTTATAGAACTCAATTAGGTTACGAGATATTGATTCGCGTAAGTCCAGGTAGGTCGTTGTCTTGCATGAATTTAGAGTTCTGCAAATTACTAACATTGTGTATGGTTACATCCAGTAGTATAAAAATACTTTTTTATAACATTTAACTGTTTTTCATAAACAGGGATAGCTTGTAATACCTGATCCACCCCACCCATATTTGAGCCGATATTTCCCCCCCAAAAAGGAGCAGCTAACATGTTTAATGCAGGTTTACAAATAACATGCATACTGTCCACTTCTGAATTCACCTCTTAGGGCTCAAACTGCCTTTAGAGATTGAGACTTCTTGCAGCCTACTCACATATATGTTTATTTCCGTAACAATGAGATACACCAAGTCAGGAAAACAAAAAAAATTGTTGAAAATGTCAGTTGGTTGGATGTCAGAAGTTAGCTGAACATCAGAAAATATGTATATCTGTCTATAAGTCTATGTGTGTTCAAGTTATTTTTACCACTCCGCGGGCCGTGCCGTGGCTCAGTGGTTAGACCGCTTGGCTCTCACCAAGGCGGCCCGGGTTCGATCCCACGCGATCACAAAGTGAGATTTGTGGTGGACAACACGGCGCTGGGACGGGTTTTCTCCGGGATCTCCGGTTTCCCCCGCCATCTCATTCCACCGGTGCTCCATCTTCATCTCATGTATCATCAGTGTCATCGCCTGCAGTGCTATATGTAGTAAAAGCGGGCGTTAAACACTACACATTTACACATTACCACTCTGCAATATTGATTCTTCTGAACACCTGAAGGAAGCAGGTCATTTTCTTCCTCACTGCTACCTATCTCAACACCTCCCTCATAATCACCATCAATATATGCAAGGGATAGTGATGTGCATTCCATAACCTCTCCTATCCAAATCCCAACCTCAACCTGTCCGTGGTGCAACCTGCTTTTACCAATGAGGCTCTGGGGACCGAGTGTTAGCGGTATAGCATCAGAAATAGAGGAAATGCTATTTCACCTCTTGTGCTGACCTGTCATGGCGTACAAATGTTCCACAAATGGTGCTTGTGAGAAAAGCCGATGGACTTTAAAACTCCTCCCGGTCAGGTCCGATGGACCCATTAACCAAAGACAGGTGTGGCCCTTCAGACATACTGGGGGTTAAAGTGAGTGGATGATGTAACCAACATTACAAGCAAAAAATTGGTGTCCACTTAAAAAACGGTTACATTTATGCTACTTAAAACATGACAAGTCCTTCAGATAAATTTTCCGGAGTTCAATATTATTCAAACTTTTAAAAAGTAAACTTCTTTTAACTTGAATTTCTTTTTTCTCCGCTTCTTTTTGATGAATACTATTATCAAATTTAATAGTTTTTCTAACAAATATAGGAACTACTTTATGTTTTAAACAAAGATTTAGAAAACGAATGTCTGCAAGAATAGATCTTTTCTTCTTTTGAAGTTTTAAATATAGATTAATTTCAGATTTAGTATCCATAAAATTTAAATTAAATGCATAAATGTTGTTATAAGCAAAATTATTCAAAGTAACCTAAAAAACGAAGCTAGCAACAGTGAAGCAATAAACATTACACAAGTACAAATATTTGCCACAAAGGCTTCACTTATCTTAAGAAATTGGTGTTAATACTTCTTTCTAATGGGGATCGATTTCACAAACAAATCACTTGCGTCTTCAGTTTCCATTAGAAAGAAGTATTAACAACAATTTCTTAAGATAAGTGAAGCCTTTGTGGCAAATATTTGTATTTGTGTAAGATTTTCTATCCTTTGTTTATGTGTTCTATAACTGAGCTTTGACAAAAAGCAACTCCATGTGATTAAGAAAACATTCCCTGGGATCTACAGTGGTAACAGAACAAAGTAAGAGCATGATAAGATGTTGCCAGGTTTAACAGAATTAAGGAGGCACAAAATTATGAATTTTTTAAATTTAATTTCCATGAAAACAACATATTCTATTGAAAAATGCACAGAAAAAGTTCTTGTTTATTCAAATTTCTATACAATATTGTGACAAAATGAAAACAGTTGTGCTAAAAACACTATTTTTCTCTTACGAAATTAACAAACTACTAACTTTACAGTACACTCACTGTTTGTTACTCACTTCCACAACAAATACAACTGGTTCATATAGTGATTAGCATAGCACTAATGTTCACTTAAGTAACTGTTGCGCACACTAACGGCAACACAACTTGCACTGCACTGTCCACTCAAGACCTGTAAACTTACAACTATCCCTGACTGACTAATTCATTACTCACTTAACATGCTCTCATAAAAGTTTGGCAACAATGAGAATTGTTCTGGAAATCAGAAACTTCTCAATAAGGAACGTTCCTGAGAAGAAGGATCTGAAGACTTTGAAACTAACCAGCACATAATTGTCACAGAATTTCCTGGCATTGTTAGATACCAGTATGTGGTAATGACTAGCTGGCATGTGCCCATTTCTCCCTTACTGTCAGGCCAGCTTTCTAGCCAGGATGTCGATAGTCATAAATTAAGAATCTTTAATCAACAGTAATCCAAGGCCATAATTTTTTTGGATAAAAAATATTGTTTTCTACAAAACTACAAACTTTTCAGTATTTTGATATTAACTATTATAATAAGATAAGTTTGCTTTTAAAGTTTGGAGGATTATTTTACTTCCACCAAGGCTAAACAAAAATTACATTATACAATAAACTGGAATTCTGTTTTACATGAATTTTTGAATACCTGCTAATACTGATTTTTTCTGTCATATATCATAAAATTCTTCCTGGTATTGCAATAAACATGTATTAAAGCAAATAACATCTCTTGACATACTTTAGGTTTCATAAAATGATCTACAAACAAAAACTGGAACAAAAATGGGAAATTTATATTCTACAGCTGTAGAAAGTAAAAGATATAAACATTATATGGAGTTGACTTTACAATTCAGCTGTCCATTACTGAATATTTGTGCACATTTACTGTTCGTAATATAGAACACTAAAGGTGCAATTATATTTTAAATCTGCCATTACCCCTGCATGTTGTTGCAATTCAAGTGACAGGCACCCTGATCATGATCAATGGTCAAGACACAGATAAGCTGCACTGCATACCAATTAGTGCAGTACATTCAGTCTGTAATCTTAAGGTACAATACAATGCAATAGAATTTAATGCTTTGTCATGTACTGGGTAAAACAACCAACACTTTGAATCTGACAATATAGTTAATAAAAGGCCTCCATTTCCATACCTTTTAGAGTGTAAATCTTAAAATTTGGCAAGTATTGTTATAACAATACTTTCTGTATTACACACAGTTCACTGTTCTTGGTTTCTCAAAGAATAAATTATTTTCACTGAACATACAGCTAAATCTCGAAGGCAATTTCAAAACCTTGAGATTCATGCCTCTGATATAGGCAATTTCCTGTGGCAGCTCAGGTGGTTAAGGGGATCAGCAAAAATATCTGAGTCCTACATGTGGAACAGAAGTTTTCAATTTTCAAGTAAGGTCACCTAGCTAGTGTGAAAAAACAATAATGAAGTACATCACCAATTCATGTGGGCAAGGATGAGTGGCAGAAAGGACAAAAGAAGGCAGGAAGGCATACAGCTACCTCTCTTTTTCTGTGCATCTCATCAGCCTTGTTAATACGTAGAAACCACTTTAATATCTGTAACAATTTTTGATAAATTAATGTCAAATACTGACACAGTATTTTCAGAATTATATGCCAATTTTAGCATGTTTAAGTGTAACTAAAAGTGAGAAAATTGACTAGTTTGTACACCTGAAACATTTATATTTTTATTCTAGGAAAATATAAAGCACATGAATTATGTATAAAGATAGCAATAACGTAGATTACCATTTTAATTGGTATTTACATTATCCAATGAGTACGTTTACATTTTAGAAAAAGGTAAAAATACAAAACAATAAATTTGTTTTAAATCAGCAAATATGCATTAAAAAAGGAACACAAAAAATATAACACGTCTACCTATAAGATCAAAATTGTATGCATAACAAGTACAACTATATACTTGTGGCCAGTAAATGTTAATACAAGTTATTTGTTACAATTCTGTAAAATATATTCTATAATGTTTTGCTTTGCAAGATGAGTATCCATTAGGTTATTTAATTGCATTAAATGCAATGCATTATGGAGCAGTTTTCATCTTGCTATAGTTTTTCCATATGGATAGTTAAATTTATATTTCAATCAAAACTACTAAAAATATGAGCACTTTTACGTTCAATCATATAGAAAACTGAAACAATATATTGCCATACAAAGCACAATGTGAATGATATAGATTTGTAAAGATTTTTCTGCTGCTTTCATGATCTTTCACCATATGACCAAGGCAGATCTTCACCAAATTTACTTCTGTGAAGAGCATTCCTAGCAGGATAAAGCACCTGAAAGAACAATAAAGTTCATGTTCATATTGTATTTAAGCTCTGAAGTAAGTACTACCTACACAAAGCAATTATTAACACTTAACATAATAGTAATCTACAGATATGGCAGCATGTTCACTGATGTTACACTTCGAGTCACAATATTGCATTTTATTATGTATTCACATAGTAATTGAGGGATACTGAGCAGATCAATGTATTTTTATGTATTTGCAGAGTAAAAATTTTAAAAGATCTGTTAAAGTAATTCACTTTAAAGTTGCAAGATTTGAACCTTTGGGCTAGACTGTAAGAAACTGTCTCTCTGTCTGTGTGTGTCTCTCTGTGTGTGTGTGTGTGTGTGTGTGTGTGTGTGTGTGTGTGTGACTGTCTGTGTGTCTGTGTGTGTGTGTGACTGTGTGTCTGTGAGTGTGTCTGTGTCTGTGTGTGTCTGTGTGTGTGTGTGTGTGTGTGCGTGCGTGTGTGTGTGTGTGTGTGTGTGTGTGTGTGTGTGTGTGTGTGTGTGTGTGTGTGTGTGTGTGTGTGTGTGTGTGTGTGTGTCTGTTTTTTTTCTTTATTGATAACAATCAGCATGCCCCACTACATAGTAGTATTACATGCATTACATTACATTTTTCCAACAGTGTCTCTGTGTGTGTGTGTGTGTGTGTGTGTGTGTGTGTGTGTGTGTGTGTGTGTCTGTGTGTGTGTGTGTGTGTGTGTGTGTGTGTGTGTGTGTGTGTGTGTGTGTCTGTGTGAGTCTGTGTGTGTGGTGTCTGTGTGTGTGTCTGTGTGTGTGTCTGTGTCTGTGTGTGTCTGTGTCTGTGTGTGTGTGTGTGTCTGTGTGTGTGTCTGTGTGTGTGTGTGTGTGTCTGTGTGTGTGTGTCTGTGTGTGTGTCTGTGTGTGTCTGTGTGTGTGTGTGTGTGTGTGTCTGTGTATGTGTGTGTCTGTGTCTGTGTGTGTCTGTGTGTCTGTGCGTGTGTGTGTCTGTGTCTGTGCGTGTGTGTGTGTCTGTGCGTGTGTGTGTGTCTGTGTCTGTGCGTGTGTGTGTGTGTGTCTGTGCGTGTGTCTGTGTCTGTGCGTGTGTGTGCGTGTGTCTGTCTGTGCGTGTGTCTGTGTCTGTGCGTGTGTCTGTGTCTGTGCGTGTGTCTGTGTCTGTGCATGTGTCTGTGCGTGTGTCTGTGCGTGTGTCTGTGTCTGTGCATGTGTCTGTGTGTCTCTGTGTCTGTCTGTCGGTGTCTGTCTGTCTGTGTCTGTCTGTCTCTGTCTCTCTCTGTCTGTGTGTGTGTGTGTGTGTGTGTGTGTGTGTGTGTGTGTGTGTGTGTGTGTGCGCGTGTGCGTGTGTGCGCGTGTGTGCGTGTGTGTAATGCTCAAAATTTGATAATGAAATTATTCTTCTTCTTGCTTCACAGTATTCAGAGACTAAGATCATCTTGATTTTTGAGAATTTCACATGAGGTTTATTTTTTGTATTACCCAAATTTCATTAAGTCATCTTTACCACACAAAGAGCACTGTAGGGAAGTCATTAATACAATCTTGAACATATGTCCACTCAGAAAAATCATGCCTGTGATTAATCTGAATTGCAATAAATGATTTTCTAGATAGATGTGGAATTATTTTAAGTTCATCATGGACATCCTTCCAATTAACTTTTTCAGAGAGGGTAAGATATTTGTTCTAAATGGTTATGAAATTGTTTTTAATTAATTTTTTGACTATTCATAGGGAATATTTTGTTTCGTTGTTTGAGCAATTTTGGAAAACTTCTTGACCAACATATCCGTTTGCTCATTCCCAGATACTCCACAATGGGATAGAATCCAATGGAAAACTATACATTTATTGAAATTTTGGAAATTTTTAATCATATTATTCATTTCATTAATTTTCTTCATTTTAGGGCAGTCAGTTGAAATAATAGCCTGAAAGGCGGCTTAGGAATCACAAGAAAACTATGTTGGAAAGCTTATTTGTTCAGGTGAATAGATTTAGTAAGAAAGTATAAATAAAATCATTTTCTCCATTAACGCTCGTGAAATAATTTCCAACAAGCTTGTAGAAAGAAAAGAATTTGCATTTAGCTCCTGCTCCATCTTCTTGGTTGTAAAGACAGCCATCTGTGTAGATAGCAATCCATTCTTCATCTGGATATTTTACATTTATAGTTTCAAGCACATGTACAATGTTTTTTCTGTATGCAAGTCCTGAAGCTTTCACGGCGAGTGTTATTAATCAAGACTTCACGGGTGATCAGCCATGTGAAGTTAATGAAAAGTCGAGCTTCTGGCCATTGTATTCTCCATTCAGACCTGAAGAGGGCCATGGAATATACAATGGCCAAAAGCTCGACTTTAACTTGACACACCTGATCAACTGCAAAGCCTCAATTAATAAGAATTTTCTTTCTTTTTGAAATCTGCAATTAAATCAAGGTTGTATTCTACAGAGTTCAATGATGTTCAATGGGATGTTAAGAGGCATGAGATATTTTATTTTGGATGGGTAATCTAGTTTATTTCTTAGTTGTTGAACTTTCTGTAAGAAGCCTAGTTGAGTTTCCAAACTGAAGGTAGTTTTCTTTTCAAAATCTGCAATTAAATCAAGGTTGTATTCTACATAGTTCAATGATGTTCAATGGGATGTTAAGAGGCATGAGATATTTTATTTTGGATGGGTGATCTAGTTTATTTCTTAGTTGTTGAACTTTCTGTAAGAAGCCTAGTTAAGTTTCCAAACTGAAGGTAGTTGTGTGATGCTTGTTGTGGTCTGGAAGTCTCAAGAGAGTTTTTCATATGTTAAAAGGGCTTGCATTTCTAAATTTGTCTTTATAGTCTATTACAGTGTTTCTCAAACTCTTCTGCCTGAAGGACCCCCTTATTATCTAACAACTTGTTCGCAGACCCCCATAGTTTGGAAAACCCAATTTATATGAATGAGTCGACCTTTGGTTGAATTTTATAACTGAAATTTAAATAATTACTGTATGTATAATTTAAGATATTTTCTTGTATATTTAGTTTTAAATTTAATTAACAAGAAATTAAAAAAATAAAGTTAAGCTAAATAAACTTGTGTATAAAACGTATTTTAAATTTTTAAATTGTATAATTGTACAATTTAATTTTTTTCCACTTTGAAAATAAATTTTATGGTTTTTATTTAACTTTAGTCTTACATCAGTAAAAATTTGAATCGGTGACGAAGAAGAAAAAACTCCCCTAAGGAATGTGAGAAAAAGTCTGAATATTTCTTCCCATGACCCCGAAGGTCAAAACCCGGTAAGACAAAAAACAGAACTTGCCTATATCGAGATTTAACTGTATTGGAACACCACAGTGAAGCGAAAAATTATTAATTTTTAAATGAGTCGTATTTATTACACATCTGCTTCACTTTCGTACCTATTTTGAGGACATGTTTCGCAAATCATCGTTTGCATCTACGGCTCAGAATTACCCACACCGCTGGATCAAGCTTTAGTCGCATAAGAGCCGTAGATGCAAACGATGATTTGCGAAACATGTCCTCAAAATAGGTACGAAAGTGAAGCAGATGTGTAATAAATACGACTCATCTAAAAATTAAGAACTTGCCTAGATATAGCAGGGGGTGAGAGACCAGTACAAGTAAATATGAGGAAAACAAACCTCGAATCAGAATTGCTATGCATCACGTGATATGGGCGGAATAGTCATGAAATAGGAAAGGGGCGTGGATAGATAGTCCGCGGTCGGAAAGGACGCTAAGAGTCCAGGAAAGGCGCAACACTTCATCTTGAGTCGTTTCCGGGGAAGGTGGTGTAAAGTGACGAGCAATTAATGCGGAAAAGTGAAACGTATGCACTGGAATAAAAGAGTGATACCAACGTTGTAACGAGCAAGTGGGTTGGGGAACAAGCTGTGATCTAAATGTCATATAAATAAACTGGCGGGAGAAGTCAAGGAAGCAAAGTGTATTTTCATTTAAATGCTGGACCTTGGGACAGAGTACACTTATGCTCACCCATACCGACACTAGTCTGGAGCATAATCGGTCTTTCCCTAATTGCATCCTACATCAATAGGATCCTTTTTCCTGAACTAGGATTATATCCACTGATTCCCGCCTCAATTATCCAAGGATTAATAACATTAGGCACAACATGCTATAAAAATGAATTTATTCCATGTAAAGAAACCATTTTTATACATATAAAACAGTTATTCATAATGTTCTGAATCCACCTTTGACCATTTCAACAAAGTTAGTATTGGGTTACTAAAAAAATCAGTATATGTGGAAAAAGCTTGAAACTTTGTTCATTGGAATGTATTAATGTGAACAATACAACTGTTTTTTCTTTTTATGGAATAAACTCAGTTAAGCTGGGCTTAATGTTGCACAACACTGAAAATATTTGCTCACAAAGATAGGTGGTTGGGAAGGGCACAATATACTTAAGTGTTTTGGTAGCCAGTTCAGTAAATTCACTCTGCACCAGAAACCATAATTTTACAAGTTCATTTTCCTGGTATACAACCTTCCATCCTTTGCTGTTAAATAACTCTATTAGTTGGTTCTGTTCTTTTTCCGAAAGGCTATCAATACTGCCTGTGTCTTTTTTCTGGAAAGGGTACTTTATCCACTCATTCTGATCATTTGCCGGTGCTGCAAAGTACTTCCTCAAAGTTTTTGATAGGCCATTCAGGTGTTCTACTATGGCTTCTTCAATATTTTTAGGCAAAGTTTCTTCAGAAATTGTTCCAAAATAGGAAAGGAGCCTAAGGTTTTCTTTTCTACATGACCTTTCCACACTTGAAGTTTTCCTATCATTGCTTCAATTTTCTCATGAACTCTGAAAACATCTGGTTTTAGTCCTTGCAATTTTCGGTATAGTTCATTTAAGTGTGAGGAGATACTAGCTAGATATGCCACTTTGCAAACTATTCAAAGTCACACAGTTGTTTGCTGAGGGAAAACTTTTCATCGTTGCTGTCTTCAAAAAATAGCCTCACTGCATCACATAATTACACAAATTGCAAAAGAACATTTCCATAAGAAAGGCAGCAAATGTCTTTGTACAAATACAAAAGTGAATCGAGAATATATTGACACATTGCTTCACTCACACTGTTTATTCACAGGACATGTTTCAAGAGCTCTTGCTCCTATCCTCAGCTGATACTTGAATCGAGTATCAGCTGAGGATAGGAGCAAGAGCTCTTGAAACATGTCCTGTGAATAAACAGTGTGAGTGAAGCAATGTGTCAATATATTCACTTTTGTATTAATTTGTGCTTCACTGTCCCCACGCTTCTTTCAAGTTTAGTCTTTGTACAAGTTTTTTTTATGTTCGCTTCCCATTTCTTCACATAATTTCTTAAATATCTGTGAGTTAAGTGGATGGGCTTTAATGTAGTTCACAATTTTAACCAACTCTTCTAATGTTTCCCACAAATCTGGTGGAACTTTTTTACAGCCAATGCCTCTCTATGTATCGAACAATGAGTCTACTTAATCTCGGGGTTGACAGCGTCAATCAAGCTTTCAATCCAGTGTTGTGTCCAGACATCGCTGAGGCTCTGTCGATGCTTACGCCTACACAAACTTTCCACTCAAGACCTTGTTCTGAAATAAATCCATCAAGTGTCTTAAAGATATCCTCAGCAGTGTTATGCAAGACTTCCCTACAAAACAATAGGTCTTCAAAAAGCTCTTTCTCTAGCCCACCTTGGTAGTGTAGATGGTTGCGTGTCTGCCTTATGTTCAACAGGTCCCAGGTTCGAATCTCAGTCAGGGTGAGTTATCTGGATAAGGTTTATTCCGGGGTTTTCTCTTATCCTGAAAGACAAATGTCGGGTAACACTAAGCTCCATGGACCCCAGACTCATTGGAGCATTATTTCACCCATTTCATTCATCATCCGATATGACTACATGTTGGAGGACGTAAAAAACAAAGGGGTGGCTCTTTCTTGTGTTTGTAGCTACAAAAGATAACAAATAAGACTTGTCAGTGAAATCAGTACTTTCGACAAGTTGTAAAGCATACATTTTTGTTGACTGTTAACGTCATAATTAGCTGATTCAGGACATTTTGAGACATATCAACAATTCTACGTTTAACTGAATCATTTGATAGCGGGACTGTGTTCAGCTCTTTGGGAGCTGAGTCACCAATCATTATGCTACGCATCTTTTTAGCCGCTGGCAATATTAATTCCTCTGCAATGTTATAAGGTTTGCCACTTTTAGCACTGAATACCGCTACTTCATAGGAAGCTAGTGTTGCTTTTTCACTACTGGTTCCAGTAGAAATTTTTTCTATTCTAAATTTACTTTTTCATCTCCTTACTTTTTATTTTAATAATCAAGTGTCTTACCAATGCAATCCAGATATTTCGTCTCTAAATGTCTTCGCAGCTTAGCAGGCTTCATTGCGTAATTGGACAGTACATCACAACACAAAATACATTGCGGTTTTTGTTCATCTTCAGTTCCAGCTCAAACAAATCCTTAAACTTAAATATTCTTCGCTGTATTTTCATTGTTTTACTTTTTGCAGATCAGCAGAACAGCAACTAGTTAAACTAGTAAGTTCACTACTACAACCTGCCACTTGATAGCCAGTTATTGTAGGCTTACATTTAATTGATCAAGTCTGTAACCAACAATTCATATTGAACGACACAAATAAATGCTCACGATTTACAATTACAAACTGTCAGGAGAATCAAACACTTTCATAATTGGCTTCAACGCAACAAGAATGGTTTGTTGTTGTGTGTATGTATGTGCAGCCGGTGCCAGTGACAGCGCTGACTCACAACTCAGCGCGCAGGCTAGGCTGACTTCACCCGCACTGCAGTTAACCGCTCACGCTCAGTATGTTTGCATCACTGCTATTATAACGCTGCACTATACGCTCCCAACTGTTACATTGATAGTACCTCTCAGCTGCGTTACATGGTTACGACATAGCTGCACAAAAAATGTTAAGTAAAACATATGTATTTTAGTTAACTGATGGAAATTCCCGGCTGTGGCAGTGAAGTTTTCATGTTGACTCTATCAAAAACGTATGTAGTTCGGCACCAAGCAGATAAGTGACTCAATAAATACAATTCTATGTTTTCTATAATTTTAATTCAACATTATAACTTGACTTATGGAACCCCCTGACATTCCTTCATGGACCACCGGGCTTCGCAGACCTCACTTTGAGAAACACAGGTCTATTACATATAAATGCTTGTAAGCTCATTTTAGGAGTAGTTTTAATAGCCCCACTAATTAACCTAAGAGCTTGATTTTGTGTGCACTGCACCATAATGATTAGCAGGGAACACCCGTTACAGTTGCATGTGACTTGCAACTTTCTTTAGCCACACTGAATAAAAACCAGATCAATCATAATTTGCTATACTTCACAATGTGGGCATGAAAATATGCAATATATTCAAAATATGAGAAATTAGGAGAAATTATGAAAAGCTGGTTTACAACTACAAGAGCAGCAGACAAGCTAGCTCTTAAGGGAAAAAGCATTAAAGGTGGCCAAGTAGCTGGAATTGGAAATTTCAGCTTTTCTAATGGCTTGATCAACCGCTTCAATAAAAAGTACATTATAACCTTGAAAAGTGTTTGCAGAGAATAAAATGCAGTCAATAATGACACTGTGGAAGAATGAATCAGTGGAAAATTGCAGGTGCTTATCAGGAAATATGAAACCCCACAACATTTGTAATTTGGATGAAACTGGTGTTTTTGGTGTGTTGTCCAGCAGGACTTAAGCAATCAAAGATGATAACTGCCATGGTAGGAAGCATAATTTTTTTTTTTTTAAATTTACGTCCTCCAACGTTAAGTCATATCGAACGATGAATGAAATGGGTGAAATGATGCTCAAATGAGTCCGGGGTCATAGGAAGCATAGTAAAATGACATGTTAATCTATAATCAAAAAGCTGAGAGGAATTGCAGATGGGATGATGATCTCTGCGTGGATTATCTCAAAGCTCCAGGTTGGGAAGCTATTTGTGACGGAACTCCTATGGGAATGGGATGCTTCAAAGCATAGCTACAGGACTTAGATGTTGGGATGCTGTACCGTCCTGTCCTCAGGGCTGGTTATGATGCTCTGGATCACGATCTCCTCTTGTAGTTACCCACAGGAGATGCAGTCATTGCATGAAAACCTCTTATCTCAGGTGTAGTATCGGATGGGAAGAATAAAGTAATTGACTAAATAAATTGAATTATTTGACTTATTCCAATTTTAATTCCTTCAGAAGTTAACATAAATGCGCCATAACAAAATTAATACATGATTTCAGAAGTGTTGCAATTCCTTTTACATTATGTATTTCTCCTTAACAATTCTACACAGATTGTTTTGCTTCCATCCACTATGGTGTCCATGTACAGAATGAAGTTAATTCTAACTTATATGAAATTATTGAATGGGTTGCTATAGCAATTCAATAATTTCTTATTGGTTTGTGTCATCTTTTAGTTGCACATTTTTCATGACCATATTTGGTGATCTTCATAATTTTTTCTTTAAATATTTTAACATGCAAAAAACATTTCTTAAGATGAATGTCAGGTAACTCTAGGCTCTATGGACCCTAAGCTCATTTGAGCATCATTTCACCAATCACGGATCCAATAGGAAAATCTAGGAATCCAAGGTTTTTATGGGTGAGAAAACAAAACCTACAGAATGGTTTTAATGAAACAGTGGTTAAAGAAACTGGAAATTTCAATGAAAAAGAAATAGAAGAAGTTCCATCTTTTTATGGATCAATGTGCAGCACTTTCACTTCAAATAATTTTGGAAAATGTTCAAGTGGAATTTTTCCATCCTAACTGCACCAGTTATCTACAAACACTTGATTTGAACATCACTGCGAATTTCCAAGTTCATTATAGAAAAATGTTGGTTCACCATTTAATGACATTGACTAACGCTGGAGATGAAAATTTCGCCATTAACTTTACTACAAGCCACAGAATTTATTTCAGCTGCATGGAAGCAAGTGTCATCTGCCACATCTTTTTAATTTGGTATCTTAAGGATGGTGATATTGGTAGTGATAAAATTGTGCCTATAAAGTGAACTAGCTCTATGGGAGGTTGCAAATTTTGATACCTTAGTGCATTTTGATGACAATATAGGAAACTGTGTATAGGAAACCACAGGATGAGATTGTGCAAAAACATGTTGGTGATGAAAAAGCAGGCCAGCTTTAAGTAACACTGGCAATACATCACAATTCAAATTTTGAAATACATAAAGTAGGTGAAGTGTTAAGTGCAATAAATGTGTAGGTGTTACATAAGTGCGAAAAGGTGTAGCGGAAAAGCTCTAAGTTCATTAATATGTTTTGTAAAATGAGAAATATGCATTTAATTTAAGAAAAGTGAAACAAGCCAAATTATTTGTATATGAGGGTCAGTTGACAAGTCCCGGGCTTCATATAGAGATGGTGCCATTGGGCCAGTTTGATGGATAGCATCATATAGTTTCTCTAGACTAGCTTATGTCCATAGTTACAGGTCAATAGCTTGTTTGAATACCAGCATTTTAAAGACAGGGTTGAGGTTTC
Organism: Mantis religiosa; assembly: GCA_030765055.1. NCBI lineage: Eukaryota > Metazoa > Arthropoda > Insecta > Mantodea > Mantidae > Mantis > Mantis religiosa. The sequence goes on from CM060954.1 coordinate 43,214,131, forward strand.
ACGAAAATGGAGGATTTTGAAAAATGAGCAGTGATTAAATACTTGCATTTGAAAGGCTTAACACTTAAAGAAATCAAGGAGAAAATGGACAGTACATTGAAAGACTCTGTCCCTTCTTATACAATGATTAAAAGGTGGGTTGCAGAGTTTAAAATGGGATGTACGAGCATTAGTGATGAGCCTCAGTCTGGATGCCCTGTGGAAGTCATAACTCTAGAGATCATTGAAAAAAATCATTGTTTAGTACTGGAAGACTGCAGATTCAAGTTGAGATAGCAGAGGCTGTAAACATATCAAAAGAATGTGCAGGTAATATTTTAAGTAATGTTTTGGGCTTTCACAAGGTCTGTGCAAGATGGATGCCACATTTGTGACACCTGATCAAAAGTTGCAGAGAAAAGCTATTTCGGTTAAGAATTTGGAGCTATACATTAAAAATTCCAGTGAACTTTTGAGATGGCTTATTACCATGGATTAAACTTGGTTACATCATACACTCCAGAAAGTAAATCACTGTCAAAACAGAGGATTGCTCCAGGTGAACTAACTACAAAGTAGGTATTTCATCAGCTTACAAGGTTATGGCAAGTGTTTTCTGGGATGCACAGGGAATTATTTTTATTGATTACTTGGAAAAGGGTAAAATTATCACTGGTGAATACTATGCAAGCTTACTGCAACATTTGAGTGATGAGGTGAAAAGAAAAAGACCTCATTTGGCAAAGAAAAACATATAATTTCTGCATGACAATGCTCCAGCCCATCATTCAGTCATTGCATTGGGAAAAATGTGCAAATTAAAGTTTGAATTGCTTGAACATCCACTCTATTCATCAGATCTAGCACCCAGGGACTACCACCTGTTCCCAAACTTCAACAAATTTCTCGGAGGACGAAGATTTTACAGCAACGAGGTGGTCATTGATGTGGTAAACAGTTATTTTGAGGACCATGGAAAACTGGACTACAGAGATGGTTTAATTAAATTAGACCACCGATATTGACAAATGTATTAGTCTTTCTGGAAATTTTGTTGAGAAATAAAGATAAACAAAAAATTTAATTTTAATTTTTAATTCTAATTTTTTTTTTTTTTTTTTTGTGAGGCCCAGGACTTATCAGCCAACCCTTGTAATTTAAAACAGGACCAATTTTTAATAATATTTGCTTTGTACTATCTTTATTGTTTGTAAAGTTTTACACATGCAGGTCCACTGCATTAATTTTTTTTTTTTAAAGTAATCTTCCCTTTTTCCCTTGATGTGCACATAAATCAGGTTCAACTGCATAAGAAATACAAAGGTCAAGCAGAAATCCATTTTGAATTATTTTGGTACAAGGCAAATAATTAAAATAAAATATAATTATTTGTTCAAACTTCACTAATCTTTTAAAGGAATTGGCAAATTCTTCACAGAACTTAATTTCTTAAAAAGGTAAGTGAAGTTTGTAACAAATTATATTTTATTATAAAATTTGTACTGCTTGACTATTATTCACTTTAGCTTTTTATGTAATAGGCAACAATTATTTTCATTCTGGTATGAAAGTTAATTCATACTGTTATTTCTGTACTACATAATTTGAACATTTAAATGTTTAAAGCACAGAAAGGATATTTATTACATATTTAATTTCATAAATATATTATAAAAAACAAAATTAAACAAATGATTACACAATCGTGTTCACTAAAAGTTTCGGGCTTAAAGGCCATGGTCCACTGGAGATGAGAAAGCCCAGTGGACCACATAGCCTGCAATCTTTTATTGAACAAGACACCAGCCATGAAAGCCTTCATTTATTAATGATCACACAATCCTCTTAAATACCCTTCTCCCAGCCGATGAATAAGCAGAATTACAAAGGTAGTGCAGCATCAGCAATTAGTTTACACTCTGGATAGAAATAAGTACAAAACAATCTATAATATTAACAATGTACAGCTGGGAAACATTAAGCTCTCTCTCAATGCATTTGTTTCCTATGCAAGTAGTTTCTCACAATTTATACTTTTCTCCTGTTTACACCACTATATTCCTGGTGTAAAAGAGAGGTAATAGTGTACTATTATAACTATGCTCACTTCAACATGCAGTTTGCCTATCGTTCAGACCTTACTGTTTAGAGTACAAATTATAGCAAACTCAGCTGAGCGAGTTATCTAGATATGGTATTTTCCAGTTTTCCCTAATCCTGAAAGATGAATGACGGGTAACTCTACAATCTATGGATTTAGGCTCACTTGAGCGTCATTTCATCGATCGTCCAATATGATCTATGTTGAAGGATGTTAATTAAAAAACTGAGAGAATATTTTACAGAGGAGTTATATTCTGCATAAAACCACTTTGGACTTCATTTCTATTCTGTCTGTAGCTTCATATTTTACTGCAGAAGTATCTTCCTAATTAAGTATACAAATTTTTTATGATGAATCTAGGGTAAAATGTATTCTGGTTGAACCAAGTTTCAGTATATTGTTAAATAATTTGATAGTGCTTAATCATTTATGCAATCTATCTCTTCAGAACTTTACTTTCATGCTCCAAGGGCATGCTGACTTTCTGACAATATGAAAAATAACACCCCTTTTTTCGGAAAATATTTCTGAAAGGCAGATAAGAACCTAAAAATTCAATGCCACAGCTGGGATTTGAACTACAGATCTTCCACTGTATATGCAGCTGCTCTACCAATGAATTACCATGTCAACCTGCTGGTACAATACTGATTTGCGTTTTCCTAGTAGACCAGAACAAATCTCAAATTCAACATCACAACCCCTAGGTTACTTACAATTTATAAGTACTTAAATACTAAAGTTGAAGGTTTTTATAAAGCTTTCATCTATAAGTGCAATCAATGATAATTTAATTATTCCAACACAGACATATCGTGTGCAGGCAAACTTGAAAGGTAAAATCAGAACAGAAAAATTTAATGCTAAGCCAAGATTTGAACCATGGATCTTCTGCTCTATCACTGAGCTACCACAGTAACATGTGGGTACAACATTAATGCTGTATGGAAAACGTATAAAAAACACCCACATACAAATGAATGTTTTTGTGCCAAAGAAGAGAACTAGTCTATGTCACATTATTAAAAGGTTGGAAAACTTAATTAAAAAATAGGACAATTTATTTATTTACTGAGCAACAACAGCATGCTTGAAGCATAATCTTGAGGAATTAATGTTCTAATATCTTAATTTCATACTAAGCTCCTCCACTAAAATGAAATTCAATATATTTTTATGCTCTAAAATCTGACACTGGAAATTAGGCAATAACTATGTTAAGATCACTTTAAGTATACGGCTCACATATACCAATATAAGACTATAAATACAGTTTCAAAATATTAAGTTCCTGCAAGATCAAAAAAGGGTTTAAGAGGAATGGATTCTACTTAAACTTAGTAGATCTATTGGGAATGCTGAAATATAATATGTTACCTCATTATCAATATAAGCTTCACATCCATAACACCATACTGAGAGATCAGAAAAGCTGAGTGTAAGAGCGTGAGAAGTCTCAAGACCATGCTGCAACATATGGCCAGCAACGAAGCGACCGCAATGAACCTAAAACAAAATTGCAAGAATATCAGTGACCAACAAACACACAGGGGTAAAAATTAGTTCAAGGTAAATTTATCATTCTAACACCAATTATTCATTGCTACATTGAAGAAAATGTCAACTATAGCATTTTATGCATATTTAGAGGAATTTAAGAACAGTGATGTCCAAATTAATTGAAAAAACTATTTGTAGTTAGCTTTTTAAATTATAGCATTTGATTTCATAAATTTGAGATGTACAACTTTAGGGCACACTCCTTTCATGTTGAGGATCAAAATAGGCTAATGAACATCGGTACAAACATTTTTGTATTCTTTTCAATTATACCTATATGCAAGCCATTCTACTGATTACGTAGAAAATGAAGCTAGCTACAGTGAAGCAATGAATATTACACAAATATAACTATTTGTAACAAAAACTTCACTTATCTTAAGAAGATAATGTTAATTTTTCTTTTTTAATTGAGATTGATTTCACAAACAAATTGCTTGCATCGCTAGTCCATCAACACACTCCGTTGTCAAGGATTCCAGTTACCATGTTTTTTCAGTATTACCAAAATCTGAAAATGAAACAAACCTAAAAACAGAATCAACTGCTGGTATTTCAAAATTCATTAGTGATGTTTATTTTTTAAAATAAATAACTTTTCCCAAACCATTAAATCTATTGGAGCATTTAATTGTTTTAATAATTTAACTTCTGGATTTATTTCATGGTTAAATGACCAAAAATGATCTGCTACGGCCGATTTATCAGTTTATTTATACTTAATGTTACAAAAATGTTCTTTCGTTCTGGTTTCCAATTTACGTTTTGTCTTTCCAATATAAACCTGATCACAATCTAAACAATTATACTGATAAATACCAAAATTTTTATTATTAGGAATTTTATCTTTTTAGAGAAATGTAGTAAATTTTTAATACTATATTTACTAGTTCCTCTAGTTCCTCAAAATAAATATAGTATTAAAAATTTACATTTCTCTAAAAAATATTCAAAAAATATTCAAGAAATACAATATAACACTGGAACCAAAAACAATTACAACATTAAAAACCTACTTAACAGTAATATTACTGATAAGATAAAACCAGAGGAAAAGTCAGGCATTTACAAGATTAAGTGTAAAGACTGTGAAAAAATTTACATAGGGAGGACAAAAAGAAACATAGGCACTAGAAAGAAAGAACACTTCAGGCACTTAAGATACAAAAATATTGATAGGTCCGCAATAGCAGCTCATTTCTGGTCTGAAGATCATGAAATTGAAGATAGCACCGAATTACTAAAATACATACAAAAACATAGTGAACTTGTCATATGGGAGAGAATATACATAGAAGAACATAAAAACCAACTAATGAACTTTGAAATCCCGCCAGAAGACAACCCCACATTTAAGTTCATCACTAAATCAGCAGATCGCAGCAACAACTCCAGAATTACCCACACCACTGGATCAAGCTTTAGTCACATAAGAGCCGAAGATGCAAACGATTTGCGAAACATGTCCTCAAAATAGGTACGTAAGTGAAGCAGATGTGTAATAAATACGACTCATCTATAAATTAATAATTAATAATAAGGGTTTAAAGATGAAGCCTGGGATTTGAGTGCTTACAATAATAAAAAGCCACAAACAGTGTGGAATATGAGAACTGCTAGTGGTTTATCAGGAAAATATATGAGTCAATTGGAGAATTTAATGTCATGGTGGCATGTTGGCCATTGTAGCTCGATGGTTAAGAGTGACCTGATAGAGACAGGGAGATCTGCGGTTCAAATTCAGGCCATGGCATTGAATATTTCAATTTGACTCTATCTATCCAAAACCTTAGCCTATATATGGCTAGTGTGGAAGAATAACTAATTTCTACTAATTTGATGTTTCATTTATATGACTTTCTCTACCTGCTAGCATTTTATTTTTACACAGCTCCTACAAAATATTTTTACAAAAGCTTACTCTTCTATCTACTTCATGTTAGTCACAATTAGTTCATTACATATTTTGTTGAAGCTGCAAGTGGGCAAGCTGAAGCAGGGTCCCCTTTTAATTTTAAACTATGGATAAAAAAGCAGAGGCCAATTCGTAACCGAGCCAGACTCACTTCCTCCCAACGAGAGGAACGGCAGAAGGTTTATTCAGGGAATCGGAAGTGCCTTTATAGATCTAAGTTTGTTGCTGCAGAGATGGGACTATTCTGCGACCCAGGACTGCACAGCTCTCCGCAACTGAAGGCTAAAATCTTCCGCACGGACTTGTGGAATAAAAACCTGGGGCTGTGTAGTTGCCGTCTTGGCTGCCAAATCTGCCATTTCATTCCTCTGAAAGCCCACGTGATCAGGGAACAATGCTCACACCACGCTAACGCCAGAGGCGTGTAAAACATGGAGGGCATTTTGAATATGCTGTACACGAATATGGTGGTTGTACAGCTCACGAAGGCTCTGGGGTGCGCTAAGGGAATCACTTAGGATAAGGCAATCACTCAACCTTCTGTGGTGAACATGTAAAATGGCTCGGTATATGGCATAGAGCTCTGCATTATAGATGAAAGTGCTTTGGAGACCGAATGTAAAGCGTTCGGCTCCATGGACATACGTACATCCAACACCGCTAGAGCTTTTGGAGCCGTCGGTATAAATTCATTTAAAATCTTTATAGCCCGATAAAAATTTTAAGAACAAACTGTGGATATCACTCGTGGGCATCGTAAACTTGCTTTGCGCTGTCATACCAAGATCTACATGAGGTGCTGCACGCAACCAAAGGGGATGTACTCTTTCGCCCTTAGGAAACAGCCTAGGCATTTCAAGTGCATGCTTCCTAAGGAGTTCCCAGATGGCGGCTCGGGACTTAGATGGGTGTTCATGACGAGGACGTCAAAGAAGGTGTCGAAAAGGGGTGCAAGCGTCGGATGCATAAATGCCGAATTCTGACCATTTGATTCCGAAATTTTTCACTTGTACAATACTGAGCGGTAGCAGATAGACACTGCAAACAGCAGATGGACACTTCTCTAGAAGTCTAATTCACCGGCTATACAACATCCCACTGAGTAAGGAGGAGTTTTTGAAAGAACAACACATAAAAGAGATAGCAGTATTAAATGGATTCAACCTAGCCATCATAAGGAACATGATGAAAAGAAAGGAAGAACTCAAGATAATATCCAAAAATACCACTCTCACACCACTTAAAAACACAAATTGGCAATATAGAAAATTCACCTACCATCCATGGGCTTTTAGAAAATTTGAACAAATCTTCAAAAGACTAAACTTAAAACTAGCACCCCAAAACAAATTCAGCCTGAAGAACCTGCTGAATAAACCACTAAAAAATTCAATCCCCAACACTTTGAAATCGGGAATTTATCAGATAAATTGTGAAACCTGTGATAAAAGCTACATAGGAAAAACTAAGAGAAACTTGTTAACCAGGCAAAAAGAACACCAGAGGAACATAAAGTTGAAACAAACAGAAAAATCTGCAGTGTCACACCATTTTTGGACAGAAAACCACAACATTGGCCATAACATTAAACTGTTAAAATCTTTAAGTACACCCATAGAATTGGATATTTGTGGAAAAATATTCATAACCAAAAACCGTGATAAAGTTATAAATTTTGAAATCCTGGCATTAAATGAAGTATTAAAACTTAGTGCCCCTAACACCAGATGGCAGAGGGATCGGAGCACCATAGTAGTGGAAGAAGAGGAATGTTCATTTAGTCACCAAACAGCCGAGGATGAGATCGAATGATCTTGAAAACGTTTCAATTATACAACAAGTAAGTGAAGTTTGAGTGTAAACATAGTGACTCATAAATCAAACTCAGAAATAGGGTGCAGAGTTTATTAATTAAGGAGCATATGTGTAAGGATGTTTTTGTCATGAATATATAGGCAATATTCACTTATACATGCTTAATACAATGTAAAATACCTTTAATTCATTGAGAGGAATTTTCACATAGTTATCTGTGGAAAATTATACTTTTTCCGCTTACTGAGAACAATTTTTTCACTGCCATTTTGCATATGATAAATTAGTGTACAGATTATAGACCCAAAGGAAGAAAGTAGTTTACCGAAACAGCCAAAAACTTGATAGACTGCATTAAGCTCATTTCATGCAATGAAAAGGAGTAGACAATAGTAGGTGAAAAGTCCTAATGTTGAGTGGCCAATTTGCTTCAGGTGTTTCCAAGTTCTTGAAAATGCAAACATTAAAATATGTGCCTTATAAATTAATTACAACAAAATTGTTCAGCTTTTACAGCATTAACTTTTAATTTATTGCAATTAATTATTACTCATTTCTGATCATATTTATCTAAATTAATATCAACTTACTGTGTAACACACGAGGCACACCCAATTCTCTGCTGTAGAATTACATTCCCGACATGGAACTGTGCAACTCAGGCCCTCCTCAGGAACGTCTTGTACACTTTCTAGATGGGGGCAATCTCGTAAAGGTATTACTGCAAACATTTGCTCTCCAACCAACATCTGCAATAAAAATATTTACATCACATCAATTTAAATAATACAGTTTTATAGTCCTTGAAAGCTAATACACATTTTGTTTAAAGAAAGAGCCCAAATTAATGCTGGATATGCCATTATAGAAATACTTTCTTTTCTAAAGAAAAAAAAATAATTTGTTTTTTTTTCACAAATAGTAATGTAAACAAAGAAATAATTGATGTGGAAAATGGATATTTACCTATAGAGAAAAGACACGTAAACTTCATTTTGTAATATGCCTGATATTTTTAATGAAGTATGGGTTCTGCAGCTTGTAGATGGAAATCAGAAAATATATTTTATGCTACAAACAATAATTCAAATCCACCATCCTTTTTAACATTTTGCAGTTGAGATACAATCATAACTGCAAGTATCCAGAGGTGAGGTAAATTTCAGCTATCAACTGAACATCTGTGACTGCAACTATCTAACTTCTGCACAATCATCATCAGATCAGCAATATGCATTCATACATAGCCTGTTAACACATCTTTAAGGGGAATAATCAGGTACAAGTTATGGCATATGTGTGAGTAGCTCTATTCATTAGTGTCTTTTGAATGGTATCTGAAGATGGCTATGAAATTAACAGTGAAAGATAGTGCAATAATTTCAATTCTCAATCAATTCAGTGACAAAGTTGTTTGAGAATTTGGTACAGAAGAATCAATGCAGAAGCCGCTTCACAGTAAGCTGGATACAATAATGGCTCAATAGACAAGAGTGATAACAGAGATTTTTTGTAGTGTTTAACGCCAGCTTTTACTACATGTGGCACCGCAGGCGGTGACACAGATGGTACATGAAATAAAGATAGAACACCGGTGTAATGTGATGATGGTGGAAACTGGAGCACCCGGAGGAAACCCACCCCATACGCCGTTTTTGACCACCACAAATCTCACATGCGGTCGCCTGGATCGAACCTGGGGCAGGGAGTCGAGTGGTTCAACAACTCGGTCACAGCGCGGCCGATAACAGCGAGGAGTGTCTAGATTCACAGCAAGAAATGCTGTTACCAATACTGGTATTTGAATAGACTAATCGTCCAGAAAAGCTCAAACTTTATGACAAAAGATGATCTAATTAAAATGAACCTGTGTATTACCATGATGCAAATACGTAAAATGCCATTTGAAAAAAAAAAAAAAAAAAAAAAAAAAAAGTGTGTTGGTTTAAATCACTAGTTTAATATATCGAAATTTAACTGTATTTGAACACTAGTTTAATGTTTGTCGGTTGCCGACATTGTTTCTACATCGATAAATATTCCGATTGTTGCCTTACTGGGTTTCTTGCATTTCTTTATTCTGTGTCCAGTCAAGGAGCAGTTTACCTCTGTGCGATGTGTGCTAATTGTCAAAAACATTCTATCCAAATGGAGAGAGTTATGCAGCAACTGTCACGCGACTTAGTGGGATTATAGTGTAATGAAGCACCGAATGAAACATACAGCAAATTTATGAATAAGCTCAATGAAACGGTGAATATATAAAGTCCTGAGCGTTGTGGTTCGGGTCGATCTAAGCAAAACATTGGGAACTTCATGACAGTGTGGCTGTTAGTCCAATGAAATCAGCTCTTTGCCATTCTCAAGAATTGGACATAGAATATTCTTCAGTAGGAAAGTTCTTCGGTTGATAACCATTAATGCACAGTTGAAAATGCCCAATCACGAGAAGAGAAGTTTTGTTGACTTGTTTCTGAGAAGACGACAGGGCGACGATTTGTGAGCAAAATCATTAGTGATGAGACCCACTTCTAGTTAAATGGATTTGTAAATAAGCATTCATTTCAAAAGTACAGACATTCAAGAGTTGTGGTTTCAGGATGTTGGTGCCATCTACCATGTCTCCCACGGACAGTTCAGTTGGTCCATGAGCGGTTGTTCCCGGATCGCCCATCACGGTTAGTAAGAAAGTGAGGGTGAACAGTGAATTCTGCTTTGGAGTACTCTTTAAGCACTGATTATGTCAATAAACTCCAACACATTTGTGACAAAATTCGAGGAGTTGTCGATGAAATTCAAGTTGAAATTTGTCGGGCAGTCAAATTTTCATGGATGGAGTTCATGCATGCCAGCTTAGTAGATGAGGTTATATGCCCAACATTGTTTTCCAAACTTGAAATAGGAAGGCGTGTTTGAAAAATCAAGTTCTTAATTTGATATATAAAAACCGAACAGAATTTTGAGTAAGTCCCTATATAGATTAGTACAACATTAAACACAGACCTTTTCATACTCAGCAAACTTATGAATTCTTTCTTCAAATTCAGCCAGTGTTTATGCTCAAGCCTTCGGTGCATTCTATTTAATTTTTATAAACTTACGGATAATCTGGTTAATTTGTTTCATTGGACGGTCATAAAAATTAACGTTGACAGGGAGACTAAAAGAACCTTTTTGCAGAGAAAGAAGAATTATGCCGAAAGTACATAAAACTGTTCTATCAATATATTAATTGTGAATCCAAAGGTTAATTATTGAAAAGTTTACATGGAATAAAAGTTTAGTTAATAATCTTTACTTATGAGTGTTATTTCATAGAAAATACTTCAAATAGCCGTTCAGCATGTTGAGAAAACTAGGCAACACAACACATTCTCTTGCATTAAAAGTTTTTGTGTGGCAACACTTTTTTATAACTGCAGTGGTTATATCGGCAGCTGTTCTCCTTTGGAACACATCGATGGTGTTAACTTGTAATCGTTGGGTTATATCATTAGATCACGCAGCATTCAAACTCTCATTCATACTTCCAGACTCTGGGGAAGATGGGGAATCATCATGGTTGGAGAAAAATCCCCACTGTTGGGAATCGAACCCGGGACCCCTAGCATGGCAGTCAGGAGCTCTACCAACTGAGCTACAGGGCTAGCCCAACACTGTTTTTTGTTTCTTCTAATATGTGGTTATGACTCCGAAAGAGGTAAAAGAGTGGTGTGGATTTTGATGTAATGTTACTAATAAAATAGTTACAAGTTAAACCTTAGCTTGTTATTGCTGAAACCCCAGCATCAACATAAATATTATCACGAATTATGGGCTCAGAACCCATAGTTGAAAAAATAAGTAATTTGAGGTAAGAAACCGTTGCTAATAAAGAGAACGATTCGGCAGTATCGAGAGAAGCAATACAAAATATAATATTGTGCCATTCAACGGAGAGATATATAATTACTGGGCGTTTATAATAAAGAGTGTTTTGAAGGAAAATAATTGCATCGGAGCCATAGAGGATGAATGTGATCGCAGAAAAAATCAAGAGCTCAGGCAATAATTATAGGAGCAGTTGCAGACAACTACTACATGACAAAGCGAGAAAGTGTATCGGAAAAAATTTGCAACACAGAGATGTTTACCTCAGCTTATCACACATACACGGCGAATGCAGTGTATGTATACTCTGTTCAGATGTAATCATGTTTTATGGACAGCAACATATCATACACTGACTCTCATAAATAATCAGACAGATTTAGCATTTCACTATAGAGTGCTCTATAAAGCAGGATAGATTATGTATATCAATCTCAAGGTACTCCTTATGTTAAGCAAAAATCATATGCTATGAATATCCATGATAGAGATTGAAAATGTGGCTAAACTAAGAGCTTCCCCATTCAAACTTGTTTACATCATGAGTTTACGACACAAAAAGAAACGGACAGCACAAATGAAATGCAACACAAACGAGTAGGTGAAGTCTGTCAAGAGACAAAACAACATCGTAGAAGTACGTCAACTGTGCACCAAGAAGAAGGCAAGATCACAGTATGGGGCCCAGAGGAAAGCAGGGTACCTTTGAACAGAGTCTGTTAGTGATCTATCACTATGAAAAGAACAAAACATACCGGGATAGCAGAGATTGTGAATCTTAGCAAAAGTATAATTAGTGACATAATTCACCGGTATAAGTATGAAGACAGAATTGAATCTCGAGCAAAGCCAGGGTGACCAAAACTTCTTATTGATAAGTAGGAGTCTTATATTATGCGGAAGGTAAAAAGGAATCCGCGTATAAGTGCTTCGGTGATTTGTGCTGAGAACTGGGACTGACAGCCCTGAAACGGTCAGAAGGGCCATGCGAAAACAAGATTATAATGGTCGTGTAGCCAGAAAAAATCCATATATTTCCAGCAAGAATAAAAGGAAGCAATTACAATTTGCCAAAGACTTTGTTAACAATACAATACAATCTATTGGTGGGACCAAGTTATTTTTTGCGAAGAAAGCAAATACAACCTTGCTGGTTCCGATGGCAAGGTGGTTGTGTGAAGGAAATCAAACACGGAGCTGGAAGATTGCAATTTACAAGGCACAGTCAAACACGGCGGACGGGGTGTAAAGGTATGGGGCTGTATTTCCTGTATGGGAGTGGGAAAGCTGGTGTTCATAGACACAACCATAAACAAGGAAGTCTATCTTAGACTATTACAGCAAAATTTAAAACAATGTGCAGAAATGATGGGTATTTTGGACAGCTTCTCATTTTATCAGGATAATGATCCGAAGCATACGTCCCACATTGTGCATCTATGGTCACGTTACAACTGTCCTCATGTACTGCATCCAGCCCCTCAGTCCCCGGATCTTAAGCCCATAGAAGCATATGAGATAAATTGAAGAAGGCCGTGCGGATGACCCCGATCACCTCCAAGCAGCACTTGAAGGAGACGTTGCAAGAGAAATGGAGCAAACTTTCTACAGCCTACCTGAAAAACCTGGTCCACATCTTGCCAAATAGGTTGTGAGAAATAGTGAAAAGAAGGGGGAGAGTCACAAAGTACTAAGCCATATTTTGTATCACACTTCTGAGGGCCAAAAAAAGCCTTATTTCATTTTAATTCTTAAAAAACCATGCATTATATAATTTTTGTGTGAAATAAATTTATTTTCTTACAAGAACGAACCACGTAACTGTCAATTATCATTAATTTCAATAAAATAGCACATCAAATGTTGATTTTCACTTTCTAAACATAGTACTCTGCTTTGTCCGATTATTTATGGGAGTCTCTGTATATCGGCAGGCACGAGAAAACATATACACACACGCAGCTTCCAATCGCTCTAATTGTGTTTCGTAACTTACTGTACATCAACTTACTCATATTTCATTTTTCTAATCGACCAGATAAAACCCGATAAGGAACGACAGCAGCGCTGGTCACCTGAAGGTCGATATGCCTCTACGCTCTGTCGAGTAATACCTGGAATACATTGGCAAAGAAACTGTATTTTTAATGTTCCGCAGCTTGGAAGAAACGTTCTTAAGGAAAAAGGCACCCGGAGCAAACTATTTCTACGGCGCCAGTTAAATGAAATAAAAATATCAAGATTCACGTCTCTTGAAGGAGCTTCTGACCAAAATACATGAGGATATGTACACAGCTAGAAATAGACAGCACAATTCTCTCTGAAGAAGAGAAGATTAAGTGACTTTTTCTCTTCCACTTCAGCCCACATTGCTTGACAGAAATGAGTAATAATTGCTTATAAATTAAAAGTTATTGCTGTAAAAGCATTATATTCTAAGAATAAAGAAAATGTTTATAGATCTGAATAAGGTAAGACAAGTGAATTTTTGGTGTTATGTTAGAGCAAAATGGAAATTTTGATAAATGATATATGATAAAGATCCACTAACAGAATTGTACAAGTCATAATCAACATGGAAATATTATTTCAATAAGATAAAGAATGAATGACTAAAAGAATATAGAGACATAAGGTACATCAGGAATTAGGATAACATCAAAAGAGGAAGAAGATTATGTTATGTGTTATTACTAGGGGGTGAATTTTGCCCTATTTGTCTATTTTATTCCTTTGTTCAGAAACGTAGGCTTTTAAGTTAAAAGCAAGTTTCCTACAATTATTAGCCTAATTATTTAGTTTTATAGTGCCTATAAATGCCTATTTCATACATTTGTGCCTATTCTGCTTATTAGTGCCTAAGTTCCTTTTTAGCCAATTTCTTCTGCTTGTAATTTGTGACAACAGCTTTTGCATTTGTTGGTTTCAACGTGAAGTTTTCAGGGAAGAGAAATTTCTTACTGCTGCACATTGGATATACAAAAAAGGATTTAGCCAGGTAGATATCTGCCTTACATATGCATCACAATGCGCTAATGGCATCATGGAAAAATCTTAGAATTCGCTCAAGGACGAGTAGCAAAGACCAGCTAAATGATATTTCAATGGATTGACAAATGACCACTCTTTATGTAGGGAATGGAAAGCCCATTCTGTATGCAGTGTTTCAAGTGCACACATAGATCAATTTCCTATGCCAATATGTCCAAAGAGAGAGGCAACAGAATTTTTTATCACACTTGTATGAAACAGGTGAGTTTAATCATTCATGTTTATATTAATACTATATTATCCTAGTTTCAAAACCTTGTAAAAATCAGCCCCTGTAGCAACATTATGCCGAATACAAATTAGTATGTTGAGGAGAGCCGAAAGAAGAGAAACTGAATGTTTTCAGTTTTCCAAAGTAAAGCACAAATTTTCCTAATGTGAAAACTTTCTTCATCACATGATACCAATGACTTTATATTGAGATTTAGCTTAAAACATGTGTGAATCGTTAAACAAGTCCGTAAAATATATTACATATTGATTAGAATATTATTTATTTGAAACTAATAGGTACAGCTTTGCAAACTTAGTGTACTAGATTTCACAATTTTGTTACAGGTATTACCTTTTGGCAGTTTCAATTCAGTAGCATGATATTTTTGTGCTGGTATAAAGGCTTATTTCTTGAGCTAATAGTAATACTTGGGGGAGGGATTAATTAAATTATTGATGCTGTCAATTGTTAACAACCATATCAGATCACAATCACTACCGCTGGTAAGCAGGAATTTGCTCCCGTAAGATTTTTTTATACGTGTGTAAATCTACTGACACGAAGCTGTTGTTTTACCCAATCTTAAAATCACCACTTTGGGACTCTCTTTAGGTTACAACTTAAACTTGTAAGGCCAGCACTAAACTAGTCTACACAGACTAAGGTTTTATATATATATGAAAAAATTGTGACTTTCTCATGCTTACATTTTTCTACATGTATCTCAAGGAATCATGAAAGCGATTACTTGGAGACTTTCGGTGTTGTTTCCAATATTGAAAATGAAACTGCAGAGCAATAAATCTTAATGGTTTATGGAAAATTTTAAAGAAATGCCTTTATAAAAGTAGGTACGAAAATTCTTTTCACAATGCTGTAATTGCTATAATTTTGTTTCAATAAATGGGAAATGCTTACTAAAAAGCTGTGCTTTATTATTTGTTCTTAGTCGACAATGGGGCGCTTAGGGTTTTTATTACAAAAACTAGGAGTCCGTAGCTTTAGCTTTTAATTAATTTTTGTTCTGTGCTTTGTATCTTTCTGACACATCGTGACATCATTTTAAGTGATATTAAGATTGCTGTGATGAAGTTTTGAACAATCCAACAATCGTTTCTATTAAGGAGACACATCTGTACAAACTGGCCCAAAACTTACATCATTCCCAAATTTAGGTTTTTTGTCTTAAAATTAATATAGATATACTTCAATAATAGAAAGTTTTTCTTTCTAGTGGCACATAAAAATTTTTTAGCGAAAAATAAAACAAAAATTTCTGAAAAAAATGTCTTGTATCTTTATTAGGTCGGAAACTTTTCAGACCACCTATGTATATAGTTTCTGAATTGTTCCTTCACTACTACCCTGTCCTTAATTATTTAATGGTAACACAAGTGTGCCACTGTGCAAGGTAGTGATTGGCATATCTCCCTTGCGCTCACCAGCAATGACCAGGCATGCTGGCACCGTGCATGTCTGTTGGCGGAGCCGGATCTAGTGGTTACAGCCTGGATACATTCTCCGTGACAGGCTAGCAGGATGTGGTGACATTGCGAGTCACAGAACCCTGAAGCTGACCCCAAAGAGGTGGTGTATGGTCATAGATGACCTACTGTGTAAATTCAACTTGGGTAGGTACATGTCCTGGGCTATATAGATGATCAGGGCCCGGATTTTGATAGCCTAAAAATATCTAAAAGATTATCAATAAAATGATCTGAGAAAAATTACTAAAAATTTTGTCTTCATTTCAGAGTATGAGTGTGCAATATACTTACTTCTGTAATGTTAGAAATGAAATTAAAAATTAATAATAATTTAAACTCGCAATTTTATATGTTCTAAGAAGATCACATATAAAAGAATCTTATCTTATTCAGTAGTAGGTAACCAGCAGCAAGTGTAGGTTCTCGAAAGTTAGGGAATGCCTGTTGTTGAAAAGCACATTTTTTCACAGTAAGAAACTCCTTTCCACATCTGTTGATACTACTGGAGCATAGTTGAAATACATTATATCACTGGTAGAGATCTTCAATATGGGAATATAATATTTTCACTGAGCACTTGAGAAATATGATACAAAGATTTGTATCTATTATAAAAAACACTTTCAACTTTTTTAGATATTCTCCTTCTAACTTTTCCCACTACCTTTTCCTATCAGATGCAGTTTTGTTAGCTAGAGTTAGAGAACTTTCTAGACTTGCATCTTTCTCATGTATACTTGTTCTTCCTTGTGTTAAGCAATTGAAATGAATGCAAGCAAGCTGTCTTTTAATTTCACATTTTCAAAATAGTATTTTATCTGCATCAACTGCGGTAGCCTCATTAGCATTCAGTGTTTTGGTAACATGTTTCACCATCTGGAGAAGATTCCAATAATAAATTGCTGAATCTATCCAGGTGCCCTATTGGGTGACGACAGGTTCTGGTAGGATTGGAATACTGGGAGCCATGGACTTGAGCAGTTGACGAGAGGTAACCTTGACTAAAATTTTCTTCGCCTTTGATAATAATGCAATCCACTTGAGAAAAGTGTGCTCTAATTCCCTGCCAGTCTATGCATAGTGTCCGCTAAGCAAGTAATGCACACAATTTTTGGGTAAAAAACTTTGTATTGACTTTGCCCTTTCACAATGTATGGTGCTGCACCAGTCACAAAAAGTAAGACAGCATTTCTGGTATCCTCAAGCCATAACAAAAACACACATTTTTCAGAATCTTCTAATTGAGGAGTGATTACCAGTTTCTAATGCTTTAATAATAAGGAGAAACGCTTCACCTGCTCCGATTGATCTTCAATATTAGCCATGTTAAGGATTTTCTACTTCACTTATTTTGCCAATTGATAAGAAAATCTCACATGTAGTTTTCTCTGTACCTTGCTAACAGTGTTGTTGTAACATTGTGACTCTTCTGAAAAGTTGATTCGACTGGTATAGCACCTCTGACATGTAGTTCTAGACAACTCTTAAATTTAGCTTTGTTCAATATCCAAAATGGAATGTTTGCAGAAACTAAAGTTTCACAAAAGTCTGATGATTTATTCTCCTTTATGAATTTATTTTGCTGCAGGAAAAGTTGCATGGATTTCTTCTTACTTGAGAGTTGCACTGCTTGTATATGCTTATGATCCGCATGATGCAGAATTCTGAATTTTCTTTTGGTCGTTACTT
The DNA here is from genome assembly GCA_030765055.1 of Mantis religiosa. Lineage (NCBI taxonomy): Eukaryota > Metazoa > Arthropoda > Insecta > Mantodea > Mantidae > Mantis > Mantis religiosa. The sequence goes on from CM060954.1 coordinate 43,231,815, forward strand.
TTGTTTCACACATTTTACAAAGTAACACTTTTCCATCCATGGAGAAAACATCACCTCCAAATTCAGATACAATCTCTCTTAAGTGATAAGATTTGTAGCTTTAATTTAGACATGACTGAATGACACTATAAAAACTGAAATGAACACCAAACTTCTCTTCCACAAAATCTGTGAATAACTAGGTCTGTGACAATGAAAGTATGAATAAACAGTTGCCTTTGAACTTGCACATTGAGCGGAACATTGCAAATAAAAGAATTGCTTGCTGTGAATAATAATAATAATAATAATAATAATAATAATAATAATAATAATAATAATAATAATGATAAAGGACCAAAGAATGAAATAAAAATTGAAAAATGATTTAAAACTTCAAAAACAAAATATGACAAAAATACTCCATAAAATTAGTATTTTTTTTACAACCAGAGTTCAGTTATTACTTAAGAACAACACATACTGTATAAGAGGAAAAATATGACATGTCATCAAAATCTGAGCCCTGTTCATTACCCATGGGATAACTGTATGATTTGAATATAACTGGTATCTTTATGGGTTTGAAAGAGAAATTCACAAAATGCTCTTGCTTCCTGTGCCTTTGAGACAATTGAGATGCTGAAAAACATTAAATCACATACAACTAAAGACTAAGAAGTAGCTCTATGAGCTTCTAAGAGGGATTCACAAAATTTGTTTCTGCTGCCTTTAGGACAGTTCAGATAAGCACATTATATTAGATGGGACTAGAAACCAGGAGAAGAGAATGTTTAATACTCCCCACATATTAATTCATCAAAGTTGCCTCTGTAGCATTGTGGCAGCATTTTTGCCTCACATTCAAGAGGTTCCAAGTTTCAATTTAGGTCAGGGTGAGTTAAAAGGGTTTTTTCTTGGGTTTTGTATTATGCTGAAAGTTGAGTATAAGGTAACTAAGTTCCATGGATCCTGGTCTCATTTGAGCATCTTTTCATCCATTTAACTCATTGTCCGATAAGACTTACATTGGAGGAAGCACTATATATATATATAACTGCAAATCCTCACACAGTATATATCTACATCCAACTGACAAATATGAGATATCAAACATTATTAAAAATTTAAAAAACCGTAATAGTATGGGAAATGATGGCATACCCATCTAAAGCATGTAGAATGGCAATAGCTGACCCAATTGCTAATATTATAAACTCCTGTTTAGAAGTTGGAATTTTCCCAGATATCCTAAAAATAGCAAAAGTTATACAAATTTTTAAAAAAGGAAAGAAAGATGCCATAAATAACTACCGACCCATCTCTATCTTACCAGCACTATCAAAAACTTTTGAATGTGTTCTTTTCAATAGAATTATGAATTATCTCTTAATATTTGACCTTTTACCCACACATCAGAACGGTTTTGTGAGAAATAGCTCCACTACAAAGAGTATCTCAAGTTGCATTGAAGAAATAATAAGCAATATAGACGCCGGTAACTATGCGGCTAGCATATTATTAGATCTCACTAAAGCTTTTGACTGTGTTGATAGTAACATACTAATGACTAAATTATATGATCTTGGCATCCGGGGCCTTGCGCTTAAAATGATGAAATCATATATGACAAATCGAAAACAGTTTGTAATCCTGAAAACAGAAAATGGTGAATTTAGGTCAAAAACACAAACTTTAAGCCATGGAGTTCCGCAAGGTTCCATTTTAGGACCTCTTCTGTTTATTCTATACATGCACGATATTGACCAGCTTATACCCAATAATGCAAAATTATTCCAGTATGCAGATGATTCCACAGTAACAATTTGTCACAGAAATATTACTACTCTACAGAATACCTTAAATGAAACCACTGATAAACTATTGCATTATTTTTATAATCTGAACATGTTTGTGACTCCCAATAAAAGTGAATTAATTACATTTGGAGCTAAAAGAACAGATCTTCTAATCCATTTAAACATGGTCAAGAATACTAAAAATGGTCAAGAATACTAAATTATTAGGTGTTACACTAGACAGTACTTTAAACTTCTCTGAACATATTGATAAACTTGGCAATACCATCAGTAAAAATTTATTCATTCTGAAATATCAAACAAAATATATGCCTACGCCCACAGCTAAAATTATCTATTACTCTTTAATCTACTCATACCTCTCATATGGGATCAAAGTATGGAGTAACACAACTAAGGTAAATTTTAACAAAATCTTTGTATTGCAGAAAAAAAGCTGTCAGACACCTTGGGAATCTAAAAAATAACGAATCTTGTAGTCCAGTATTTATAAAATTGAAACTTCTAACCCTTCCTAGCTTATACATGTACCACACAATAATGCACCTTCGGAAATTTAACCTACACCTTGAAACCAACTCTGATAGACACAATCACAACACTAGACATAAAGACGATTTAGTGATTCCTACCCATAGACTACACTTTTATGAGAAGACACCTAGTTTTATGGGCATAAAATTTTATAACATACTACCAGTCACTATCAAGAATTGTAAAGATAATAATTTTAAATTAATGCTGAAATGTTTCCTAATTGACAAAGCCTATTATAGTGTGGATGAGTTTATTAATACTAGTTAGAACTTTATTTTTATAAAGATTACTGTTATTATTACTATTATTATTATTATCATTATTATTATTATTGTTAGTGTGTATGGATTTATTAAAGCAAGTTAGTATTCTATTTATATCACACAACCTGTATAGTTGTGTTCTTAAACTGTATAAATTCATATGACGTGGTTCTTTTGTGTATTTAACACTATACTGAACTGAAAATAAATAAATAAATAAATAAATAAATAAATAAATAAATAAATAAATAAATAAATAAAAAGATAATTCTACACAAATGCAGGACAGAGGCACACCAACTTGCCCTTATTGGGCGGTACTGGGTGTTCATAATGGGTTGCTCTCCTTCACATACCTTAGAACCAAGCTGACTAGCTGTTTTAATGTTCATGCTTTAGTATCACCTTACCTGCATATTTTCAGCAAGATAGTCACTTAAGGTCTGCTGACCCGGTGTGTTACTTGAAGTTTGTGTTGAGCTTGCAGCTGCATTTTCCTCTGAATCAGCATTAATTCCACAATTAGTTCCATTACTTGGAGCAGGATTATCTGCAGCTTTGGAGAACTTGATATCTTCAGCATTTACTGGAGAATGGATGGCAGGTGTATTTGGATGTTCCTCTGATTTGTAACCATCATCAGAATAACCAGCATCAGGTGACTTGGGCGCAGACACACACTGTACAGATGATAAAGGCACATTATCTGGTGAAGACTCCTTGAAGCTACTTGAACTGTAGAGTTCAAATTCTGTAGATAAACTTGATGGACTAATGTCTGAAGTTCTTACAGGACTCTCAGGTGTAGCTTGATCATTCAGTGTAAGTTTAAATAGCGATTCTTCTAAAGACAGACTAGAAACACTATCAGGCATTTGCTGCATTATAACAGTTATGTTTTCTTTACTATTTGTAATTTGTGAAATATCTTCAGAAGGTGGTACATGACTTTCAGTTTTACATGGCAATGCTATCACTTGTTCACGTGGAAGAGCCACTTGAAAGCATAATGAAGGCCAAAAGTGAGATTGTGTCCGTATAACATTGCAAATGGTATTCACTGCACTGCTGCATGGAACCAATCGAGGCGTCAATGAAGGCATAGGATCCCCAAGCAATGCCTTTGTGCACATTGGCATTGCAAGTGAGATGGTTGTGATGTTGTAGCCACCCTCTAATGAGAGGATGACCCGTCCATTTGCTAAGGATGTCAAGTAGTGTGTAAAATGGCCATAAGCTTCTGGAGTCACCTTACAACCTGTGAACAAAATATGAGTTGATGCATGAAATCTTTTACGGCCAATCTACTTAATTGTTTTACTATGTAGAAACTAAACATCTCTGTTGCTTTGTCAGAATGTTCGACCAAAACATAAAATATTTATTTTCAACATTACTTACTTAGACTAACGAAACTCTGTGATTGTAGTTTCTGCACATGAATCAAAATACTGTGTTCTTTTAGTTAATGAATCACTGAGACCAAAAACCAGCCAGTCCTTCAGATTTGATTTGATTTTGGAAGTGGGAAAGAAAGAGAAAGCGGAAAAAATTGCAATAATAAAAATCCAATGATCATAGCACAAAAATGAATACAGTATTATTCTGCATTTACATTGCTATTTCCAAGTTCCCCTAAATTTATAGCATTTTTTATTGAACCCTCTGATTTGGAGATTGCAATCTTTTTTAATCTTTAATTCTTTGAGAAGCTTCATATGGGTATGAACTCATTAATCTATTTTCTTCTTTTGTGATTATCGTATTACACTTCCTTTTGTTATTGCTTTGTTAAAGTTATTGCTGTTGATTCAAGCCCTTGTATGTTATGACCAGTTATTTTCTTTTCATTTATTTGTTAAATCCTTCTGGTGATTGCCTCTTGGTTTATGTTTATTCTGTTCATACAAATTCAGTGCATTCACATACCACCCAAAAACATTTAATAAATTCAAAAAGCTTTTTAAGGAACAAAACATCAACTTGGCATTACTAATGGATACTCAGTTTTAAAATTGCTAAATCCAAAAACAAAAGATGAAATCCCATCAATTAACAGATCCGGAATATACCAAATAAGTTGTAAGAATTCTGAAAAATGCTTCATAGGTCAAACTAAAAGAAACTTCAAAACCAGAGTCAAAGAGCACTTTAGAAACATCAAAATGAAACAAGAAGGTAAGTCAGCAGTAGCATTTCATTTTTGTAACGAAAACCATGACATTGATCCAAATCCAAAATTACTAAACAGAGTTATACACCAAAATAAACTGACAAACATAGGAGAACATAGAGGTTGAGAAAGAGGTTGACCATAGAGGCGATGGCTTCCGAAACTAGTCCCTCAAAAATATAAAAATGTAAGTGATGAAGTATTAGAAAACCAACCTCTAATAGTTTTTTCAATTAATACACTTCAAATTTAAATTCTGCAACAGTTTGATTTCTATACATGGATTACAGTATAAGATATTAAAAAAAGTAGTAGTACTATTTGTGAAATGCAACACGGTCACACTATCCTCCAAGCAATCACACTTTATCTTCAACTTGCTCTTCTACATTGTTTGATACATCATCTTCTTCTCAAGTACATTAACATAAACTTCGGGTTTCATCCTCTATCCAGCTATTACCAAAGTATTATTTCAGAGGAGAAAGTCTTTCTTTTTTCCTGATTTTTCAGGTATCTGATCTGCTGTTACACCTCATTTTAGCAATGATGGGAGAATTCTATTTTGCTGCTGATTGTTTACATGGATGTAGACCACTTTCTTATTCCTGACAAGCTGGTAGGCAGAAATAGTACAGCATTTAAATCTTCCTTCTTTGTGACCCATTTAAATCTTTCCCCTTTGTGACCCCAAGTTAGTTCAAATTCTAAAATTTCAGGGTCCCTAACAAGGTATGTGAAACAATAGAAATTGCTTAAGCAGGATTCTATACAGCCATTCTCCAGGTCTTACTACAAAACTTAACCTTTCCAACTGTTTCACCTTTCTTTTCATCCGTCCCCTACACATACAAATAATTACATGAACTACAGGCTAGTGTGGAAACATAATGCTGGGCAACAAATCTGTCACATATAACATTGTGCTAGTCCCCCCCACCCCTTAAAAATTTGCTGTGTTTGTTTTTTCATTTTATATTGGACTTTTAAGTATAGCATACATTAGCAATGGCAAAAAGCCAGACTTACCAAATTCAAACCATTTCAATTATGGACTGATTACTGATTAGGTTTTGATATAAAGCAATGCGAGGTGTGATCAAGAAGTTTCTGGACGGCCTAGTGACTTGTGGTTATTTCTCTCCCTACCCCGTCTCTACTCAGCTCGTCATTAGCGCTTTGCATTAGCATAGGCGTGGCCTAGCGCCATCCATCTCCTTCACTCCCACAGCAAGAGCCTTTCCCTCACACGCGTGGGTGTGGCCTCGATGCCATATGTCCCTCTCTATTTGCAAGCTCTTTCTGCCAGCTGATCGCATGTTCGACGATTGGGTAACAATATCATGGTACCATAAAACTAAAAATAAGTATTTATAAACAGTGGAGCTTCATCAATCAAAACCTTTTTTAAACCAATTCTCGAACTGTAAAAACACTTAAGCTCCACTTACTTTTGAAATTAGCACATGTTTCAAGGACTCCGCGTCCCCAATGTCAGCTGATGTTCTACTGGTTGGAAGAACCAGTCCTTGAAACAAAAAAAAAAAAAAAAAAAAGGATATGTGTAGTGTTTAACGCCTGCTTTTACTACATACGGCACCGCAGGCGGTGACACTGATGATGCATGAGATGAAGATGGAGCACTGGTGGAATGAGATGGTGGGGGAAACCGGAGGTCCCGGAGAAAACCCGCCCCAATGCCATGTTGTCCAGCACAAATCTCACTTTGCGGTCGCCTGGGATGGAACCCGGGCCGCCTTGGTGAGAGCCAAGCGGTATAACCACTAAGCCACGGCGTGGCCTGGAGCTTAAGTGTTTTTACAGTTCAAGAATTGGTTTAAAAAAGTGTTTTGATTCATGGTACCATAATTGAACTGTTACTTTTTTCTAATTGCTAACATGCCAGTAGATATATGTTAAGAGAATTGATCAAAGCTCATAGTGCAAATGACTATATTAGCAATGAACTGGTCATAAAGATCAGTACTTTCATCAACCGAAATCCATTCACTCCTTCAATTCAGTTGATCATATCATTGTAACAAACATCTACATATGATTTGAAAGTAATGAGTCGGTAATTCAAACACAAACATCACTTAAATTATCCTTACTTGGACATGTTTCGGAGAACGATTTGTCCCCATTGTCAGCACTTATCCGACCGTCGGATAACTGCTGACGATGGGGACAAACTGTTCTCCGAAACATGTCCAAGTAAGGATAATTTAAGTGATGTTGGTGTTTGAATTACCGACTCATTACTTTCAAATGTTAAATACATCACTGTTTATAACCTTTTGCTTCAAATAATAATCTACATATGATTTAACAAAGTGCTCTTACTTAGGATTTCCTGTTTTGTGTATTTAAGAACTCCTTAAAAATTGTATTCTCTAGTTTAATTAAAGGGATATCATCAGTAAAGATCTGAAAACTGTGACTGGCATTCATAGAATAAGAACTGATCAGTTGTTTTATGCTCATCTCTACCTTTTTACAAACAGCAGATTTGTTTTTACAGTTTCTATATGATGCAAATGTGGTACTTCTTTACATAGTTCACTGATATTTCACATGCTTTGCAAAACAGATTGAGTTAGCAGTTGAAAATGTCACAAAATATAGAGTTTTCCTTTTTAACTTTTTAATGGGTGGTGTTGCCCTGGAGGAACATTATCCTGTATTCAACTTAAAAATATTTTAATGCAGTTTTTTGTTAGTATAAACTTGTACAGGACTTTGTTGGTTGTACTAATAAAATTTTGAATTGAAAATATTATATTATTTTTAAAATTACATTTTTCTAAGTGTAAAAAGGCAAAATCCAAGCAACTACAGTCAAATGATACCCTCATACCCTGTCAACATCCAAGCATGCCATCACACTGATTATTTTACTTAGGCCCTCCCAGTCCTTTACTGCAGGCACATTTGACTGCAGTTGCTGAGTTTCGAACCCATGATGTTTAGCTTTGAATTGATGGCCAATCCATTGTATAGCGCTTTAATGATCATGGCTATTCGAATCGACTGCATTGAGGCACTGCAGAAAGCAGTATGAGAACTGGTTTAGCAAGTACAGCAAGAGCAGCATAAGTAGCAAAATAATTCGTCCATTAAAGGATTAATGTTGACAGTTATTTAGACAAGGCAGAGTAACTACTTTGTAAATACCAGCAACACACATGTACAACACTTGCAAGGAGTATCTTCACTGAATGAGAAAATGCAAACATCTTAGTATGTTGAACAGTGCAGAGGAACTCATTGTTGAGGGGAGGGTACAAGTTAATTGTCTGCTTCAGAACTGCACAGTTATTTTCAAATAACTGTAGTGTATCAAGCTTAAAACTTTACTTCTTGTCCCAATTGTTTGAGAGTTTCTCCGCATTTTATTCTGGCAGATTTTACTTGAAATTTCGATTTGCATCAGGTATGGAATATATGTCCTCTCTCCAGATATACAGTAAAGTCAGGACCCATTGCACATCAATGGGCAGTGCTCTTCTGTGGATGTTTATAAAATTTCCAAATATGTAAAGCCTTTTAAGAAAAATTACCATTGAGTAACAAGAAATGCAACAGCACATGATCAACAAAACCTTAAACAAGAAGTGTGAGAGATAGCTATCTTTACACAAATGCTGTAAAAACACTCCTACTTATAACATCTAGGCATCTGACAATGATTATTTATAAGCAAAATAAGTAATTTAGACTTCATACAGAAAGTACAATGCTAAGAAATTAACTAGTTTATTCATCCAAAATGGAATCTCTCATGCCTCTGAATAACCCACTGAACCTCATTGAACCAGAAAACAAATTTTGACTTAATTGAAGATTTTAAAAAGAAAGAAAATTCTTCTATAGAAAGTAGAATAAAAATAAGTATTTCAGAAAGTGGGTGTATTGTTATTAAACAATGAGTCGACCACAGAAATGAGAATAGGGAAGAAGTTCCCAGAAACTAGTCTTCATAAAAATACTTGTAAGTGGAGAAAAGTATATAAGGTTGACTCATTTACCTAATTTTAATATTATCTATAGAATATAATTTTGAGTCGAACTAATACTCAATGCTCCACTTATTGCTAGTATTTACCTAGAGCGCATTTCGTTAGGATCTTCCTAACATCATCAGCTGTTGTGGACTAATGGATGTTAGTTTGGTGAACTCATTGGAGGCAATAGGTGCGTCTCTGTTAATGCAGAGACCACATGGTTAATGCAGCTGGACCTTGGACACTTTTTAATAAGTGGATTTCTCGTTCTATATCATGATTCTCCTTCCAAAAATGGTACGCTACTGTTGATTTATCTATTTCTTTGTTCCTAATGTTCCTAAAATGCTCTTTAAGCCTATGTTCAAGTTCCTTTTTGTTTTTCTGATGTAAAAGTTGTCACAGCCATTGCAGTTTATCTGGTACACACCTGATTTTTTTGCCTGTGGGTATCTCCTTTGTATTATGTGATTTCAAAAGGTGTTGTACACTAAATCTGTTCTGTGGGGCCAAAGTAATATTGTGCTCTTTTAAGACTTTTTGGAAAAGGTGTGTAGCTCTGGGATGATATGTAAATTTTCTGTATGAAGTTTCATTGCTGATTGGGGAAAGAGTAGTTACTTGTTTGCATCTTTGCATCTACTCTTTCCTCAATCAGCAATGAAACTTCACACAGAAAATTTACATATCATCCCAGAGCTACACACCTTTTCCAAAAAGTCTTCAAAGAGCAAAATATTACTTTGGCCCCACAGAACAGATTTAGTGTACAACACCTTTTGAAATCACATAATACAAAGGAGATACCCACAGACAAAATCAGGTGTGTACCGGATAAACTGCAAAGGCTGTGACAACTTTTACATTGGAAAAACAAAAAGGAACTTGAACATTAGGCTTAAAGAGCATTTTAGGAACATCAGGAACAAATAAATAGACAAATCAGTGGTAGCATACCATTTTTGAAAGGAGAATCATGGTATAGAACGAGAAATCCACTTATTAAAAAGTGTGTAAGGTCCAACTACATTAACCACGTTGGTAAAAAAATCTTCATAAAGAAATATGAAAGAAAATTGTTTAATTTTGACACTACCTTTGAAGAAAACCCAAACTTCAAGTTCATCAAGATACCGACAGAACGCACCTATTGCCTCCAATGAGTTCACCAAACCAACATCCATTATTTGACAACAGCTGATGATGTTAGGAAGATCCTAACGAAACATGTTCTAAGTAAATACTAGCAATAAGTGGAGCATTGAGTACTAGTTCGAGTCAAAATTATATTAAATTTTGTGCTTCATTGTATCATAGTCCTTACACATTGGAATTATGTATAGAAGCTTAAGCATATGCCCTTGAAACCATACATGTAAGATATCCAGATGATGAATGGACTCATATCTATACAGATGGTTCTCTTTACAACCAAGAAGATGGGGCAGCAGCAGGAGCTACCTGTAAATTCTTTTCTTTCTATAAGCATATTGGAAATTACTTCACAAGCTTTTATGGATAAATTGATGCAGTTTATACTTCTTTACAAAATTTATTGACCTGGACAAATCAGCTTTCCAAAATAGTTTTCTAGTCATATTAAAAATTAGCTATTCAATTTACTGCCCTAAAATGAAACAAAAAGTAAATAAAATTCCAATATGATTAAAGAACACCAACATTTAAATAAATGTATAGTTTTCCAATGGATTACATCCCACTAAGGAATTTTTGTGAATGAGCAAATGGATATACTGGCCAAGAAGGGTTCCAAAATTCCAAACATAAATAGAATATACCCTATGAAACAGTTAAAAGATTAATTAAAAACATTTCCATAACCAGTTATGACAAATAGGTTATGAAAAATAAAATATACATGGGAAAATTGAAACCACTGTTAGAAAACATAAGCTTATCTGGAGGTTGTAGAAGAAAATGTAGAGATAAATGACTTTCTATTTGGGATAAAAGGAGTAAATGTGACAAGGAATGGTAAAGCATCCAGCAGTGTGGGTTTCTTTGTTAGGAAATCCCTGAAGAAAGCAATAAAATATACATGGTCAAGAATGAGAAATGGTTTTTGGGTAATATTGAAGTTAAACAGATTGAAGACAGTATTGTATGTTTAGGTACAGCATATAAATCACCAGTACAGTATCAAATACAGACATAACACATTCTTTACAGCATGGCAGAGAAATTTTAACAGAAATATGAAAATACCAAGGTTATAATAATGGGAGATTTTAATGTTAGAATAGGAGAGAGTGATGTAAAGTTAAAAAGAAATGGAATTGGTCATTAAAAAAGTGAACAAGGTATAATTATAAGGGAAATTAATGTATAGCTGGCTGCGCCATGGCTGAGTAGTTAGACCACTTGGCTCTCACCAAGACGGCCCGGCTTCAATCCAAGGTGACTGCAAAGTGAGATATGTGGTGGACAACATGGCACTGGAACAGGTTTTCTCCAGGTCCTCAGATTTCCCCTGCCAGCATTCTCTGATTGCTCCATCATCTTTTCTATAACATCAACTTTCTCGTACTTTCACTTCTGTCAATGGGCTGATCACTCATCCTGGAATCTCTCTGTTCAGGAAACCTCTGATCCTCAACCCATTGCCTACGAGCTTCGAGGTTGCGCGGTTCAGAAGGCTCTATGTTCCACTTACGGAAACAGAAATTCATTCATTCAACGAGTATCTAGTAGAAGTTGTATAATGAATATGGTAAGTTAACAGCCTGGGTTGAACACTTAACCATATTCTTTAAATATTTTTATTTGCAAAAATCTAAATAAATAATTAAATAAAAATTTATCTGGTATTAAAAAATTAAGATTCACTGATTTACTGCAGTGTTTGGATGCAACTAATTGTACTATGTTTAGTGTGATTGTGTTTGATGAATGAATTTTGAAAACAGCTTCTAGTGATAAATTTTACAAACAGGATCATGTCTTACATTTATTGATATTCATTAAACAAAACATGCTCACGAAATTGGGCACCACCAAAGTTATGATTGGTTACAGGAAAAGGGAATGAAGGCAAGAAGATTCTTAATGATCGTACTGCAAAAGGTCGGGGGAGTAAATATCAGGTGGCATGCAGAGGATTGGTGTGCCATGAAGGATAAGTGAGAGAGTCATAGCATCACAGCTATCGTGGTGCTTGATGGACTGACCTGATGTATGCATATGCATGACTATTTTCTGTTCTAGTGCCATTAAAGATAGAGAAAAGATATTTACCTCCTAGAGGATCACCAAGACAAGCATCAAAACCAGCAGATATGAGTACTAATTCTGGATTGTACTGATATGCAACTGGGAGTATAACTTGAAAGAATGCTGCAATATACTCTGCATTTCCCATGCCAGCCTGTTAATAAACAATCACTGTTATCAAACATCAAAATACAAAAAAGAACTAATAAGTACTATTTGTACACTATAGTGAGTACTGTGATCTATCTCAACTGGATATCTAATTTGTCTACTCATATGACAGTTCTTTCAGATCTTTTAGCAATAATTACTATTATTAATAGCGCTCACATTACAAGAAAATTTTTAACTCCTTAATTAAATAAATAAATAAATAATTTTTCTATCATAAAGTGAACATTCATATTATAAATGTATATGACTCGACTGATTATGGAAACCATTAAATAAGTTATAAACTTGATTTTGTTGCTATTTTTAACATATAAATTTCTTTTTCTGCATATTTAAGACAAACAGTGCAAGAAACTTTTAAACACTAAATACTTAAAGCACTGTTACCTTATTCCAAGGTATATTAATATTGTAGCCTTCACCTTTCCCCACACCTACAAAATTATGGTTTGCATCAGTTGAAGCTGGAAAGAAGCTGCCATTATCGTAACGATGCAACGAGATGTATAGCACTCTTGGATCATCTTCAAATAAATGCTGAGTACCATTGCCATGATGCACATCCCAATCCACTAATAGAATCCTATAAAACAAGAGGTTTTTTAGCTGACGTACCTTGTAACATTTTTATACACAACTGGAGTATTTAAAATACACATTTGTAATACAGTCAACCCATGGACCAGTCAACCATTTTATGTTAGTATCAGACTGTTGTTTATTTTAAACTCAAAATAATCAGAACTTGGAAAATAAGAAATACTTTACAACAGATGTTTGTGAACAAATTGTTCATGGCCAGCTCTAGTTTCTTCACTTTACTGCATTTAGTCTAATGCTACATTTATATGGTGACTGTTCAGAAATTACAACTATCATGTAAACACATTGTCGAGAGAAATGAAAATTCTTGTTTGGAGAAGACAGGTTCATAACAATGCAAATGTTAATCTTAATGTTATTTTATGTTAAATGCATTCATTAGAATTATATAAAACTAAACCAATAGCATCAGCATGTGAACTTTACAATAAACTTCCACCATACCTAAAAAGCATCCAAAACCATAACATTTTCAAAAAGGAACTTAAAAAGTATTGTATAAATGGATGTTTCTACTCAATAAATGAATTTTTAAACAAAGAATTGTAAATACAGTAAATTTGTAAAAAATAATGTATGATTATTGATGTACTATAGTAAATAACTTGTACCATTTTATTTCTTTGCTTTGTACATATACTTTGTAACCATGACGTGTCCAAAAACATGTATATGTTTTAAAAGAATGAATAAAGAATGAATGAATGAATGTTATATAAATTGCATAGAACATAATAAGGATTTCCACTAAAAAAAGTTAAAATATATCATCTAAGCCGAACTCCAGACTTCATGTCTGCAAGTCATTTTTCAGTTTCAATTTTTATTTCTTGATATTTGCAGTCAAAGCTTTAGGTGAATGATTCTGTAACTTTTAAAGAAGTCCAGCTGAACATCTTTATTTATATTAGACTAGAAAACAAAGCTTTTACTTTCCAAACATCCTTTTCACTATGTATATATTTTGTGTGTGTATATTTAATTTAAATATACCACTATCCATTTATTTTGTTTACATCAAAATAACGAAAATAATGGAAATATATTAGAAAGAACAAGTCCAGAGAAATAAAAATCAGCAAACATTAAGGAAGAATCATTAAAACACAAAGGAGGGAGAGGAAAAAAATATCTGATTAGAAATGCAAATAGTTCAACAATAAAAAGAGAAATGCATGATATGGAGGTAACAGAGTAACTTCAAATTATAGTGAATCTATTAAAACAGAGATTTAAAATCTTCTGAAGAGGAAGAGCATTAAGAGGGCAAAATGGAGCTTTCAAAGAGTTATGAAAAGCAAATTTTCAAATCTCGGCAACAAAAGCCAGACAAAGAGTTAGAATTTAAAAAAGCTAACAGAACTGCTTTGTAAAGCAAATCAAAAGGCCCCAGACAACTCAGTTATGTAGCACCAAATATTAACTAACTTTACAAATAGAGCAAATATCTCAAAAGAAAAAGGGCAATATTAGAAAGACGTTTGTACATCATGTGGACAAGAATTCATGACCAGACATAAATTTGCAAAACAGGTATGAGTTACTTTTGTAGGAGGTAGAAAAAAATAATAAATTCAAGAAACTCAAGTGTTCAGAGGTTAATAATTGCTCAGTTTTGCAAAAAATATGATGCAGGTGAAATCATCAGTAATCTAAATGACATCAAGCTAGTTGTATTATACATACAGTGACCGACAGAAGTATTCAAATAATATAACATATAACATCGCATGTACTATAAATACTGTAATATTTATTTGGCAGCGTGGAATTTTTCAACATGCAAATATTAACCTTTTATGTCTCGGAAACAATACTTAAAATATCACTTTGCACATATTTATTACACTATCTGTCCTGCATTTATTCTATTGTATCTCTTATTGTAGGACATTAGTATTTTAACGTACCCAATCGAACAGAGAGAAAGGTGGTTGGACGTACCCAACATGCCCCTACCACATAGCAGTTGTGTTTATGCTATGCTTCGAGATGGTGTGCTCAGTTATTCAGCCGACTGTGAACTCCCAGGTAATATGGTACGTATAGGTAAGGAGGCATCGGTGGCAAAGAGGAATATCGTGATAAATATGTACAAAGAAAACAAATCTCTCTCTGAAATTACCAAAACCATTAACAGAAGCAAAGCTACAGTGTTCTGCATAATTCCACACTTCAAACACACAAATACTGGTGTAAATAAACCTAGAAATGGCACTCCTTTTAAGCTCACCACAGAGACAAGAGGAAAATAATAAAAATGGTGAAGCAGAATCTGAGAGTCACTGCATCTGAGATTAAAGGATGCCTTGAGCAACATTCTGGCATTGTGCTTCACACCAGAACAGTTGAACGGGTTTTAAATAGTACTGGGTACAATGCCCACGCTCCTAGGAAGAAACCATACGTTAATAAGGTGAATAAGAAAAAGCATACAGAATTTGCTAAACAGCATGTGGTGAAATCAACAGAATTCTGGGATAAGATTCTCTGGTCGGACGAGTGCAAATTCTGCTTATACAAGAGTGATGGACGTCTTAAAGTGTGAAGACTGCCAAATACAGAATGGGAACCTAAGAAAATGGTAGCTACAGTGAAACATGGTGGCAGTAGTGTGATGCTATGGGACTGTATAGCTTCATCTGGCTTTTGGAAACTGGTGTTCATAGATGGGACCATGGACAAATTTGAATGCAGAGGATTCTTGAAAACAATCTTAAAAAGAGTGCAGTGAAGCTGGGATCAGGGCATGATTATTACTTCCAGCAAGACAGTGATCCGAGGCATACTGCTGAAATTGTAAGGCTTTGGATGGTGTACAACACTCTTCACACTTTGAAGACACCGCTACAACCTCCAGATTTAGATCCCATAGGGAACATCTGGGATGAACTCGAAGAGCGTGTGAGGAAGCATCACAGCAGAAGCAAGGACCATCTGAAAGAACTTCTTCAAACAGAGTGGAGAAATATGGACTCTGTAGTCACTAAACAACACATACAGACAATGCCCAAACAATTATCAGCAGTAATTCAAAGAAAGGGGATAACTAAATACTAGCTGTTCTCTGTTCGAATACTTATGTCCAGATGTAAGGTAACCGTTTTATTTCTCCTTGTAGTGCAAATTAGTTTCAGTTGCTATTTATGAGTTTATATGTTTAATGGAAGACTCAAGTTTATTTTGTATAAATTTTAGTTACGTATGCTTACTCTGCATAGCTCTAAAATAATATAAGTGATAAATATGTTTATGTTCGAATACTTATGTTGGCCTCTGTATATACAAATGCTCTTAAGCACCTAACAATCCAGTCTGTGTATAATGTAATTCAAATAAGGAAAGTATCCTAAGCTCATCTGGCTGTTAACAGTTTAGTGAAAAGAAGAGTTATGGGTTATGGGACAAAGTACATCAATATTATAAATGAAGGGATAAGATGGGCACGTGATGCACCTGGGAGCATATACTGTAATGTTGACAATATTGTAAAAAGTTGAAGAACAAAATACAGTAAAACACTGTAATAAAACTTTTCAAGAGACCATGGCCTAAACACATAACAACTGGAACAATATTACACATGGGATATGATTTATTAGATATGAAAAAGTAATATAATTTTGAATCAAACTAGTAAACTAGTACTCAATCTTCCATATACCGCAAGAATTTACATAGAACACATTTCGTTAGGATCTTCCTAAAATCCTCAGCTAATGTTGACGAAACACATTCTAGGTAAACACTAGCAATATATGGACTATTGAATACTAGTCTGACTCAAAATTATATTAATTTTGTGCTTCATTGTATCTTAGTCCTTACTCATATGAATAAAAAAGTAAATTTGACACAATTCAGTAGAAAATGCATCATATAAATTTTATTTCTTAAGATTTGGGTGCAGTACACTTAACAATAAACAAGATATTATTTCTTATGGGAAAAATACAATTTTTGACTGGGTATACTCATACAATGAATTATTGCATTTTCATTCACATCACTGTCATTAACCAATTCTGATCCCTCAACTGTTTGCTGATACACTAACCCAGTTTTTGCCTCTGTCTACCAAGCCAATCATTAGAAGAGAAAAGTCATAAATAAAGTTTGGCTGCAATTTCCCATGCTATCTCAACTATGATCAGGCCACTTAATGGTACTGAAGCAACACAAGACTTAAATTCATTCAAAAAAAATTTCTTGATGTCCTCATATGCACTTCTCACTTTCTTCCCTACAACCATCACTCCTTGCACTGGTAACAGCGAGCCTACTTTTTATTCTTGTTCATATTTCAAATGAGGGCACTTCCAGAGATTTGGCAAAACCTTTTTGATTTAGGGTGTAATTTGCATCCTACTTCTACAGAATTTGTAATATCTTACTTACAAAGAAACAACTACGTTTTACCATTTTATGCCGTACAACTCGCCACATAGTGCAGAAAATTGAAATAAAAACCAAGAAAACATACTGAAAGGCAGTCCCTTAGAAGCACAAATTCCTTTCATGAAAATCTATCATTGAAGCCTAATTTTGCATACCAAAAGGGTTTTCCAGGTAAACATTCAAGCATCAATGATTGTGCAGTACAGTCACACCAACTATTTTCACATGATAACTTTTAGAACATTCAACATTTCATAAATGATGTACTTCCTATATACAGTACATACTTTTATTCATTTTTATCCAAAATTCAGCTCTAACAGTGGGATTTGGAAGCATTAATGAGGGTAAAATTATGCAGCAATGATACAAACATCCAGGATCTTTACAGACAGAGCGTAAGAAATGGAATAGTATTATGATCAGGACAAACACACTAAGTTAACATATTAGTCGCTGCTGCAAGATTGTAAGCTTCATAGTTACCTTTGTTAAGACAATGTCAGTAATGTGAATGGTTTTGCTTTTGCTGGAAAAGTCAATATTCCAAATTTTAAGTCTTTACAAAATAATGAACAGACCTGTCATGTACCGTACTGAGTATAAATCATAGTTCCTCTAGTTCACTGAACATGCACCGATACATAACAATGTAACTAATAAAATTTTTGTAATATCTATATACCTTTTGATACCATGGAATTCAATAGCATATTTTGCTGCAAGTGATACGTTGTTAAATAAACAGAACCCACATGCTTCATCTTCTTCTGCATGATGCCCTGGAGGCCGCACAATAGCCACCCCAGAGCAGCTTTCACCACCAAGAACACTGTCCACCAGCTGTAAAAAAATATCAATTTATTTTTCAAAACTAGAAATAAATTGTAAATAAAAATCTGAAACCTGCATATACGAGGATGGTCTGAAAAGTTTCTGACCTCAACATGAAGATGGCAGCACTCATAAATAAAAGATAGTGAATTTCGTTGTTAATCTGTTAACAATTTCGGATGCTCAGTTGTTATGTAAAAGTTGTTTGAGTTGATGTGAGTGTTTTTATACAAATGGACAAAATCGAGCTTCGAGCTCTCAATAAATATTTGTTTCTGAAAGGCAATACGCCTACGCAAATCAAAGATGAGTTGGATTCTGTGTATGGGGACTCTGTACCATCATTTACCACAATGAAATTTTGGGCAGCTGAATTTAAATGTGGCCATAAGAGCTTGGGAGATGATTAACATTCGGGACGTCCAAAAACAGCAACTACCGACGAAACTATCACCAAAGTTCACCAAATGGTACTAGACGACCGCTGAATTAAAGTAAGAGAGATAGCACAGGCTATGAACATGTCAAAGGAACGTGTTTGTCACATATTAAATCAACATTTAGACATGAGAAAGCTGTCTGCACGTTGGGTGCCCTATTTGCTCATGTTAGACCAAAAACATATTTGAATGAACATTTCCAATGCTCTGTTGGTGCAGTTTAGGTGCAATAAATCCGAGTTTTCGCGCCAATTAATTACTGTAGATGAAACTTGGATATATCATCATACGCCCAAAACAAAAATACAGTCCAAACAGGGGACTCCAAAGGAGGAACAGGCTCCAAAAAAGCAAAAATGTTTTTTTTTGGCTGGGAAAGACATGGCGATTGCTTTTTGGGATAGTCATGGAGTTATTTTATTCGATTATCTTCAAAAAGGAAAAACATGACAGGAGCACACTATGCATCATTCCTTGACAAGCTGAAGGCAGAACTTGCGGAAAAACGGCCACATTTGCAGAAAAAGAAAATCCTGTTTCACCAAGACCGCACTGTCTCACACCTCAGCGGTTGAAATGGTGAAAATCCATGAATTATGGTTTGAACTGCTTGACCATCTGCCTTACTCACCAAGCGACTTCTTTTTGTTCCCTCATCTGAAAATTGCGCTCGGACAGAGATTATCATCAAATGAAGAAGCAATCATCTTCATGAACAATTATTTTGCAGAGAAAAATGCCGAGTACTATTTGGACACATAGAAATGGGAGCATCGCTGGGAGAAGTGTGTAGAGTTACAAGGAGACTATGTTGGGAAAAAAAGAAAATGTTTTGTATCTTCATTAGGTCGGAAACTTTTCAGACCACCCTCATATATATTTGTTTCATGTTCTCAAAGATATAAATCAATAAGTACTCCAGCACAGGTTTGAAAGAGCAGAGAGCCACTTGACAGTCATTGTTTAAGGATATATATTCCAATTTTGATTTGAACTGGTGTGAATCAAATGCTTTTGGTGCAGTCTGATAATCAGAAAGGATTAATAGGTGCTTAAATTTATTGTCCTTTTCAAAACCTGTTTGTGCACAGGCAAGGATTGCATGTATGACGTGTTATAAAAAAGTAATAGTAATTTTCTTTTATTCTTAAAGAAACTTCACTTATTCAACAATATCAACCTTGTACCCTTCAAAGTATCCCCCTTGGATATAATACACTTGTACCACAGTTTTTTCTAATCTTGGAAGCACTTCTAGAACTGACTTTTCATTATGGTGTTCAGCTCTTTCAGTGATTGTTTTATCTCATCAATGTGGCAAAACAACGTCCTTTCATGAATCTCCTAAGTCTTGAGAATACAAAGAAGTTGCAAGGTGTCATGTCTGGCGAATGCAGTGACTGAGGCAATATAATAATTTTGTTTTTTTGGCAAAAAATCACAAAAGAGCATCAAGGTGTGAGCAGCAGCATTAGTGTGATGCAATTTCTTTAAGTGGTTTTGTCATAATTATAGTCAAACCTTTCTTGGTGATTCAGTAATTTTCCAGAAACACTTTCTTTACTTTCTCCACTTAGTTATCAGTAACAGAGTTCAAGACACTCATTGTTTTCATTCTTTTCTCGACCCTCTTTGAAACATTTCTATCACTTGTAACCGTTGTCTTATTCATAGAAGCTTCAGCAAAAGGAGTCAACATTTCAAATGTGGTGCTGCACTTAGTTCCATTTTGCATGTGGCATATGCAACATCAAACAAGGACATATGAGAGTTGATGCAGCAAAGGCATTAAACTATACAATTCACTTCCATTAAAAATAATGTCTTCAAACATTCATATATATATATATATATATATATATATATATATATATATATATATATATATATAAAGAGAGACTATACAAATGGCTCGTAAAGCATCCTTTATGCAGTGTACAAGAATTTCATGCAACAAGTAAATGTTGTTGTTGTAATTTACGTCCTCCAACGTAAAGTTATATCGGACGATGAATGAAAGGGGTGAAATGATGCTCAAATGAGTCCAGGGTCAATGGAGCTTAGGGTTACCCGACATTCGTCTTTCAGGATAAGGGAAAACCCTGGAAAAACCTTATCCAGGTAACTCGCCCTGACCGAGATTCGAACTCGGGACCTCTTGAACGTGAGGCAGACATGCTACCCCTACGCTACCGAAGCGGGCAACAAGTAAATGTGATATGTAAATATGTGTAATTAATTTAAAGTAATAATGTATAGTTATAAGTTCTTTTTTCTTTCTCTGACAAAGCCTATGTAATCATTGGATTACTAGATGGTGAATAAATACATTTATATTTTCATTTACATCATTCTTCAGCCACTCACCCATCAATCCATAGTTTGCAGTTTTGCATAAGTGCATTAAATCTTTGTTTTCTCACCTTACTCCTTTCATCAATTAGACTTTTACTTTGTCCACTTTGCTCACATGATAAATCCTTGTTGATGTAAACAGATGCTCCTCTTCAATTATTTTCTTGTTTTAATACTTTTGTTAATTTAATGTGGTGAATTTCACCAATATGTTTCTTTGGTCTCACAATTTTCCAATTCTAAATGTATCCTGCAATTCAAATCGTCTCATATTCTTTCTTAATCTCTTTATTAATAATTCCAGCATTCCTGGAACTTTCTAATTCCTTTTGCTGTTCCACTCCAGAAATTATTTATTTATTTATTTTTGTTGTGTAATTTACGTCCTCCAACGTTAAGTCATATCGGACGATGAATGGAATGGGTGAAATGATGCTCAAATGAGTCCGGAGTTCATGGAACTTAGAGCTACCCAACATTTGTCTTTCAGGATAAGAGAAAACCCCAGAAAAACCTTATCCAGGTAACTCACCCAAACCAAGATTCGAACTCAGGACCTCTTGAATGTGAGGCAGACATGCTTAAATCTACACTACCGAGGCATTAGGTTATATCTCATGTGATCTCCCATACTTTCCATTTTTATCATCTTCATTTTTATCTTCTCCAGCTCTTTAGTTTTAAGATTAACTCTGTTATCCCACGTCCTCCAACTTTGTTTAAATTTAACTGCCAAGTCATTATTTCTTGTCATAACTTCCCTCACCAGCTTTGTGGTTGCAATGTCATTCAGCTCCTTTTTCCTCATTTTTGAGGGAGCAACTCTGGCACATGTTCGTTCTTGACTGTTGTCACTTGCATAAAAGGCAAAGAAAAAGTAAATGGTTAAAAAGATTGCTAATGTAGTTTAATAGTAGCTAGCAATCATGTACTGTTAAACCAAAAAATGTGTTCAAAAATGTTCTTCAAATTCCATATTATAAAACTCTAAAGCAATATTTACAACAGTTACACAAGTAATGTACTATATAATCAACCTGTTTACTGTGAAGAAGAAATGGACATGGAAAATCTTAAAAAATTATAACTCTGTTGTGGCTCTTGAAAGTCTAACATCAAACTATTCGGCAGCTAGAAGAGAATGATTATGCATACAATTCATGTATACAAATAGATAAAATGATACCAGTAGTGTACAAACCTAAAAATGGCAAATTATTGAAAATATAAATGTTTCCATTACTTATGGTTTTTTCTTAAGTATCTTACAATTGATGGAAATTAATCGTTCTTCCATACTAGTTGTGTAGGGTAAGGTGCCCTAATGTGGAATACGTGCCTAATGTGAAATACCTAATACCTGTGAAATACCTGTATGAAAGTGACATTTATTGGGAAAGAGTGCAACTGTTACCGCAGGAACGCTAGTGTAGAAGGCAGTGCTCTTTGTTCCTTGCTAAGGTTCAGTGGCCTTTCTGTGTCACCATAAAGGTTTGCCCAAGTTTTGAGTTTTTCTGACTTGGAGATTGAATGGGCAGCGCAGCTGGATAAAGTAAGTATAATTAACATTTACTTTTTATATTTTGATATATGAATCATAGTGGGAATAACCTGAATAATTTACTAAAAGGCTGCTATAACTGGCTCATGTGCTGAATGGTTAAAACAAAATGGCGAAAATGTTCCTAATGTGGAATACCGCATTGATCTCAATGTTGAACATTCCATATTGGGAACACCTTTATATGGTAATAATTGTTATAATGCTTTTGCACATAGAAGCCAAAATAATTAAATAGTATTAATTTCACCACCTTCAGTTAGTGGTCAGGATGCATAAATGAGATGTAAACATTTATCACTTCGAAATTCGCTCAGAATAAATTTGTAGTTTTGTTTTATTACTTTACTTCTTTTCTTCTGCTCTAACTTAAATATTTCAAAACCATTTCTTCCAAAATTGGTTGATATTCTATTTGCTCATATGTTGTTTAGAGTATTCCATATTAGGATCACTATGTGCCCAATAAGAAACAAGTGTGCATTTCTAGAATATGTTTTGTTATGATTAACTTTACAGGCTGTCTGCTTTGTGTTTTGAATACTATATTCCTAAGTTAGCGATGAATTGTTTTATCAGTTATCAGATTTATATATCAAATTTAAGGGCAATAAATTAAGTACATATAAAAAGTATTCCATATTAGGTCACCTTACTATATAAGTTAAGGCTTTGGATAGATAGAGCCAAACTGAAAAATTCAATGCCATGACCAAGATTTGAACCACGGATCTCCTGGTCTCCATCTGGTCGCTTTTAACCATTGAGCTACCATGGCCAACATGCTGTCATGGCATTAAGTTCTCCAATTGACTCATATGTTTTCCCAGTAAACCACTAGGGGCTCTCATATTCGAGATACACACTGTTTGTGGCGCCTTACTATTGTAAATACTTGAGTCCCAGGCTTCATTGTTAAACCCTATTATTAAGTTAATTGATGGAAATTAATCATTCTTCCACACTTTTCAAACTCAAAAATTCAATGCCATAGCTGGGATTTGAACCATGGATCTCCCTGTCTTCATCCAGTCACTCTTAACCATTGAGCTACCATGGCCAACGTGCTGTCATGACATTAAATTCTCCAAATGACTTGTATGTTTTCCTGGTAAACCACTTGGGGTTCTCTTCTTTGAGATACACACAGTTTGTGGTCACTTACTATTGTAAGTACTTGAGTCCCACAATAACACCTATATTTACATGCATTTCTAATTACACTAACGATCAGATTTAATAGAACAAACAGAATGGCTAATTCTCTTTTGTTTGCATGCACAGATGAAAAACTAATATGACAGAAAATATTGCAAATACCTGTAAGATGGAGCCAGCTGCAAAACAAGCTGACTGATATGAAAGTGAATGAAAATATACTGAACGATAATCATCTTGAAGCTTTGCCAGTTCAGCAGGTTTCTTCTTTGCCAGATCTTTCATCAACTCAATGTACTCTTTAGTATGAAGGAGAAGCAATTCTTCTTCTGTTGCAGAACGAGCCTTCAACAAAATACACTTCATAAGAACTTACATTTTTAAAGTTATATAAAAAAACATAACACAATAAAAATCACAAATGTGAAGAGTGCTCAGTGACAAACAAAGAAAAACATATAATTTCTTTTCATGGAAGTATTGAAAACAATTTTGAAAACAGTGTTGTAATAAATTAAATTTAAGAGTGACTCGATTAATGACACTAAACAACACTTAGTTTTTAATTTCTTAAAACATGTTTTGGAGGCTACTTTCCTCCATTGTCAACCGGACATTTGACTGGTTGACAATGGAGGAAAGTAGCCTCCGAAACATGTTTCGGGAAATTTAAAAGTGTTGTTTATTTTCATTAATCGACTCACCTTTATATTAAAATAAAAACATTCTGGTTTTCTTGTGTAAATTTTGTAATCCCTTATATATTATATTAACATAAAGAGTATTCAAACTACCTTGTGATAACTGTTGACTAAAAATAATCACAAATTCAGTAATATGGCCTTGGATGCATACACAACGTGGAAGATCAAACGTTTGCATATTGTAAGTTAACTTTTGTTACAAATGAAATCATCAGGAATACTCAAAGAACCACTTTAGATAGTTTACATAGGATGCCTGGCAGTTTAAACTAGAACTGAGGTGAATATAACAATGAATAATCAAAAATGCCTCATGCTATTAAAAAGTTGTTTGACAAAACTTGTATAGTTTCATGAGTTCTACACTTTTCATACATTTATGGTATAAAAGTTACACCAACTCTTACAAAAGTGATTCTAAATTAAAAGGATTTGAAAAATTTGAATTTTTTCACTTTGAATGGTGAATTTTTTCAACAAACTTCTGGCTTAGCAATGGGTAATCCTCTTTCACCTTTCCTTGCTGATGTTTTTATGATTTCTTTCGAAATGCAAGTTACTAAAGCATTCCCTTTAATTTTTGAAGTTTGGTATAGATATGTTGATGATATTTTTGCAATTGTTCCCGATAAACTCCTAAACGATGCTTTAAAATTACTAAATTTGCAAGATAAAGCTATAAAATTTACATTAGAAACGGAAATTAATGGATTTCTTCCTTTTCTAGATATAAAGATAATAAGAAATAATAATTAAGTGTTGGTATTTATAGGAAGTTTACTCATATTGATAATTACATAAAAAATAAAAGTTTTAACCCTTTTTCACATAAATTTGCAGTTTTCAATAGTTTGATTTATAGATTAATAAATATACCCCTGAATAAAGATGAATTTAATAAAGAATATAAACATATGATTAATACTGCTTTAATTAATGGTTTTAATTAATACTTTATAAATAAAAAAATTGAAAAATTCAAATATAAAAAAACTGTTAATAATATTTCTGCCCTTAGAAAAACAAAAGACGATTATAATTTTTAAAAATTTACTTACCATCCTTGGGTTAATAAACATTTTCAAATTTTTTTTAAAGAGTTTGGTATAACTTTAGTTCCTCAAAATGAATACAGTATTAAAAATGTATTGCATTTCTCTATAAAAGATAAAATTCCTAATAATAAAAGATCTGCTATTTATCAGTTTAATTGTGATAAAGTTTATACTGGAAAGACAAAACGTAATTTAGAAACCAGAACGAAAGAACATTTTCGTAACATTAAGCATAAACTGATAAATCGGCCATAGCAGATCATTTTTGGTCATTTAACCATGAAATAAATCCAGAAGTTAAATTATTAAAACAATTAAATGGTCCAATAGATTTAATGGTTTGGGAAAAGATATTTATTTTAAAAAACAAACATCGCGTAATGAATTTTGAAATACCGGCAGTTGATTCTGTTTTTAAATTTGTTTTATTTTCAGATTTTGGCAGTACTAACAAGAACATATTAACATCTAGCATTCGTAACGATGGCGATAGCTTTGTTTCCGGCTGAAGACGTGTATAAGTTTACATGAAATCACAATCCCGGAGAATTTATAAGAATTATCATCATTTCTTACAAGAGAAGTGAAGTTTTAAGTTATAAATTGTTATATTTGTACATATTTGTTTGCTTCACTGTTAATAGCTTCATATTTTACGTACTCATTCTCTTAATACGTTTTAAAAATTAAGAGTTAGGTACATTAAAAGTTTAGTACATAAACACAGGAAGCAAATTGCTCAAAAAAAGAAAAATATATTTATATAAACACCCGTTTTATATCACCTAGATGCAGGAGCATGCATTCCAAATGTTTTCATAACTCTTAACATTCATATAATTCTGAAAAAAAATTTGTACAAAGAACATTTAAAATTGCAGTATTTAAAACTGTATTGTATTTTAGAAAATTACCTTGATTCGGTGGCATCGTTTTAAAAGTCCAAACTCTTCATGACGGTTATAAATGGCAGATATTCGTTCTGGCTTCTCTGGATGGCTCCTGTAATATATTTGTGCACATTATCCTACTAGTATTTTTAAGATCATACAAGTACATAAAACTGTTAACATGTTAAGTTTGCATCTCCACTTTTCATCATCCATACTCAACATTTTCCAAGTATGTACCCATAAAAGTATAAGTGCTGACAACCAAAAAAATTATGGTTTTTACAAAGGATGGTTTATATACAGTGCTATGCACGTAAACTTGAATCATTTCAACAGGCCATAACTTCTGAAACATTAATAGACAACATGTGCAACTTTGGGAGAATATAACACACAATTGGGAGATTACATACACATTTATATCTCAGAGAAAATGTTGGAAGTGTCCTCTACCAGCATGTTTACACTCATCTCACCATATTCTCTGAAGTTTTACGGAGAGTACCCTCGCCAATGTTACTTATTTTGGTTCAAATGGATTCCTTGAGAGCATCAATTGTCCGTGGTCTATTCTTGAACACTCTATTTTTTAGATACCCCCACAAGAGAAAATCCGGTGAGATTAGGTCAGGGGATCTGGAGGGCCACAGACCTTTTGAGATTATTCGATTATCAAAGAAACTGGTTACAAGTTCAACGGTGTCATTAGATGTATGGTGCGTTGCTCCATCTTGCTGGGAATAACCTTCTCTCAATTCGCTATCATCCAGCTGCTCCACAAATGTATTGAAGATGCCCAAATAAACTTCAGTGTCTACAGTCGTATCAAAGAAAATGGGACCAACGATCTTGGAAACTGATACAGCGCACCATACTCCAATCTTTTCATCATGCAGTGGGGTTTCGTGGATCACTTGGGGGTTTACAGCAGCCCAATATCTGGTGTTTTGTGTGTTTATGTAGCCTGACAGATGAAACCATACCTCATCTGTAAACCCCGTTATGGAGAGAATGTCTGGATGTGGAATAAGAGTATCCTGAAACGATCGACAGTAACTGATCCGTTTATCATAATCTGCTTCTTTCAGTTGTACCATATGCACTCTGTAAGGTTGTAATCCAGATTTCTTTGCACCTCTTTGACATGTTCCATATGAATACCCTGATTCCTGGCTCAATCAACGCAATGATTTGTTTGGAAAATTCAATAGCCTTCTGCGAACATCTGTAACAGTCTCTGCATTCAATGGCAGTCTATGTTTTCCACTCTCACTAATGAGTATACCAGTTGTCTCCAGCTTTCTTACGAGCAATAAAATTGTTGCCTTTGTCGGAACATGGCGTATATTAAATTCTCTTTGAAATTCCTGTTGTGTTATTACCAAGGAATTTGTCTTCCAATATGTTTTCAAAATGTAAACACGCCCTCGTAGTGAGTACTGCATGTTGCTGTTATGCCTGCACATTTAAGACTGTCAACTATCAACAATTGTCAGTTGTCAATTCTACAAGAGCCACTGAGATCATTTAAACAACAGTGTACAACACCTTTTGAAATCACATAGTACAAAGGAGATACCTACAGACAAAAAGTCGGGTGTGTACCAGATAAACTGCAAACGCTGTGACAACTTTTACATTGGAAAAACTAAAAGGAATTTGAACATTAGAGCATTTTAGGAACATCAGGAACAAAGAAATGGATAAATCAGCAGTAGCGTACCATTTTTGGAAGGAGAATCACAATATAGAACAAGAAATCCGCTTATTAAAAAGTGTCCAAGGTCCAGTTGAATTAACCACGAGGGAAAAAATTTCATAAAGAAATATGAAAGAAAATTGTTCAATTTCAACACTACCTTTGAAGAGAACCCAAACTTCAAGTTCATCAAGATACCGACAGAGACGCCTCATCACCTCCATGGAGTTCACCAAATCAACATCCATTAGTTGACAACAGCTGATGATGTTAGGAAGATCCTAACGAAATGCATTCTAGGTAAATACTAGTAATACGTGGAGCATTGAGTACTAGTTCGACTCACACTTATACTAACATTTAACATGTTCACATGCATTGCATACCAAGTTCTCATCTTTTGCTGCTGGACCTGACAAACCAATACCTGAAAAGCCATAACCAATAGCACACTGACAATTGGAAGGGTATTTTAGTATGTAGAGGATGCTCCAATGGCAACTCCCTAGCACCCTTCATAGTTTCAATAACACTACTTTCCTACCTAGATACATATAAAAAAAGAAGAAATAATAATAATAATAATAAAAAAAAAGATCATGTACTCTTACTATTCTACAATTTTTTTTTAACTGTAGTGTAGAAAGTTAATGATTTCTTCCTTTCTAAACGTTTTCATATTCTTGCTTGACATTGTAGCCATTCCTTTTGTTACCATTTTCCTGCTATCAGCATTCCATTCGCCATTATTTTAAGTGGGTTAGATACTAAAAATTTAGAAATAAACATTGACCAGGCTGTAAAACAATTGGAAGCATGGTTTACATGCAATGGATTGAAATTAAATACAACTAAACCAGAAATCCTGCAATCAAAACCTCAGTAGAAAACATGCAAGAAAAAGCTTGCTAACTTCAGCCACTACAAAAGAAGCAAAACTTTTAGGTCTATTTATAGATGAATGCCTCAAATGGACTAGCCAACTAAATTATATAGAAAAGAAATTAAATGTTGCCTGTTTCAACATGTCCTGCCTGGTTTAAATAAATTTAGAAACAGAGAAAATTGTATATTACAGTTACTTTCATTCAGTACTTTCATAATGAGCAACCATATGGGGAAATGTAACAGGTTGACATAGAATCTTCCGAATTCAAAAGAAAATAATACATAAATGACCCATTCAAGTTATAGAGCTTCTTGCAGACCACTGTTTAAAACATTAACAATTTTGACACAACCCTGCCTATATATATAAAGGTAAGTCATCTGCCCCTATTTATTTTTGAATTTATGCAACATGCTAAGTGACATGTGACTTATGCCTTTCTTGGATGTCTTGTAATGGATGATTTGCACAACAGTTTTATAGAGGAGGGATAGATAACTCAGTGCATAAGTGTTGTATGGTGCAGAAAGCGATCACTATGTATGTCGATTCCAAAAACATCATACCTAGACAGAGAGAGCTGCTGTAATAATTTAGACGAGTTTACAAACTTTTATTCATTAGCGTACATTCACGAACAGCTTTAAACATGCTCCTGAAGGAACAACCTATCACATTCATCAGTTGACAATAACATTGGAGCACAAAATGGCAGATCTACAGTGCAGCCAATTGGTTTTAAATATTCAGCCAACATGTGTTTTCATTGTACCGCCATGTCAAAATTACTAAGAATCAGGTAGATTTTTTTTCTCTTCTGTCACAAATTACGACACTTTTTAGCTCATACAGTAATTGCAATGGTGGATGCAGTTTTTTTTATTTGTGATAGAACTATCAAAACGAGCTCAAAACACTGTATGAAGCTGTAAAAAGCATGTAAAGATTCAAGGTGGGCCTTAGGTCTGTAGTTATTTATTCATGTAGGAACCTTCCCTCGCAAGATAACATTGGGTAAATGGTATTACACGGGTTACTTCGTCACTCTACCACCTCAACTTGGGTTCAAATTCGTGATCAATTCAAAATTTTTATTACCTTTGTTTTACCTCTTAGGGCCTATAACTTGATATTATAATACAAATAACATTTTTATAACATTATAAGCATTTACAAAATACAATAACCGTCATGTTTTCTACTGGCACATAGTTATAAATGTATAGTTCATACAAAATATTTTATTATGGTCAGTATTGTGCTTGACCAATTCAACCAAGTTTCAAACCTTTCCCAAATGCAAAGTGAAACTTAAGATTTAAACATGAAAGAAAAGCTATTAGATTTAATGTTGTCGACATACTTCTAAAAAATGAAAACCAACTGCGTAACATGGTTTGCAACACCAGATACGGTAAAGATAATAAGGCTCACAAAATTAAACATGATCGCTAATTGAAGATAAAGATAGCCCGTAGTTTCCCTTTGAAGGGCAAGAGCCTCTCCAGCCTAACGAGAGGATGAGCTACGCGCGCAACTTTTATGGTGAGCTAATCCCTGTAGATTGTACTTCTTGTGTCTTTGGCTCACAAGAGAAGCAATAGCAACAATAAATAAATTACTAACTAAAATACAGACAGTAAAGACTTGGAGAAATAATAATAATAATAATAATAATAATAATAATAATAATAATAATAATAATAATAATAATAATAATAATAATAATAAAAACCAGTGTGACGTAGCTTCGAACCTAGCCCTTGCATCACCATAGTATGCTAACAGCTAACTGACACACTCGGCCAACTGTCAAGAATTCTATGTTACTCTTTGAGCAAGCACAATTTATCACCTTGCTAATATTATATTCATGAAAAATCATTTATTTAAGCTTTTCGCAGCTTCTTGGTCCTCATTCAGGGATGTAAGTATTAATGCTGGATGCGATAATACTGATTAGATGGTCAGAGCTACAATAACTGCTTTTGTGCTGAAAGAGTCAATGTTTTCACATTAAACTATAAACTGCAGGTTGCATAGATAAGAATAAATAGGCACAGCTGACTCACCTGATATATATATATATATATATAATATATGTACAAAATAATTATAATAGTTTTCTAAAAAATAAGCATCAACATGAACACAACACAAGAAAAACAGACATCAAATATCCAGCTCATAGATTAGCACTGTAAAAAAAGTCCACTTTATATGGGAATTAAAATATATAATAAATTTCCACAAACATTTAGGGAAATCCAAAACCAAAATATCTTCAAAAACTCCATTAAAAGTTTACTTGCCAGTAAGGTGTACTATTCAATCAAGGAATACAAGGATGATAAACTGTTATCTCAATGTATCTTAGTGCATAATTTTAGGAATTATACACACATATTTCTTTGCTTTACAATACTTAGTAAATATCCTAGTCTTATTATTTAAGTTAATTGATGTAAATAAATCATTCCTTTCAACTAGGCTAAGATTTTGGATATTTTCGGGAAAATATATGATTCAATTGGAGAATTTAATGTCATGACGACACGTTGGCCATGGTAGTTCAATGGGTAATAGTGATGGACGGAAACCAGGAGATCCGTGGTTCAAGTCCCAGCCATGGTATTGAATTTTTCAGTTTGACTCTATCTATTCTAATCTTAGTTTATAATTTTTTAATTTTAATCTTAAACTTAAATCTTGACGAGTCACCATTGTTATGTGACAAATGAAGTATTCTTTCTATTCTACTGCTCAACCTCAATCTTAATTAATCAAATTCTCTTATTACTTCCAGCCATTGCCCATTCAAATAGGACCTCTTGAAATGTTTTAAATTATTTTCATTTATGCAAAACATAACTTCTGACATGCTTATATATATTGTACTTCATTCCTTGCAATATTTGTATTTCATTTATTGTCCTTTGTACTCCAATAACTTATGGCCCCTCCCATTAGGTCATCCATGTCAAGTAATTCTGATATATCTTCATTTGCTATTGTAGGACAGTGCTAACTTTTATCTTTCAATTGCTAAGTAGAAACACAGCACCTTTTATACAGTATACAATCTTGCATAGTTTGGATGATGGCATGTTAATCCTGCTGATGATGATATATATAAGGGCGCTCAACTACCGCGGTCATCAGCGCCCTTTAAAAAACTAGTCATGGCAAAAGCCAGATATAAAACTTTCTAAAAACTAAACAAGTGTAACAAAACCTATTAAAAATACACGTACATAAAAAACATCAATCAAAACCTACTAAAAATTTCGTTCACTAAATCCTAAACTCTAAACTAGACAAGAATCTAAACCTTCTCCATGGGTCTCCACGCACGGCCTACACGTGGGTGGGCCTGTCGCCCGTCTCCCTCAACCACAAAGAGGAGCCCACACAAGGGAGACTGTTGGCTCGGGACCCCGGGTGCGCCAAACCCGTAACTACCGAAGTAGGCCCCTGGGGGGGTTAATCCTGCTGAGTATTGTTATACATTATCAGCAATAATAAATGCCTGGTGTAGTTGCTTATACCAACACGCAAAATTGACCTAAAACTCATTCAAAATATTCTACTCAGTGTTGCAATTTCTGTGCTTAAAGGTGACGCTAACCTCCTCTTTGGAAGCAATTAAACAAAATCTGTGATTTTAAAGAAATAAAATTCATGCAGTAGGTTACAACTACAGTATGTGACTCTCACTCAAGTAGACAAGCCAAGTTACAGTTTACACGATGGTAACATGAAAATTGCAGCATTCCATATGTTACATATTGACATTACACAGTAACTTCCTCTAAACCACCTATTAGGTGTATACAAATAGTTTGATTTTTCAGTTAATCATTAACAAATTCCTTAGAGTGAATACAGTACTAAACGGTTTTATATAGGATTTCAGTGGGGGATACCAATGCAAAAACATATCTTTTAGAAGGCTAATATAATCATTGCAAATGTTGATGAGAGAACTAGCTACAGACCTATATTAAGAATATCAATATTCTAACTGATCCATGCATATTTATTTATGAAAAAATAAGGTATGAATAGAAGAAAACATATATAAAAAAACTGTAATGTACACTCATATGATGTGAGAAACAAAACATTATTTTAGGACCACACTTAGAGCCACTTTAAATAATAGAGACGATTGAAAGTATTGGGAAAGACATGTACAAAGACTACGTAAAGAAATAAAACATGCGTGTAAAAAGATATCTTACATAGCAAGCTTATTATAGCACAGAGGAGTGTAAAAATTTAAACAATACAGGACTGTTTGTTTAAAACCTAAAGGGCACATGACATTTCATCTGTGTGCGATTGGGTGTGCCACAGGCAGCTTTGCTCTTAAATAAAATCTGCGCATAAAGCATGTATAACACTCTTAACCTTAGAGAAGATGCTGGAAATGTCGTCCATCCTCAGCTAAACGCATTACGTGACACAGATATACATGTCTGAGGGACTGCATTGTACAACAGGCTGCCACACTTGAAGCCTTGGTCAATATCTCAAAAACTAGATTCAAAACGGAATAACACATTCTGTTGAGTAAATCCATACATAATTTAAATGAATTGTAAATGTATGTGTAATTTTTAAATGAATTGTAAATATATAATATACAGTATTTAAATGAATTATAATTTAATAGGTATGTGTATATTGTAAACAATGTTAAATAACTTGACGTGCCCAAAATCAATATGTATTTGATGCAATAAATTTATTATTATTATTATTATTATTATTATTATTATTATTATTATTATTATTATTACTACTATTATTATTACTATTATTATTATTACTATTATTATTATTATTATTATTATTATTATTATTATTATTATTATTATTATTATTATTATTATTATTATTATTATTATTATTATTATTATTATTATTATTATTATTATTATTATTATAAGCACTAAATCGGGAGAACACATTCTGATTCACATGATTAAGTTGGGCAACTGTAAAGTTTCCAATTTCATTTCTAATATTTTGTTTTAGTTTTTCCAATGTATGAGGATTTGTTGTTCAGGTTACTCCACAAGTAAAAATCACACGCTGTTAGATTGGGGGAGTGAGAGGGCCATTCACCAGCACTGATCACTCTATTTTCAAACGATTCCCTAATTTTATTCTTGGACTCCTCTACTTCATGGGCAGTAGCACATCCTTACTGAAACCACCCATATGATTTCTCTTCTTGTCAGTTCATGATAAAATGGGGTCAAAACGTCAGTTCCATACCTCTCTGCATTTACAGTTTGCTAATAGATTACTGG
Organism: Mantis religiosa; assembly: GCA_030765055.1. Lineage (NCBI taxonomy): Eukaryota > Metazoa > Arthropoda > Insecta > Mantodea > Mantidae > Mantis > Mantis religiosa. The sequence continues at coordinate 43,265,909 of CM060954.1, forward strand.
ACCGATTATGCATCTGGTGCTAAAAGCACTCCAAACTCAAACTTGCCAATCATAATGAGTAATTTCTTGAACACAATGTGGATTTTCAGAGGCCCAGTACCGACTGTTGTGAGAGTTGACACGACAACTGAGGTAGAAATACACCTCATGGAAAAGAACAGAAGCAGTGGATCAATTAAACAGTCATTCATTGATAAAAGAAATCACAATAATGCATTTATGATACCTGGTCAAATTGTTTTAAAGCATGGATAACACTTGTACACTTATAAGGTTTTCGTTTTAATAATTTAGTTGTTCTATGTGCAGAAGACTCTGAAATTCCCATCTCTTGTCTAATTTTGGGATGGATTTGGTTGATAAATGTTCCAAACATGTGCCTATTTGTCTAACTTTTCCTCTTTCAACACTGTACATTTACCTTTTATTTTTTGTTTGTCATAGAACCCGTGATTTTGAGTTTCTTCACTATCTCGTGATTATTTTTTTATTTGTTCCATTTATACCCTGCCTATAACTGCAATGGTCATATCGGCGGCCGTTCTCCTTTGGAACATATCGAAGGTGTTAACTCGTATTCGTTGGGTTTTAATCATTAGATCATGCGCACATTCACACTCTCATTCATACTTCCAGACTCTGGGGAAGATGAGGAAGATCTTGTTCGAGAAAAATACCCACCCCCACTGCTGGGAATGAAACCCGATACCCCTAGCACGGTAGGCAGGTGCTCTACCGACTGAGCTACGAGTTCAGCCATCTCGTGAATTGTTAAGTCTGAAGGAGGCACTTATCAGGAAGTGTTTGAATATACTCTGTGTGAATGTGGCTTGGTGATTCCTATTTATAATAACTTTTATACATGACAATGCATTGCTCCAGAGTCAAGCGTTGAGTGGAGTGCATGCTGCTAGTCCCTGCACACAATGGTAGTGGGAAAATCCAGCAAGGTCGCTGGAGAGGCGAAATGCCGTGTGCTCTGTTAGGTTTTAAATGAAGAACCCTGTATATGATATGTTCTAATTCTATACTAAGCAAACAAGAATCATTAAATGCCTATGTTTAACAGTTTGAGAAATTCATTAGTAAAGCTTCAAGTAAAATAATAGCCTTGTCATGTTTACTATATAATAAAGGACTTAAGTTTATTATGAACAACTTGATTACTCACGTATCTGCCAAGTTTCTATGTTTCAACATCTGTTCATCATATACAAAGCAAACTCTGTTTGGTGGGAAAGTCAGTCTTGTGCTTGCAATTAGATTGCTCAACCTGAGTGCAACTCCTTTTAGAAACTCTTGGCTTTGAACTGGATAACAATTCCTTGTTTCATAAGTTTCAGGCTTTTCATCAGAACCAAGGAACTTAACTGTGGGTAAATGCCTTTTGTCAGTGGATAAAGTGTTCAAATCATTGGAAGTATCCTTGATGCTATACTCATTTTGAAACTGATAACACTGCCAGAACTTCTTATGGGAATAGATGACATTCAATATTGTTTCTTGTATCCTGCAAAAAAAAAAAGGTTTAAAAAAGTTAATTATTCGTAATACATAATCATTAACTTACCAAACAAATTTCTCTGTACAGAAAATATTATAAACATGGCTTCTGGAAAAAGAAAGAAACAAAATGTTCTCTAGTGTTATTTAATCTAAAAATATCCAGAATATATCATGAAATTTAATTTGACAAAATAGATAATAAAATCAACACTGCCAGAAGCGGATGCCAGTCTTAGATAAAAGTTATTTATATCTTATGTGTATGTAATGAGCATTGCAAATTCAGTTTTTCTGAAATGGAAGTTTATGCGCTTAATGCAGCTTATTTGAATAAATAAAAAATAAATTGCTAATTTTTAAATGTTACAAAGAGGAATATATGATGCAGCACCTCCATGTCAGAGGCAACTAGTAAGTTTTGCTTTTCTTTTTTTCTCAAACATAAAGCAAAATTCTGACTAATTTGCAACCTTTTTAGATTTGTTCCTTGTAAACTTGAAGCTATTAGCATCCTTAAAGAGGCTGTCCGCAACCTTTCATTTCCAAACTAAGCTATCTCTGCCAAAAGGTTTGTAAAATTATGCTTGCTACACTAGGGTAGAGGATTCATAGTGCATAGAGTTATATGGCATTCATCTTTCAAGACAAAGGAAAAACTAATAAAAGATAATATAAATAAGATAATAAAAAATAACAGTACATGCAACTTTGGCATTTATAGGAATTCTACTGATATTGATACTTACATAAAAAATAAAAATTTAAACCCTTTTTCATATAAATTTGCTGTTTTTAATAGTTTAATTTACAGGTTAGTAAATATACCCCTAAGTAAAGAGTAATTTAATAGAGAAATAAACAATAATTCATACTCCTTTAATTAATGGTTTTAATACAATTTTGTATATAAAAAGATCAAAAAATTTAAATATCAAAAAAATATAAATTATGTTTCTAGCTTTAACAAAATAAAAGAATATAATTTTAAAAAATTTACTAATAAAAAGTACCAATTTTTTTTTTTTTTTAAAGAATTTGGTATAATTTTGGTTCCTCTAAATAAGTATGATAGAACAAACTAACATTTTTCTAAGAAATATAACATTTCTGTATAACAAATCTGGCATTTATCAATTAAACTGTTTAGATTCCAACATACCATTCCGACATTAAACGGGAGATCGTGGTTCAAGTCCCGGCCGTGGCATTGAATTTTTCATGTTGACTCTTATCTATCAAAAACCTTAGGCTATATACGGCTAGCGTGAAGAAATGATTAATTTCCATCAATTAACTAAAATAATAAGAGTTAAATGATGAAGCCTGGGACGCAAGTAGTTACGATAGTAAGTCGCCACAAACAGTGTATCTCGGATGCGACAGCCCCTAGTGGTTTACCGAGGAAATATACAAGTCAAATGGAGAGTTTAATGTCGGGACGGCGCATTGGCCATGGTGGTTCAATGGGTTGGAGCGACTGGACGGAAACCGGGAGATCCGTGGTTCAAGTCCCGGTCGTGGCATTGAATTTTTCATGTTGACTATCTATAAAATACCTTGTTTGCTGACGATGTGAATGATGTATTTGCAAAACTAGCCCTGAGTACTGCGAGGAATTTATAATTTCTTGGTAAGATGAGTGAAGATCTCAGAAACTATTTGTAGTTGGTTTATTAATACTCGTCACTTACTTGTTTATATTTATGAGAGACTAGTTTTAAAGACATTCGCCTCCATTTTCAATCTCTTCAATGTCTTGGAAAGAGATTGAAAATGGAGGCGAATGTCTTTGAAACTAGTCTCTCATAAATATTGTGACGCAGAAGGCGAACTCGCGTTGCCAATCGATAATGCGGACTGGCGGTGGCGCGGGGGACGCAAGGGGTGGCACCTCCTCCTACCGCGCGAAGGTGCTCAAAGGCTCCAGAATGATTTCCCCCTCCATAATGGAAGAATCCAGAGGTTTCGAGGTGATCAATACAAGCGAGGCGACGGTTAGTGGAGTGAAGGACGTCGCAGTGTGCGGACGTGTAGTTAGTTGAGTGAGTGACCGTGAGCCGGGCGGACGTGTAGTTGAGTTGAGTGAATGGCTAAGGACGAACTGTCAAGGTTGAATGGTGTAAATTAAATTGCAATTGTGTACGTGCATCGGAACGGTAACGGACAAACTGGTAAATCGTAATTGTGCACATTAAACTGTAATTGGAATAAGGTGGAAATAAAGAACATTGTTAAGTTTGTGTAATTGGACTTTTTATTTCACGAGCCCACAAAGTCACAACATAAACAAGTAAGTGACGAGTATTAATAAACCAACTACAAATAGTTTCTGAGATTAATTTGACGTCACTGTTACTAAATTCCTCCAAACACATATATGAGTGAAGATGTTACAATTATTATATATTATTGTAGTATCTCTATTGCTTCACTGTTATTAGCTTCAGTTTTTATGCATTATTCCTCTAAATATTTTTCCTACTTTTGACAATAGTGCAATACCTCTATAATTATTGGGAATGTCTGCATTTCCCTTTCCTTTTTAAGTTGGGTGGATTATAGCTTTCATCCACTGCTCTGGTATATATCCCTTCTCCATAATTGAATTAAACATACTAGAAATAATTCTAATAACATCACTACACCATTCCTGTATAAATTCTGGTGGATTCCATTTATTCCTGGTGCTTTGTTCTTTTTCATCAGTGTATCCTGTTTAACTGTACTTTTATACAGCTTCTACATTATTACCCTTATTATTGCTTACTGTCTACTTCATCCTGCACTATGGCGTAGTGGGCTAAGACAGCAATGCCCTGGTCCCTGCCCACAGAAAGTGGCCCAGGTTCAATCCCAGCCATAGGGTGCAGATTTTAAGTCCCGGTTATAGGACCAGTGCCCACTCAGCATTGTGAGGAAAGTGAGGAGCTTACGATAGGTAAGCAGCCCTGTTCACAACAACCAACGTTCAAGCTGAGGGATGCTGACCACATCTTCTCCTCATATAAGTTGGATGATCGTCCACCTCTGACGTACGTAAGTTGGCGTGAGGCCAGCAGTCGGGTTGGTAGGCCTTAGCCCTCTTAGGGCTGTCGCGCCAGGTATATTATTGTGGCTTTGTGGGTTCGTAGAATTAAAATGCAGAGTTGCAGAAATTAAAAATCTCCTTTATTTTCGTAGAAATACTCATATAGATTACAGCAGCATTACGTTACATACACCGTCAGTCTACCAAGGTCGATCACAATAACAAACAGTGACAGCAGATTACATCCTTAGCTCTTGTTACAACACAGCTAGCTGTCTCTCATTTCACAACACTGTTTCACAACTTGCAACTCCCTCTTTGCCAATCGTTGCCTCTTTAAATACTTCACAGATAATTTCTAGATGATTCGCAAATAAACCAGAAGGCGAACAATCTCTATCAGTCCAGAAGTAACTAGAAATTTCCATTTATCTCAGTTTGTTTCGGCAGACCCTTATCTGCCTGTTATCTTTGTCCGCGGGAACTTGGTTTTCACACGGTCCTCCTATCAGTTTCTTTTGTGTAAACAAGCCACGCGATCGTAGATACGGGTTCGCGACATTATATTATATCTGTCTACTTCATATACTTACAGGAGTAGTTTCATTACATTTGTCATTACAGGTACAAGGGGATACAGGGATTCAAAATGATGGACAGTATTTAAAAGCAGCTTGTTTATATTTAAAAGTAGCTTGTTTAATTCTGGCTTTGAAAATTCATATTCTTTCCATGACACTACAAAAAACAGGTGAATGCTGACAGCATTTTGTACCACAGTTGTTTCCTTTTATCTCAACTTCTTTGTTAAAAAAAATTTATTTATTTATTTTAGATTACCTTTAAGTTAATCAAGATAAACATCTGAATTATGGTTTCATTTTCCATTTTATTGTGCCCACAAAGTGGATATCACAGACACAATTGATCAACGTATCATCATATGGGTCACTACAATGTTGCCCTTAAAATGCCATACTCTTTTCATGACATGGTGAAAAACAGAATAGACATAAAACTTTAAAAAAAATGACAAAAATATTAAACAATTCAAACCAGGAATGAATGGTTGCAGAAAACTTATTTGAAATAAATTGGGTTTCTTAAAAAAAAATCTAGAATTTTTTCTGCAGTACCTTTCTATCATCATTTGTTTACTGATTATACAAAATTTGTTCTGAATGAAGAGGACTTCAAGACTATTCTCACAGAAAACTAAAGAGATATATTTTATTTATCATCACGACATGCATGAGATGGCTCGTCAGAACATCCAGAAGGCGAGCGACCGCATGAAGACCCGATACGACAGGCAAGCTCCAGCAACCATGGCAAGGACCGTACTGGGTGGTAAAAAGGATTAACGACATGGCCTACCGCATCCAGAAGGTGCCCCGAGGGAAGATGTTGGTGGTACCCCTGGATCGTCTGGCCCGCAACGATGGTGCTGTTCGGGACGACCAGCCTTGAGGAGGGAGCAGTGACGCAGGACTGGGCATAAAAGTTTCGGCACAAATAGATAATAAGACGACGGATAATGTTTCACGAGCTTGCATAAGCAGTTAACGATAGCGCGGCGAGTGTTCACAAAGCCGGCAAACAATGTTACATCAGATAAACACAGATAGGATTTCATGTTTGGAAGTATCTAGAGATATCTCGATTGACAGAGAATAGTTGTTTTTCTGATTTGCTCGAGAAGTCTCTCGAATTATGAATGAGATATATATGGGATTGTGACATGCCAGCAGCACAGTTGTAAGCAGAGTGAGTAAGCAGAGTCAGTTGTGTAAAAAAAAAAAAACCGACACACACACCACACACCCATACCCACCCACACACACACCCATACCCACCCACACACACCCCCACCCACACACACACCCCCACCCACCCACCCACCCACCCACACACACACACACACACACAAATATGCAGGGAAAAAAATATCTTCATTTTTGTACATAGTCCCCTTTTGGCTCAATATAATTTCCCAAGTGATGTTCAATGGCTTCGAAAGATACCCTGTTTATAGTGAGAACCCTGAAACTCCACAAAATGCCATCAACAGACTTCACTCTTCATTGTTGGCAAATCTTTACTGAAAAGACATTTAACAGAAAATAACCTGTGGTGAATTAAATCTGGTGTGTGAGTATGCAATTCAACTTTAAGTCACTGATTTTGGCCACCATAAACAAGCATGTAAGCTGGTGCATTTTCTTGAAACAAAACTTTCTTTTTGCCAAATGAAGTTTTTTTATCTTCATTTCATCACTCAAAGCATGTAGTATGTTAGCATGATACCCTTCTCTCTCTCTCTCTCTCTCTTGAAGAAATGAAAATTATCCCAGATGCATCCCAAAACACTTGATGCCATGTGTAAAAAGAGCTATATAGAGCAGAAACTGGCACGAATAGGTTAACAGCAAGTTATGTTTCTATGATACATTCAGTGTCATTACTTTTCAATAGTTTCATGATTAGACAATGTCTTTTTAACTAATTTATGTAAAGAAGACCACATTCCAAACTTACAAAGGAGACTATGTTCTGTTTTTGTTGTGAGCACATATTAACCATTTTACAGTATAACTAAAAATCAAATAATTTTCACTATGAACTGTACTTGGCATTTGAAAGTTGTATTTTCAGTTGTATAGAGCTAACTATCTGATAGCTAGTGGATTTGTAGACTGGCTTATATGCAGTAAATTAATTTTATTCAGATCATGTATTAAAAGTAACAACTATAAAATAGAAAAGTAAAAAGTATTGTATTTTTTGGGAAACTATTATAAATTGTTTTAGTAGACTTTTAGCATCAGAGGACATTTCCTCGCTACTGCTGATCATTATACTTACCCCTCACAGGGTGCCTCAGTTGTGGGAAGAAATGGGCATGGATCTCCTAAGAGTGCCCTTAATGTAAGTGCAGCACCTTCAGCTAATGACTGGAGACAATAACCACCCTGCACAAGCATATGAAGCAGACATTAAACATTTATGACATAAAAACAAACAGAACCTGAAAACTTGTATTTTAAAATAAACAGGAACTCATGTAGTTCATGAAACAAATCTAACTGAGGAATGAGTTGATTGTATACTATTGGGATTTCCCTAATTTCATTCTTAAGATCATGTTTACATGATATGGAATCGTCAACATTGCACAATAGAAATACAATTTACACGCACAGGCACATGCACGCACAGACCCACACATACACACATTCACACGCACACGCACGCACGCGCACGCACGCACGCACGCACGCACGCACACACACACACACACACACACACACATTCTAACAAAAAATCTGGTATATATCAAATTGAATGCAGTGACTGTAGTCAAATTTATATTGGAAAAACCAAAAGAAATTTAGAAACAAGAGCAAAGGAACCCTTTAGAAACATAAAATATAAACAATTAGAAAAATCAGCAGTTGCAACGCATTTTTGGGAAAAAAACCACAACATAAATCCAGAACCAAAACTACTAAAACATATATCAGGAAAACAAGAACTATCCACATGGGAACAAATCTTCATTTCAAAAAATAGGAACAAAGTATCCAATTTTGACATCCCCCAGAAAGATTTGTTCAGCAAGTTCCTTGAACCGCCACCAGAGGAGACCTATGACAAAATATCGCCAACTACACCAATGAGAACCAGTCAATGGCCGGTTGAGGATGAAGGCAATGTCCCTGAAACATGTTCCGGAAAAATTTAAAAGTAAGTGTTGTTTAGTGTCATTAATCGACCTTTAAATTTAATCGCGTAATGAATTTTGAAATACCAGCAGTTGATTCTGTTTTTAGTTTTGTTTCATTTTCAGATGTTGGTAATACTAAAAAAACATAAGAAAAACATGGTAACCGAGATTTCCTTGACAACAGAGTTTGTTTTCTTTGGACTGAGGATGCAAGCAATTTGTTTGTGAAATCAATTTCCATTAGAAAGAAGTATTAACACCAATTTCTTAAAATAAGTGGAGCCTTAGTGGCAAATATTTATATTTGTGTAATATTTATTGCTTCACTGTAGCTAGTTTCATTTTCTACGTAATTCTGGTAATTGTTAAGGTGTTATATAAGAGTGTGGACAGCATGTGAATGAGTTGTGTAGCAATCACATTGAGTTAGCAAGTCAACTGGTGTTAGTCCTTTGTTACATTACTAAATGAGTGTTACTAGCTTTCACCTTGCCAAAGGTGTCCAGTGCTTGACTTATTGTTCTGGCTCAGGAGTTCAAACAATATTTCAAAGACACAGATGGAACTGTTATTTGATGTACTATCTGCAATTTCGATAGATGAAAAACACCAGCGAGATTGCATCAAACAGCACATTTCAAGCTCTAAGCATCAAATGAACAAGACCCTAGGCAAAGAAATCTCAGCAGCCTCTATTACGAAATGCGTTTTAACAGAGTTCTTCAAAAAGCCAAAATTTTAAGGAAATGAACACAGTTATGTGCAACTCATACACAAGCAGGAATTGCTCTCAATAAGGTGAACCATCCAGCCTTCAAGGGATTTTTTGAAAAATACACAAAGATGTCAACGCTGAATGAAAGAAACAGCTACATGGAGGAGGTTAACCAAGAAACCATACAAAGACTCAAGGAGAAAGTGTCTGATTGTGATGTGGGAATTATTGTGGTTGAATTCATAGACTCAATGGAATGATATGTTTTGAACATTTTAAGCCCAATGTTGTTAAAAATGTATGAGCTGCAGAAAGCCAATGCCAGTACAGTAATGCAATCAATTATGAACTTTTGTCAAAAATTCTGGTCTGCTGGTATCGAGATTGAAAAACTTCTTGTGGTTACGAAGCAGGTTCCATTATTGGTTTCAGCTGTTAACCAATTGAAGCCCTTATTTCCTGAGTTGAAGCATTTGACATCCTTGGTTCATGCCTTTCATAGGGTTTGTGAATCCATATGGAACAAATACCACATCACAAATCAGTTCATCACTGCCCAGAAGATTCTGCTGAATGCTCTAAATTGTGTTAATGGTCTACAAGAAAACCACCGGCCTGCCCCTTCAAAATTTCATGGTCATTACTAACCGAGGATCTCGGGTCAAGTGTGCTGCTATGTTGTGTGAGAATTTTAAAAAAATTGAAGAGTTTCTGCGTTCTTTGGTTCCAGCTGACGCAGGTGCAATTTCTAAGGCACAGCAACTTCTGCTACTGGAGAAAATGCATAATTTGCACACAGAACTAGGTTGTGTCCATAGTTGCAAGTACCTGACTGCAGCTATTAAACTATTAGAAGAACAAGGTTTGGAAAAGAAGAAACAGTGGGATATTTTTATTTCCGTGAGAGAGTAGTTAAATGGACATTGAGGATCTTGCCACATCTGTAGAACTGTCATTCCGAGTGAATACAAGACTTGCCCCGCTGGTTTCTGTGGATGTCGAAAGAAGCTTTAGCATCTACAAAGCCATTCTATCTTCTATTAGAAACAGATTTAATTTTAAAAATATAGAGATAGTTTATGTCTTGAAGTATAACAGCTTCATGTGTTTTCCTTCTTCTGAGTGATAATTTGATGTACTTGTTTGTAATTTAATAAATTAGAATAGAGGAAACAGAAATTGTTGAATTAGTTGAATAAACCAGTACCTTTTAGTCTTTTTTTTTTTTTTTTTTTTTTTACCTTATTTGAGCACATTTTCCCTTTTTTCATCTGCAATTTGCACCCAAAAATCTTAACCCTGGTGATGACAAAGAGAATGAGCAAAGCATGGTACAAGACATTACTAATAATTGTAATCAAGTGGTATTTTTATTTTATTTATTTTTAATATCTGCATATGAAGCCAAAGAAACTATGACTATGAATAGGCAGTTTCTTATTTCTCAAATGGTAAATTAAAAGTTATATGCCCGCACACTCACCTCAAGAACAACAGCTATTTTTCCCTCAGCTAAGGCCATCAGTGAATTTAACATATGAGCATAGCAGGCAGGTGTCACTTCCATCTCACCCTTAAAAAGAAACCATATAGTGAGTATTAGCACTCGTAAGTATTCAAATATATATAATTTTTTCCCCTATTTTAACCTTTTGCTTTTTCCTGGGCATATTATACAGAAGCTTAACTTTTCAAAAAATACTTTTGTTAGTTTTTTGGACTCATTCTGCTATTCTGGTCAAATTGTATGCTATATTCATAACGTATATTTTTCCTAATTTCATTCACATCTGGAATATGGGGCTGGTAAGACTTTTTGCATACCTATTTTCAGTCCAAAAGAGGGCTATTAGAGTTTTAGCTAAGCTGTCACAATCTGAGTCATGTAGACCATACTTTAAGAAATTCAAAATCCTACCCCTCTTTTGCATATATGTAAATTATGTTATTTTGTGTGTAAAAAAGCACTCAACAATATCCTCTTGCCTAAATAAAGATGTGCACAAACACCACACTCGCAGATAAAATGACTTTTTTCTTCAATCATATAGGGGCCAGTTTGGAAATAAAAATATTATTTATGCTGGATCAAAATACTTCTACATATTACCAAACAGACTGAAGTCAGTGATACACAGAAATACTTTTAAAAAAGAGCTCAAAATGTATTTGTTAACCCATTGTTTTTATAATGAAGATGAGTTTCTTATCCATAATGGAAATTAATCACATTTTAAGCATAGTTGAGCTTTTGACATAATAGTATGCACAGATTTACATTATCAATATTTAGGTTAATTTTATAAACTTTTATTATTTTATCACATGACTGATGTGGTCTTAAGAACAATAGTCTATATGTGTATAGTGTTATTTTATATTGTAATTATTTTGTATTATAAACTGACGTGGTCTATATAACACTGCTTTTGTGTATACTATAGGACTGAAAATAAATAAATAGATTAAAACAAAATGAAGCATTTAAAAATCTTAATGTTAATTCACATCAGTACTAATTATGAAATTAAACTTCAGCTAGCAGTTTCACTTCATATCTTCTAAATAATCTCTAGGATATATCAGGGCCTAATTCAGTATTTTTACAATGGAGTTCAAACTTATGGAGCGGAGGTATAAGGTGCTCTTTTCATATAACTGAAAGCATTTCTTCACATTTGTCACAATTACATTTAACCATAATATAATTCTACTCTACAAGGAAGGCCGCGCCGTGGCTCAGTGGTTAGACTGCTTGGCTCTCACCAAGGCGGCTCGGGTTCAATCCCAGGCGACCGCAAAGTGAGATTTGTGGTGGACAACACGGCGCTGGAGCGTGTTTTCTCCAGGACCTCCGGTATACCCCGCCATCTCATTCCACCGGTGCTCCATCTTCATCTCATGTATCATCAGTGTCACCGCCTGCGGTGCCATATGTAGTAAAAGCGGGCGTTAAACACTACACTCTACAAGGAATTAGTTATTGGTTGAATACAATGGGTCTTATTTTTCTGTTATACACTCATATTATTTCCCTACTTAAAATATTTACTTCTCTTATTAATTTTTAGATGAGTCGTATTTATTACACATCTGCTTCACTTTCGAAAGTGAAGCAGATGTGTAATAAATACGACTCATCTAAAAATTAATAATTATTTCGCTTCACTGTGGTGTTCCAATACAGTTAAATCTCGATTTACTTCTCTGTTATTCTCACTCCCCATTCTTATCATGCAAACTCCTTCTTTGACTTAAGTTTCTCTATAATTTTTCTCTCACTTTCTCTACATAGTTATATATTTTCAGTAATACTTTTCTGCCATTCAAAAATGTTTAAAACTACACTTTCTATCCTCAATTACCCCTCTCTTCTTTCACAGTATTTTTCACTGTGCTTTCAATTGTCTTGAAATTCTGTTATACAATACAAATTTCCAACTATGTTCCTGCATAATTGGCATGATCTCTTATTTGTATTTAGTTCAAAGGCACGCTGCCCATGTTGGCTATGCTAATTCTTTCATTTCAATTTGGTATAAATATCTACATAGTTCTATTCCATACATTCTTAGAAACTATACTACCTTATCTACCAAATATTTCCTGTTATTGAAGGTTAGTGATAAGGCTATGCCAGGCCAAGCGATTAGACTGCTTAACTCTCACCAAGATGGCCTGTGTTAGATCTCAAGCAACTACATGAGGGATTTGTAGTGAACAACATGGCACAGGGCTGGGTTTTCTCCAGGATCTCTGGTTTCCCCTGCCATCATGCCACCAACTGCTCTATTATCACCTTTCCTTTTATTAATTTCGCCCTCATTCTGTCATCTACTTCCTCACTCTCATACCAGGCACCAAGCTGATCACCCATCCTGGCAAATATCTGATACAAAGTCTTTGCTCCTCAGCAGGCATCGCTCCAGTGCTCACTTGTGAGTCCTTGGTGTGTATGTCTTCCATATAAAGAGAGTGATCACTTAAAGAAGAAAAATGTCATTGATCCTTAATTGTACATTGTATTCTACTACCTTGCTATTCATGTTTTTGTACTATCTTCAAATAGTTCAAACTTGGACATCTTCCCTTTACTAGTGTCCCCTTTCCCTATCACAAATTATTAAACTTTACTAGCTGTTTTTCCATCCTTCTTTCAATTACCTATTATTTCTATGCACTTTCTGAAATCATTTCCTCTGCTTTTCACAACCCCACTGTAAGCCCTCTTCCTCTGCAATTTCTCCAGCCATATTAATTTTTCACTTTCCCTAAACATCATTTACCTCTTATTTCAACTTCTTATTACTACATCGCTCAGTATGGATTTACTTAACCCGATTTTTTTTAATGTTCTCACACTTCTCTCCTTTTACTTGCCTCCTCTTTTCCTATTACAGCTAATTAAGCTTGACTTGGGGCTTTTCCCCTCTCGATTATTGTTTCATCTTATTTGCTCATATCTTTCCCACTACCTCTCACGGCCACATTCTAATCTTCCTGTTATTTACCCATAATAGCCATATTTTTGCCTTGCTGATATGCCCTTACATCTAAATATTCCCTGCAATTTTCATCCCATTTCTAATTACATGTATCCCACAGTTACTTTTCAACCTTCTTTTTCCTGACCACCTGTGTTCTCACACTTGTTTCACAATGCATTGGCCAGTAATTAAATTTCTTCTTTCCTTGTTTCCTTTTTCACGGCTGTCATTTCTGAGTTTCCCCTCTTCTCTTCCATGTCTACTGTTCATCACTTCCCCTCCATCAATGCACACTGAGTTTAGTCTATGTTCTTTCTGGACATTCATACCAGATATTAAGTCAGCTTGTTTTGTCTCTGCTGCATGAACAATCATATACTCTGCTTCTTTCATGTTGTTTATGCTACTTCTCTGCTCAGCCACTATACTGAGATAAGAGATGTGGAGTTTGTTGCAGAAGAAAGGCAGCTGAATCCAGCATCAATGATGAAGAAGAAGAATGCAGAAATGATGTGATACCTACCAGTGCTGAGGTATGTGTAGCAGTAGAAGTTTAGACATCTGTCATCTGGTGAGGGGTGGGAGCAGGGTTAAAATAATATTGACAATGCGTTAAATTGAAGGATAAATATATATGAAATACAGATCCAAACAGAACCTTTGGATTGTTTTGATATGATGAAGTAGTTATTTTGATTCTGTTATAAAAGGTCATCCATGTTTTTATTTCTATACTACGAGGGCCATGCCGAAAGTTTTTAGCAGTGCTAAGACGGAAAATTTGACAACCATGACATTATTATAGTTTGAAAGAGCGATGTTTTCTGACCTTGGAGCATGCGTGTGGCAGTCCCCCCACCACAGGGCCATGCATGGACAGTGAGTGAAGACGCGGTTAGTGGTGAGTCAGACACAGTGATGGATTTGTCGCACCGTGATTTCCAAGCAATGATTTATTATGGCTACAAAAAGAAGTTAAATGCAGAAGAATGCCACTCTTCACTAGTATGTGTTTTTGGTGAGTGTGCCTCATCTAGGGCCACTGTTGGAAATTGGTTCTGTGAATTTTCAAGGGGCAGGGAGTCTCTTGAAGATGATCCTTGTCCTGGTCGCCCTGCAATGGCAGTGACCCAAGAAAATGTTGATGCTAAGAGGAAAATGATCAAAGAGGATCCTCATCTCACATTTTGCGATATTGACGGGACCCTAAATATTGGGTCGACTGCAGCACAGACCATTGTTCATGATTATTTAGGCCTAACCAAGAGATGTGCCCATTGGGTGCCACATTCCCTGACAGAAGCCCAAAAGAACGCGAGTGAATTGGTGTAAATTTGTGCTTGAAAAATTTGATAAAGGACGGTCCAAAGACAATATCGTCACAGGTGATGAAATATGGGTGTACCATTATGACCCCGAAACCAAGAGGCAGTCAGAGAACTAGGAAATCTGGAAAGAAGATGGTGGCCACTTTCTTCACCAAGATGGGTCATCTCACCTCTGTGACCTTGGACATACGCCGCACAGTCACTGCAGAGTGTTATGTGACTGAATGTCTGCCGAAAGTCTTTGCAACATGGAGGTCAAAGCATCCCAAGATGAAGAGTGGGCATCTTCTTCTGCATCACAACAATGCCTCAGCACACACGGCTGCCAGAACCATGGACTTCCTGGAGAAGGAGAAAGTGCAAGTCTTACCTCACCCACCCTATTCACCAGACCTGGCCCCATGTGACTTTTTCCTGTTCCCAAAGACAAAGGAAAAACTACGTGGGCAGATTTTTTCATCCGATGAAGAGGCTATTGCAGCATACAACAGTGCTCTAAGTGACATCTCTAAAGAAGCTTGGACTGAGACATTTTCTAAGTGGTTTCAAAGGATGGAAAAGTGTATCTGTTCTCATGGAGAGTATTTTGAAAAGTTATAATAGTTTGTGAATAAAATGTATTTCTGAATCTCTGCTAAAAACTTTCGGCATAACCCTCATATATAATTATTACAATTTAAAAGTTTCGTGCAAAGAAATGGCATTTATTACATCTTAGGTACCTGCATACCCGTACAAAAATAATCACTTCCAAAGAATGTATGTATTACAAAATACTTAACTGCTCTTCTCCTAGCTAGTGAATAAGTTTAATAACTAAGCAATTAGTTTACACTCCGCATATTTGAGATAAGTACTAGGAATAAGAACAAAACAATTTATAATATGTGTATTCTCAAAGTGCATTTAGAAATGATAATCTCTTTCTCGGTATTTTTATATATGCAACAAGTTTCTTACAACTTTCACGTTCCCTTTAGCTTATACCACTATGCCCTTAATCCCTTGAAAAGTGTAAAAGAAGGGTAACAATGCATGTGGTCTAGTATTTAAAGCCCATAAGAAATGCATAATATTAATAAAAGTATACAAAATTTAGCCTGATTTGGGGATAATTTATGGTTGACATACAACTGTTATGTTGTATATTAGGTGCATTATTAATTATATCCTAAATACATTAGTGAAAAGAGAACTTAACTTTCAGTCATGTGAAAAATTTGGTGGAACCATTCCATTCATAACATTAAAAAGGCAACACAAGTTGACAAAACAGTAACAACTATTATGGTGAAAGTGTTTTGCATTTGCAAGAATGTACCATAGAGAGTATAAAGCAAAAATTTCAAGCAACCAAGATCCATATGTTATAGGTACGATCATGCATAATAAATTCCCTTTACATATTAAAACATCACAAGGTAGTACTTTAGAAAATCTGAAAAAATTCCTCATTGATAAATGTTGGTATAGTGTGAATGAACTATAACTAGTTATTGTTTGTGTTGTTGTTATTATTATTATTATTATTATTATTATTATTATTATTATTATTATTATTATTATTATTATTATTATTATTATTATTATTATTATTTAGTTCACATTTAATATGTAAATGATGTAATAAATGCATTAATTTTATGTGTATAGTAGTTATAATTACACTACAAACTGTTATGTAAAACTATCAAATACCTGTAATTTACAAGTCTACTGACAAAGTAAGTTATATAACTAAAGAGTGCAAGAATTATTTTATAAACTTTGAGGGCTTGGAGACATGATAATCATAAAACTCAATAGTTCTGCACTAGAAGGCATTAAAAAGCACCTAAGCCAGTGATTGACAAGCCAATTACTTTGCTAATAAGAGTGATTCAGCCACCAAAGAGGAATAATTGTAAGTTGTTGCACCCTGCGTGTTCCAGTTGTATCATGAATTATTAAAAAACAATTTTTTAATGTACAACTTGAATATGTACATGAAATGTGAATATTTTCCACCTAAATGACTTGTACTATTAATATTACCTTCTCATCACCCAGAGCAGAATCATAGCCAGCTGACACAATTACAAGCTCAGGTCCAAACTGAGTGAAAAAGAAATAAAAGAAATTACAAACTACTTTTAAAAATATTTTAATCACAAAGACTTTGGTCATGACTTGCCTATGAATGTAGTGCACAGACTTCCAGTTTTGTAAAATCTAAAATACCTGAATTGATATAACTCTCAAAATGCTCTAGGCCATTATTCATCAGTACATTAGCAAGTGTCATCCATTGTATATCAGAAGAATTTTCAAAGGAGAGTACATCTGAGAACATTTCCTCAATTTCTGTAACACTTTTAGAAACAACTCGCTCATTAACATTATCACTCCAATGTTCACCTTGGATTACAGTATTATCTTTCAAGAAAGTAAATGTACACTTTTCGCAGGTCATTATCATTCAGTCACTCCATTACTAGAGGATATGAAAACTAATTCGGCCATGTTCATAGAGGTATATGTCGTAGTCGCCATTTTAACTTGTTACTCACTTCTAAGATTTCTGAGGCCATATTAACCCGATATGACTAAATATCACAATTCAAGTAGCACTTCTCTTGCATCTAAGCTATTAACTATGTTTTATCTCCCTACTATATTACAATACTATAGCTACATTAATTCTCTTACACCTGAGCTAATAACTACATGGTGCTGGAAACTATGCAATCCTTGGAATTTTGACTTTAATAGAACCAATATTTATACTGTCTATGAGGCATGTTCCATCAGCTACTCTCATAGCTCAGTGGCAAGATGCAGGTTGTGATAAGTGGCACGATAAGTGGCAGTTTGAACCCTAACATGTAGGCATATTTTTTCTCTGCAAATGTTTCACTTTGTTAGATACTGTAACAAACTAATTTACAATTGTGCTCTTGTGGCTGGCTATTTCTACATTGCTTTGCAGAATATCAAAGAAAATGGAAAACATGAGTAATGATGACTTTTTTTTTTTTTTTTGTAATTTCATATCGGACGATGAATGAAATGGGTGAAATGATGCTCAATGCGTCCGGGGTCCATGGAGCTTAGAGTTACCCAACATTCATCTTTCAGGATAAGGAAAAATCCTGGAAAAAACCTTATCCAAGTAACTCACCCTGACCGAGATTCGAACTCGGGACCTCTTGAACCCTTTAGAAATAAAGCTAATATAATCGACCCAAAACCACAACCTAATTTGAACTAATGTCAATGCTTGTTCGACTGCAGCTAGGGCGAGAAAAGGAAAGAAAAAGCCACAAAATACCAACAAATCTACATTAAATTGGGATCCCAACACAAAATAAAGAACTTCTTTACCAAACTGATGAATCATTGTGGCACAAGGAAGTTTAAGAAACATCTCATCATTCTTTTCAGGCAAACTACATAACACAGGCATTAAATCATGACCATAGTTTTGTGAAGAATCTGTAGAATAAATATATCAAACCTCAGGACAACCAATTGCTGCATCATATCCTGCAGACACCAGTATCAGTTCAGGCTGAAACTGAAAAATAACTTTATTATTTATTATTGTTCATAGCGGTGACAACATTTTATACAGGATGTAAGGAATACAGGTACTCATTACTAAAATAAAATAGTGCTCTTACTGGCCTGCTGAACAAAATGTTTTTAGTGGCACTTATACCTATATCCCACAGATAAACATGAGGTATCAAATATTACAAATTTAAAACTTCTTAGAAGTAAGAATTTTCCCATATACTTTAAAAGTGGTAGAAGTCATACCAATCTTTAGAAAAGGAAACAAAGTTATCAAACATTTGCTGACCCATTTCAGTCTTATTGTTATTTTCAAAAATTTTTAAGACAACATGATGCTAACATAAAATTTAACACAAAAAATGTCAGGTGAAAAGAGCATTTACTATGATTTAAAATGGTGGTGACATACATTGAAACCAAAGGCGATAACATGTTATCATTGAGTAAAGATCAAGTACACCCAACAAGTATACTGTTTAATTGAAAAAACTAATTGTAGTCAGTTTTTTGACACTTTGTTGCTTTTTTATTTTTATATTTATATTATCCTCTATAATATAAAAATGTAAATGACAATATGTAAAAAAAAAAAACAAATACAAATAGTTTTTTCAATTAATTTTGATGTCACTGTTACTAAATTCCTCCAATCATGCATAAATATACTGTTTACTTCTTGAAGCAATTGTTTTGGAAACCTTCCGGATAAATCCACAAATGATAGCTTTGGAAATTCTAAAATTTCTTCTGCCATTTAACAAAAAGTACCAAAAGCATAAAATACTGAAGTAATTACTTGTAGCTTACGAAAAAGAGGTATGGTTCTGTCGGTAATATTTTAATCTCTCATATGTCCTACAAAACCATGCTCATGACTACGAGTACTGTGGACAGTCTGTATTGCTTTAAAAATTCCTCCTTTTGAATATTTTCAAATTTACAATTATGACATACAGCTGCTCTTTGTTTAAAGTATTAAAAATGCCAAATTTGCATCAACAACTTTGTTTGTGGTATCCATTCCAAAACCTAATATATATTAAATACCTTTATACACAGCATGGCAACGTTAACTTAATATGAAAGGCTTACAATGTTCACAGTACAAGTTGGGCAGTACTAGCAAGGAGACATACTTAGTTGGCTCCCACAAACAAGAGCAAAAGGGCAACAAAGAGCATGGCAACAAAAGACAACAGATAAAGCACTTAGAGAATTAAAGGAACTTAAAAATATGTTGAAACAAGGTATTGGTATTGACAAAGATAATAAAAACAAAATAAGCAACAAATTAGAGAAAATTATGAGATGTCCTCTCCATATAAAAAAGAGTAGAGAATAAGACAAGAACAGAAGATACAACCTGGTGATTACGGTGATTAAAGAGAGTGCAAGAAAGGATGTGTCATATGAAGTACAAGATCTTTTAGAAGGAAAACTAAGAGCTAAGGTGAGAAAATGTGAGATATTGATGCCTTCAATTTTGGGAGGAGAAATGGTAAAAAGAAAATATTAGCAAAGTTCACCAGTGCACAAGTAGTTTCTGAGGTGATAAAAGAAGCAAAGAAACTAAAAGGCATAAACATCTACACTAACACAGATTTAACCTTTGAGCAAAGAGAATTACCAAAAAGCTTATTAGAATACACAAGAGTTGCACATAGCCAAGGAAACTGGCATATATACAAAATTTTAAATTATGGATAGATGGCAAGTTGGCAGAAGGAAAAATCGATGACAAGAATAACTTACATGCAGTAAACCAAGAAAGCTTAAACTTGAAGACGAGTACAGAAGCTCAAATATTAAACTGACACAAGAACTGATGGATCAGTAGACATGAAATCATCAGATTCAGATGGCTAGGACATTAGCAGAAGTGATGTAAGAAGTCAGTGAAACATAAGACATCAGAACAGAAAAGCAGGAGGGGAACGCTGAGAGGAAAAAAGAAGAGATGGCACAAGCATCAACTCAACTTGGTGTGAAGGTTAAGTGAGTAGATAGTAAACATCTTAGTGATAAATATAGAAGCAAAGATATTATATATGCATTTCATAGGAGTAGATAAGTTAAGGGGGCAGAAATATGTTGGGTGACGAAGAGAAGAAATTAGAAAAATCAGATATATGGTTTGTAAAGGGATGAAAAAGGAGAAAGGCAAAAGAAGGATGTGATGTTAGTTTACACAACAATCTAAGGAATGGAAAGAAATCAGAAGAAATATGGCATGTGACAAGACAAAGCAAGTGGGGGAAAGAGGATGAGGTGAAAACTGAAAGCAAAAGGAAGAAGAGGTGATGAATGATGAAATGAATAACAGTTTACATTGTGAGTGGGAAAAGGAAGGCAATAAAATGGTAAGGGTAAGTTTAAAAATACAAAAACTACTAAAGAAATTAAAAATAAAGTGTTAAGTTTGTAAAAGAGTTAGAAATAACAGTATATCAGGTAATAAACTTCAGTCAGGGTAAGATTAATTTTTTGTAATTATAGAAAAACTGATGAAAGATAGACAAAGTGCGAAGACAGACATAGAAGTGAGGCTATAATGAAATAATGAAATTGAGGTAGAGAAGATTAGGCAAGTGTCCGGCTGAAGATAGAGGGAAGGCCTCAGAAACCGGTTCCGGGAAAATTTAAAAGTGAGTGTTGTTTTGTGTTATTAATCGACTCCCAATTAACTTAATATCAGATTTTATCTATATTTCCCTGGAATAGTTTGCTTAAATTCTTCTTGAAATAAGTTATTCATAAACATACTGAAATCTGCGTAATTCTGCATTTCAATTAAAGTATGATAGAAACTGCCATGAAATTAACAGTTAAGAGCAGAATATCTAGTTAACATAAAGACTATGGGACAAGAAATGGGACAGTGTGAGCAAAGAGGTAGTGGCGTTATGCATGTTAATGGGGATGGGTGAAAAGAAAAATAGATGTGCAGGAGAATTCTTATATAAGTTAAGAAAAAAGTGGATTAGGGCAAAATAAGCGAAGGTCAAGAAGAAATGACACCAAGCTGCTCTGGAAACCCAAAGGCTTATGGCCAGGGGATCTGAGTCAGCGAGTATATCTTAGGGTCAGCAATTTCATGTATTTGTACAGGATGTATAACAAGTGCATGTACAATGTTAAAGTCATTATAGTGAAACTAATGGCAACTGTACAAATAAATATAAAATATCAAACATAAAGACACAGGAAAAGAATATATTTTAGGGTTATATGTATTTTTATGCATTTTAAAAATATAAAAAGCAAATGCTATTATCAGGAATCAAACCCCAGATGTGCTGATCTGAAGACCAACTAACCACTCAACTGTTCATCTTTGTCCTTCAAAGGTGTTGGTTTTTCCATTACAAATCATCCTGTTCTGCTTATTTCAGCACCTCAACCCACAAATTATTATACTTTATGTCTGTATACTAAATAAGTAATTTCAGTCTTCATTCAACAGAGTTATGAAGGAGTGTTTGCATGGAAAAGTGAATTGCCTTGTGAACAAGGCAACAAACTTAGCACAAGTGCAGAAAGACTTAGAAAATATTCAAGCTGGTCATTTATTGTTACCCACTCTACAAATGCTAGAAATAAATCTGTTCAACAATAATATTATGATATACCTGAAATTATGATAATCGGGGATTTTAATGGTTGCTTCACAAAACTGAATTAAGAAAACGTGGATTATATAGAATAACATAATTTTGATGTAATTTAGGACATAATGAAAACTTTTGACCACAACTAGAATTCGTTTTCATAAAAATGTCTCTAATCTCTTCCTTCCACTTGTACAAAGAGTATTCTTTCTCTCTCCTGTTTTTTATATTAACTTATATTTCCACAATTTAACAAAAAACTGTTTTAATTTAGCAGCCTCTAATATAGTAAACTATTCTCTATAGGATTTTACATTCAATTATTAAGGTACTTTTTGATTTAAGTAAAAACATACAAAAAAGAAGGGACAGAACTAAAGAGAAAAACACATGCACAAAAGAAAAATGGAAATATTAATTTGATATTATGCTTTTTTATACTGAAACACTCCAAAGGGACAAAAATTATATCCTAAGCTCATATGGTACATACCTCAGCAGCCATTGGAAGAAGCACCTGATGAAATATTGCGAGATAATCAGAATCGTTCATTCCTGTGTTATTTAATGGAATGTTGAAATTATATCCCATTCCTGGTCCATCCCCTATGTAGTGGTAATCTGATTCTCTCAAGTTTGGCCAAAAGCTTCCATATTCATATCGGTGAATTGAAAAGTATACCACCCTAAAACACAAAGAATGAAATCATTAAAACTGATTTTGTGGAATACCATAAAAATCTAGCTTTTCTAATTACATACTAATTAAATGGTTGGAGAGGATCTATACGGCAGTAGTAGAAAATAGAATGTTACATGGATCAGCGGTTTGGGGAATAGATGAGGCTTGGAGAGAGACTGATAGAGTGCATAGATCCTTTTGTAAATACATATTGGGATTACCAATAGCATCACCTAATGGGGCAGCACAATTGGAACTAGGCAGACATTCTACTAAAATTAAAATCTTGTCAAGGGCAATGAAATATTTATACAGAATCACTAACTTGGAAGATGGCAATATAATTAAAGAATGTTTTCATATTCAAAAGAGAAGTAACTGGGATGGGTCTTGGGCACATAAAATGTATGACTTGTTGAAGCAGATAGTATGGGTCATTCTTGGATAAATGCAGAGTATGGGTATAGAGGCTTCTGGAAAGAGGTTAAGCTAAGATTAGAAGATATTGACAGACAAGACATTTTTGCCAATACAAGTGACAAAAGCTCACTAAGATTATATAGAGAAATAAAAATAACCTGGGGGAGGGAAGGATATATAGGTATATGTAGTAAGTTAGGGCGAGAAGGTTTTGCTTGGGCGAGAACAGGAGTGAGAAACTTGAAAGGTATAGGTCAATAGAGGGAGCTAGCTAAATGTCCATTGTGTGGAGAAGAGAATGCAGATTTCCATTGTACATTAAATTGTAGTCAAACAAAGATATGGAGAGAGCAGGCTTGGCTACGTAAAGGGACAGTTTGGGGGGTGAAGTAGTAATTAGAAAAATGTTGTCAGTAAAAGGAGAAAAGAACAGGAGAAATATAGGGAATTATTTAGGGAAAGTTAAAGAGAGATGGCTAAGAACAATTAAGAGAAAAATGTAGAGTGAGATAGGTGAAATGGCAGAAAGTGTAAAAAGGAGCAGAGGGCCTCCATTACACAAAAACCTAGGGTTAGGTGTATGGGGGCTGAATTACTATTCAATGGTGGGCAACATGATAACATGATAGGATTTTCAGGATTTAGGAATATATGGCATATTTCAGTATGGATTTTATAATTGTAATCTTGATTTTGTATTTCCATTTGTTGATGTAAAAGGAAATAAATTACTATTACTATTAATTACATACTAATTAGTAAAATCCAAATTATTTATCATTGCATAGTCTTCTTTGGGCAAGGGAAGGGGGAGGGAGGAAGGAATGAAACTACAATATTGAATGCATCAGAACAAAACAAATCTGGTCTGATCGAATCAAAATCCCAACTTACACGGGCCTGCACTGAACTACAGTGTCTACTACTACACTGACTTATAGTCACTGTCAGGTGTTCACTGAAAAACTGAACTGTCCAAACTCTAATAACCCCTTATAAAAGCCCTCTAAAAACTTGCATACAATCATTTGAAAAAACAATAGCAAAATCAAGCATAATACCAAACAAATATACAGTTTAACTGGATAACCCAACCTTACCTAGACTTTAAGGGTTACCCAAAATACACAAACCAACCATAACAATGAGACAGTTAGCAGTATAAATTCACCAACATACAAACTTGCAAAGTGGCTAAAACAAATTCAACTCATTTCCAAAATTCGACAGCCTAAACATCAAAAACACCTATGAACTTACAGAACACATTAAGGATACTGAACTAAAAGAAGAGCACACACTAGTTTCGTTTGATGTTAAATCACTGTTTCCCAGCATACCAGTTAATCAACTCCCACTAAACTTTGGCATTTACAGAAAACCAACGCAGACAGACAACTACATAAAAGCTAATGGCTACAACCCAAGATCCCACAAACAGGCAATCTTCAATAGTTTAGCACACAGACTGGTCAACATCCCTCTCACAGCAGAAGAATACAAAACAGAATACAACAAAATTATTGAAATAGCACAAAAAAATGACTTTCCCAAATCATTAGCGGACAAAAAAGTGAACTTAGCAAAAATGAAGAAGCTAATAAAGGAAACCACATCCTCTCAGCTACAGAAACTACTATGATTTTCAAAAAATTCACTTACACTTACATGGGCCTTTGATAAATTCAAAAAAGTCTTCAAAAAACTAAACATTAAACTAGCACCAGTCAACCATTTCTCCTTAAAAAACCTAATTTGCTCAAACATCAAAGATGCCATTCCATCTAACAAAATATCTGGTATATATCAAATTGAATGCAGTGACTGTAGTCAAATTTATAGTGGAAAAACCAAAAGAAATTTAGAAACAAGAGCAAAGGAACACTTTAGAAACATAAAACATAAGCAATTAGAAAAATCAGAAGTTGCCATGCATTTTTGGGAAAAAAAAAAAAACCACAACATAAATCCAGAACCAAAACTACTAAAACATACATCAGGAAAACAAGAACTATCCACATGGGAACAAATCTTCATTTCAAAAAATAGGAACAAAGTATTCAATTTTGACATCCCCCAGAAAGATTTTGTTCAGCAAGTTCCTTGAACTGTCACCAGAGGAGACCTATGACAAAATATTGTCAACTACACCAATGAGAACCAGTCGATGGCCGGTTGAGAATGGAGGCAAAGTTGCAGAAAAATTTAAGTGTTGTTTAGTGTCATTAATCAACTCCCTTTAAATGTAATTAATTATAACAACACTGTTTTGAACACTTCCAAGAAAGGAATTGCAGAATAGTATACAAATTGACCAGATATGTAACTGTATTTCAAGAGAATATAAGACAAGCATGTTACAATTTGGTTTGAAAATTACCTTGGATCACTGTAAAACATCTGCTGTGTGGCTTGTCCATGGTGCACGTCCCAGTCCACTATAAGGATTCTTGAAGTCCCATATTGTGTCAAAGCATGTGTAGCTGCTAATGCCACATTGTTAAAGAAGCAATATCCACAATATTCATTTTTCATCGCATGATGTCCTGGTGGCCTGTAGTGAAACAAATGAAAGTTTATTCCATAAATAATAGTGGTTTGATAGTAGAAGATTTGGTATTGTATTGGTTATTCACTCTTTTTTATCAATATTGTACATTTCGAACCTCTGTATAGAACACATCAAAGAATTACATATTATTTTTAAAGATACTCATGCAAGTATGTCATATAAAATGGTTTCGTTTGAAATGTGAATTTTTCTCCAGCTTTTTTTCTGGGTGGGGGCGGCAAACATAAAAGATTTTTGTAACTGTATGAAGTACTCAATTTTTCAGTAATTTTACTTTACTGAAAGGATTGCATATTTTTATAGATATTTTATATGCGGGTACGAATTTTTTCATTACTGAAAGATTATTTCTTTTGCAATTAAAAAGCCCAAAATAAAAGCATAAAGCTAACACCTAATTATTTCAATAATGATCTATACAATTCTCTAACTTTACTGCCATTAAACCAATGATTTTCTTTTGAATTATGCTGGATGGGACGAACAAGTAAATTCCACATCTAGGAATGCCTGGAAGGCATTACATTTCGTAATGAGAATATTGAAAAAGGGGAGCGCTAGGTCCAGGGAAATTGCCTACAAGGCCTTAGTGCGGCTGGTTATGGAATATGGAGTAGCATGCTGGAACCTGTATAGAGCTAACCAAATCGATCCACTAGAAAAAATACAGAAGAGGGCAATAAAATTCATAAAAAGAGGCAAGTATTTTGGGCCTATAAAAGGAGATGAGACTAAATGGGAGGAATTAAGAATTAGGCGTAAAAAACATAGGTTGGTAGCATTATTCAAAGCTATTGCTGGTGTAAAGGAATGGGTGGACGTTAGTGTAAGGTTAGATAATCCGGATTATTATGGACGAAATGATCATAGGTATAAAATTAAGGGTAGAAGATACAGAACCGACGTAGGAAAATTTTCTTTTGTTAATAGAACCATTGAAGAATGGAATGAATTGCCTGTAGCAGTCTTTCAGGGCTGTCCCCTGTCGCTGAAGAAATTTAGAAAAAATCTAGATGGTTTATAGTTTAACTTTTGAATTATAATGGTATATAATATGTAAATAAAGAAGTAATTAGATATGTTTTAAGTGACTAAAGTAAAATAATATCATGTTTGTATTATTTATTGTGTTATTGTTGTAAATCTAGTATTTGTAATTTGATCTGTATTCTTAACTCTGCCACCAGGTAGTACCCAATTGGAGTGAATAAATACATACACACATATTCCTTTTACTAGTGACGAATTTTCCCAAAAAATACCATAGCAACGTGTGTACAAAGTAAGTGCTTCATATGGCTTTTATATACATGGTGTTAGGGGTATGAGTATGCAGACTTTAACAGCAACTTCTTGACATTAAGCTGAAACATAAGTTCTTGTACCATTTTCTTCTATAGTGCATGGTTGCATAACTAAAAAATAAAATTGTTCAAGTTTTGATCGCAAATAGAATACCAAGGTAGAGCTACAAAAGATGAATTACTTTTTTTTTTTTTGCTTGTTCAATTTATACCCCGCCTTTAACTACTATGGTCATATCGGCGGCTGTTCTCCTTTGGAACATACTGAAGATGTTAACTCGTTATCTTTGGGTTTATTTATCATTACATCACGCACACATTCACACTCTCATTCATACTTCCAGACTCTGGGGAAGATGGGGAATTATCTTGGTCGGAGAAAAATCCCCACCCCCACTGCCGGGAATCGAACCCGGGACCCCTAGCACGGTAGGCAGGTGCTCTACCGACTGAGTTACGGGGCCAGCCAATGAATTACTTGTGTCTTTACCATATGTTGCTAAAATTATATTAAAGGATTGGATTCCACCAAGTCTATTGGAAGAAGTTGCAAGTTTATTTTCAATAACCCTGCAACACTGTGTGTGTGCGTGTGTTTATTTTATTATTATTATTTTTTTTTTTTTTTAAGTTTTAAAAATGAATTAACAGCATGCCCCATTACAAGTAATATTACATGCTCTGTATTCTTTGGTATTCAATTTGTTTCTTGGTTCAGTCTTTTTTATGTCCTTATAGTTCCTATTATTTTTCTTGTAATCAATATTGATGTTACTCTTACTATCACAACTTTAACTCTTTGTTTTTACACTGCACTGCACTTCACTTCACAGTCCTATTTAGTTGCAAGTTGGAAGTCTCTCAGATATTTGGATACAAGCTGTTGTGTAGTTGCTGGTCAGCTTCCTCTTTTTTTCCTTATGTCTTCTCTTAATGTGTTTCTTTGTTGTAGTACTTCTGGGCATTCAAATATTATGTGATGTACTGTTTGGTGTCTTGTGTTGCATGAACATGTAGGGTGTGTGTGTGTGTGTGTGTGTAAAGTGGAAGGTCAGGAATGTTAACAGTAAAACTACCTGCTGCGGCATTTTGTACAATAGTAGGTTTTGTTAGTACTTTGATGTGTTAAATGCATTCAAAACTATGGCAGTCTTTACAAATCAAGAGTATGCTTCTTGCCTAGGGCAAAGCTGACTGCGACACTTATTAAGCACAATGCTTGGAATAGATTTCCCAGTAACAAAATTCCAAACACCAGAGTCATAGCATAGAGTCTAAAGGAGCACATTTTTAGCATCTACTGTAAATAGACATGTTGATGTTGCAGCTATTGACCATTTATAAATTTCGTTTTAGCAAATATGTGGCTTTGATTTAATTTTACACAATACATCTGAATAGGTATTTCCATAATTAACAGTTGAATTTGCTATCTTTGGTCATCAGACTACATCTTATGTACAGCTTTTAGTTTAGGTCTTGTGAATACAATTGAATAGCTCACTTTTCCTTACTGGCAGTAACTGATAAACACGCAGATACATGGCAAACCAGCTTTCAAGCACTGGTCCAGTTTACTTTCATCCGTTGCAGGTGTGAATGCATGCCTGACCACAAATCAAAACTAAAACATTCAGCTCTGAAACCTACTTTGTTGCTCGACGTGCAGATAATGTATTTAGTACTGTTTAATTATGTTTTAATTATTAAGTTAGATGAAATTGCTATGGGACTTTATTACTCGTCATAACTGGATTTCCCAGCTCATGAAATCTGAGTACTCATACCCCAAAAACATGCTATATATCTGTGCAACGTGAGGTTCTTAATGAATGTGATTTTATTTAAAATTTTGACTAGATTATTTTAACCTGTTATACTATATACCTAGTCTGTGTATAGTTACAAACCTTTGACCTTTATTATATTTTTTTTTTCTGGTAATTTACGTCCTTCAACGTTAAGTCATATTGGACGATGAATGGAATGGGTGAAATGATGCTCAAAGGAGCCCAAGGTCCATAGAGCTTAGAGTTACCCGACATTCGTCTTTCAGAATAAGGGAAAACCCCGGAAAAACCTTATCCAGGTAACTCACCCTGACCGAGATTCGAACTCAGAACCTCTTTGAGTGTGATCAGGCCCAAATGACCTTGTTGTCGACGGGCCCTAAAACACCACACACTCACTCACTCTTTGAGTGTGAGGCAGACATGCAACCACCACGCTACCGAGGCGGGCAACTTTTACTATACAAATGGTTTTCAACATAAAATAAAAAATCTGCAATGAAGAGTATGCTTAACCATTGTGGGAAGAGAAAGCTTGGATCTTCCATTTAACATGGAGTAGGGTAATAATGAAAATATAACTGTAAATTCTGTGTAAGTTTGGAAAGTCATCTGCTGAAATTTTTCTGACCTTGAAAGTCCTCAAAATAAGAACAGCGTCTGTCAGACAATCCAGAGATTTAATGAGACTGTGAGACCAGCTGAGTGAAAATATATTGTATGCATAGTGGCAGCAGGTATATCTGATGAAATCCTACTCCTAAGCAGGTTATTATAGCGTGGAAGAACAATGCTTCACGAAGATCAAGCATGACCTTAGATGCATACACAAACATTAGTGGTGTTGTGTTGAAATATTACAGAAATATGTGCTTGAGAGCTTTTTAATGGATGTTTGTGTTTGATATTTTGAATGGATGCTTCGCTAAACTCTTGATGCTGAAAGATAATTATTTTTCCTTGGCCTAGCAGTAGTCAGTAAGCAATTGATTGTTTACGTTTCTTCAGGTCGCAGTCTCAGATTTATAGTTGTAGTCAACGGTTGATTAAAAATCGCACTATCTTTAAAATAATGTTGGTAATCATTTATTTTTGGCTAACAAACACCACATTATATAACTCTACTCTTGGAATGAAATATGTCCACTTTCTTTTCTCTTTTCTCTCGTTTCAGAAGTTCCTTTAGCCATCTCCACAACAATGTGACTTTTCACGTTCATTCAATTAGATGATTTCCTTAACAACTTTTCCCCCTTTGTTTCCTTTTTTATATATATGCATAAACAAAACTTCCACAATTGCAATAAATTAACATTCACATCATACAGATCCTCTATAAATATAAATAAACCATCTCTGATGGGGCTAATTTAGTACAACTGTCTCACATGGAAAAAAATTATATACAACTGTAGAAACTGACCTTATAATAGCCATTCCGTTCTGAACCTTTCCACTGCAAATGGAGTCCACCAGTTCTATTGCACTGCCAGCGGCTAGGAGAGAAAGTTCATAAGTTGACTGAAAAATAAGATATATATCCAATGTTACAAATCTTAAAGTATACTACAGACTTCCATGTTGAATTGAATGTATTTACAATTAAAGGTAAATGTTTTTTAAACGAGTGGCTAACGAATTCTTAGTGTCCTAACTGAAACTATTCTTTAATTAATCTCAAATCAGGTTTCTTAAATATGAAACAATGATGAAGCGCCTCTCACATTCATGCACACAGCTAGAATTAATACTGTTCTAAGTTAAAGAAAGCATTGAAAAGGAATTATATGCTGAAGTCTGTAACAGAAGTGAGAGATGAAAGATACCTTGGTTTAGACTAAGTTTTGGAAACAAAGCATTGAGTGGGAAATTACACAAAGACTATGCTCAATTTGTAGAGAAGAAAAAATGAAACTGCAATGCTCAAATGCATAAGGACTAATAAAAAGAATGGGTTGAAAAAACAAAAATGGCTAAAAGTAAACAAGTAGTAAAGATAAAAGATAAGAGTAAAAAAGATAGATAAAAGATAAAGTTAGAGACTTCGAGAGATTTATTTGTATAGCAAGAATGAATTCATTCTAAAACAATGAATCTATGAAACAGATTATATGAAAGTATAGTTTCTAAATGGTTACTAGTGTTATTTCTTATTACGAAAAAATTAATTTCATATTGTTTCACACTGACATTAATTCATATAAATTCTATTAATTGTATGTTTTTAATTTTGTGTAATTAAACCTTGCGTTTTTGTTGGGACCATGTTCAAATTACACTGGATTTAGTTTATGCTTTATTTCAAATCATGCTACCATCACCATCTCTAATATACAAGCTATACTCTACAGATTACTTATTTATCTTCTCTCTCTCTCTCTCTCTTGTGCTACAGCAACATAATAAAAGGTCAATAGTTAACAAAACTTTTCATCACTTATCTCAAGGTTTTTACTATGAGCAGGTGTGCTGTGGCACATTATATAAAATTATACCAGAGAGGAGTTCATAACAAAGTAAACTGAAGCAAATGTAAAGATAATGCATTGGCAAGCTTATTAGCATAAGTTGTTCATTGTATACAATTGCTATTAACATATACTGCGATTTTTTTTTTTTCGATAGTCAACATGAAAAATTCAATGCCACGGCTGGGCATACGAAAACCAGGAGATACATGGCCCAGACCCCGGCCGTGGCACCTAACTCCTCATGTTGACTCTATCTATCAAAAGAGCATCTATGTTTGTTAGCCGTAAGTTTGAAGACAATTTTATTTAATAAGACATTTTTAGTAAGTTTAATTTTAGGCTGTTATCTTTAGTGCTCTAAATATGTTTAGTAAATATGAACAAAGATGCATCATTAAAATTCAGGTTGGAAGAGGTATCAATGCTCGACAATACCATACAAAATCACTGAAGCTTGTGGTAGACAGACTTTACCATATCATACTGTGGCTAGGTGAACAAATGCATTTTGTAGAGGAAGGGAAGATGTTCATTAAAAACGTGGAGCAGGCTGACTGCAATCAGCAAGTGATGATGTGCATATGAATGCTGTTAGAGCACTGCTGAAGGAACATCATTGTTGGACTTATATTGAACAAGCAAGGGAAGTTGGAGTTGCTCCTGGTACGATTCTCCACATACTTAAAAAGAAATTAAAGATGATGAAAATCTACGCTTGATGGGTTCCACACAGTCTTACAGAGGAAACAATGTGGCAGAGGATGGAAACAACGAGATTATACTTAGAAAGCTATGAACGTGAAGGCAAGCGTTTTCTTCAATGTATAATAACATTGGATGAAATCTGGGTTTGTTACTACCAATCAAAATTAAAGAAACAATCAAATGAGTGGCAACACATTGATTCACCACAGCCAAAAGTATCGATAAGAACAGGATCCACTTAAAATCATGTTCATTGTTGCCTATGATTTTGACAGTGTTTTTATCACTCATTCAATTCCTCAAAGAAATTGTGTGAATGCTGCATCTTACTATGGAACACCATTTACAACCAGCTATGTGTCATAGACGTCCATATCTCATGAATTCTCATCCCACTGTGTAATATGATGGTGCTTGCTCTCACAAAAAACAACTTAGCCTACATATGGCTAGTGTGAAGAAATGATTAATTTCCAACAATTAACTAAAATACACTGTGATTTTGCCCAGCTGTTTTTCAACTGTACTTCTCTCAGTTTTCACGGTCACTTAATAACGTAGTTCAACTTACCATGACATTCAAAGCTCACAATGTCCCTTCACTTTACTTATGACGTAATGAAATACACACAACCTTTTCTTCAATTCTCTAATCTCTTGCAGTAACAGCACTCATTACACATGCTTGAAGAATGGCACTTCTTGTCAAAACAGAAACACATTCATTAACTTGCTTGCCAATTTGTTCACTCACTGTTTCATTCACATTTAGTTTGTTAAAGCACTCACTTATATATCAATTGGAAATTTCTGCACTGTTCCAAAACGTTCGAGATGGCAAAACTTTTAATATATTCGGTTATTTCAAAAGCGTATGATGGGCTCATCTGTTTAGCATTATGATTGCATTATGATTGCCTGGCATCAACCTCCAGATAGCTCTGGTCCAGCTTCCTCAGATCTGCAATCTCTGGTCATAGCTGCTGAATCATCCAGCTTCCTCAGATCTGTAGTAAGGTGATCACTAACTACCACCAGCTTCTCTCAGGGTTGACAATGAATGCATGACAAGGGCCCAGGGCAGTACAGATGTTCCCATTTCTATGACCACCTCTCCTCACTGCTGCTTTGAAGATGTATCCAATTGAATGAGTGAACAGTTTCAAGTATTATTCACATTAAGGTGCACTTCTGTAGTACTGCCACGAGCATTTTCTTCACCATACTTACCAGGAGCATCAGCTGTTCCAAACCTAGTTTTCCCACTATCTCTTCAGCACACCATTTTTGACCACTAGCTGTTTACCACATCAATGATCTCCTTGTTGCTGTGAAATCTTCGTCCTCTAAGAAATTTTTTGAGGTTCAAGAACAGATGGTAGTCACTGGGTGCTAGATCTGGCAAATAGGATGGATGTTCAAGCAATTCAAACTTGAATTCACACATTTTCCCATTGCAATGACTCAGAGATGGGCCAGAGCATTGTCGTGAAGAAACAAGATTTTTTTTTCTTTGCCAAATGAGGTCTTTTTCATTTCACCTCATCACTCAAACGTTGCAGTAGGCTTGCATAGTAGTCACCGGTGAGACTTTTATCCTTTTCCAAGTAATCAATAATTGCTGACAAAATTGACTTTGCCTTTTTTTTTTTTTTGTGGAATTTGTTCACCTGGCACAATTCACTGTTTTGACTGTGATATAGTTTCTGGAATGTAGCGATGTATCCAAGTTTCATCCATGGTAATAAGCCGTCTCAAAAATTTACTAGGATTTTTATGGTAGAGCATCAAATTCTTAACAAAAACAGATTTTCTTTGCAACTTTTGATCAGGTGTCAACAAACATGGCACACATCTTGCACAGACCTTGTGAATCATTACTTAAATATTGCCTGCATGTACTTTTCATATGTTTACAGATCTGCTATCTCAAACAACTTTAATCTGTGGTCTTCCAGTAATAAACGATGAATTTTTTTCAATGATCTCTGGAGTTGTGACTTCCACAGGGCATCCAGAGTGAGGTCATCACTAGTGCTTGTACGTCCCATTTGAAACTCTGCAACCAACTTTTAATCACTGTATAACAAGGGGCAGAGTATTTCAATGTACTGTCCATTTCCTCCTTGATTTATTCAGGCATTAAGCCTTTCTATTGGAAGTATTATATGGACACTTTTTCTTGAGCATTTGGGCTCCAAGTTTTCATTCGGTAGGTTTCGTCTAACTCTGCAAACACAAATGACAACATGAAAAGAAATGAAAAGAAACATGAAATGCGCTATACACTCTGACATCTAGTGGCTAATATGCTAAGCTTTCACACGTATGCCATTATTTTGTTTTGAGCAATTTTGAGGTTAATTAGCTAACCTGTGCTAACCAGTTTACAACAAACGTATGTTGTGGATGTTATGGCTCTCGAAAGGGAACACACTATTATTCGTTGTAACCGCAGTATCAGGCAGCGATTAGGAGGTGGCGAATTATTCGAAGTCAAATAATTAACAGAGAAGATAAATTAATATAAATGCATTGCTAAACTAATATAACAATCTTGTTATAATAATATGAAATTAGAATGATTAAAATAGCAGTTGACTTAAAGAATAAGAAAGGAAGAATATAATTTAATATAACATATATACTAGCATCCGGGCAAGAAAGAGAAAATATTCTTGTAAAAATCTGTACACGTCGCAGAGGCAGCAAAGAAGAGCTGTTACCTTCTTTGTGTTAATAAAAGTTAAATGTCTGAAGACTATTGTATTCTTTGTTTTGGGACAAAGGACTTTCAAAATGCAGTTGAGCATGAACGCTAAAGAAATTACTTTGCTGATTTGGTAACAATGCATACCATTAGAAACAACTCAGGGTAGGCGTTCCACAACTCAGGGTGGGCAGAATGTTAGTGAGTCATATGAGTTTTGACAACCAATGCGAAAATTTGGAATAAAATGAGAAACCAATAATAATGTAACATTTGAAAAGGGTGAGTTAGTTTAGTCACGTGATAAAGTTATAGAGGGGGTTAGAATAAGGTTCGAACTGAATGGTGAAGTGAGAAAAATCTTACTTACAAGTTGATACTACGACAGGAAGAACGTGTTCATGTCCATTAAGAAGAGAAGCGAAGATTTCAAAGTCTGAAAGGTGGTCACCGATCCAAGTCGATAAACAAACATTGATTCAAGAATTAAACCAAATAATTCTACAACAAACCAAGTATTATTAATAGGACTGAGTAGCCAACAACAATCACAAAAACCCATTTCCTACAACCATTCACCTGAGGACAAGAGAACTCATAGCTCCAATTAGAACCCAACTAATTTAACTAAGGTATGCGGGTTTGCTGCATCGTCTACCTCTGTATAACTATGATCTGAATGTAACTGAACTGGTGTGGGCAAAATAAAGAGTTTTCTGAGGACGCAACATTACTGGTGATATTTCAGCTACAAATCTGCGGAAACTTGCTATAGAAGCATTCTCCTCCATATCTGCCACGGATTGCAAGAAGGTCCAAGAGCTGGAAATGCAATATTGGAGAAACGACGATATAATAGAAAATGCAATTAATGAAATCATAAAAAAAATCAGAGGATACGAGCAATGAAAGTGACTCACTGGAATCAGAAATCGAAGAATCACAAAACGAATGAGCAAGTACTTATAGCAGTCATAATATTTTTCTACTTTTATATGTTTCATATATAGTAAGTAAATAAGTAAATAAACATACAGCGTATCGGATCAAGTTCAATTTACTGTTTGTCCACATATCTTGCATATATCTTCGCATGTGTTACCATGATTTTGCTGAATTGTGTTCTTCTAGGTTGATCTCACTGCAAAAACCAGAGCGTGTTAACTCTCAACTTGCCCCCTGCCTGCACTACACTGTATAACCAGTGCTCAAGAAAACATGCGCACATAGTATTTAATCACGCTCGTTTTCCCAATCCTCCGTTTTCGTGAAACCTCTACACTTGTCTAGTTTAAAATGCTGTCATTCGAAAACTTAACAAGTTACTGACCAGTAACTGTGGATCCAAGCTAGTCTAGAGTTAAACTATATGATGCCATCTGTCAAACTGGCCCAGTGGTGCCATCTCTATGTGAAACCCGGGACTCATCAGCCAACCCTTGTAGGTGAGGAAATAATACCAGCTCATACAGATGCCACCCTAAATTCTCCATCGTTCAAGATCAGCCCTGCTTCGATCCATCAACTGCTCCCTCCTCAAGTAGTCTTTGTCTCAACCAACTGCAGGTTGCACCATGACTGGGCACTGGATTTCAGCTCTCACCATTACTGCTGGTCCAGATATTTGCTCTTTGTGTTCTCCATCATCCTTTTGTTTTCCTTCACCTGCCTGTCTAGCCATTCCTCTTGTTGATCTAGGTACTCAAACACCTCAATAACTTTTATCTTCTACGTCAGATTTAATCTTTGCTTGGACCATAGCCACTGTGTCAAACACAGTGTTCTTTAATGAAATTCTTAATAACTAATTTTAATCAAAACTATGCAAAAGTTATTTACTGTTCTCTCTCTCACCAGCATATCTGGAAATTCACACAAACAGATTCAGCTCATACCCCACTCAGTGACACTACACTCAAATCCTCATTTATTTATTGACATTTCTAAAACCTGCTAACCATATAGCTTGTTTCATTTTTGACCATTAAATTCAAATGGGCACAGAAAGCTGCAACTCACAAGTAAGTGTAATATGTGTTCCGCAGAATTATTAAAGTTTTCCAAAATTCAAACTTTTTCTTCAATTACATTTTCTTCGTCCATGTCCATTACTTATCAGAAATGGAAACAGCAGCAATAAACAATAACAAAAAAGAGATTAACAAATAAATGAACCAAACATTGAGAATGTGACAAAAGATTGGGTGCTCAATCTGAATAACAAGAACACACAACCAAAAGAAAGGTATATAAAAAAACTGCAAATGTAATGAATTATCTACATTACTTTAACTGCAATAAAAGCAAGCCAAAAAAGCAGTAACTACAAAATAAACAATTTCTTCAAGATAAGTGCAGAATCACTTGACAGCTTCATAATTTCAAAACAATGTAGCTTCTCAAATAATTCAAGAGGTTCAAAAGGTTAATCTATACTTTGGCAAAAGTGTCATTCAAAGTAGAATGTGTCATTCTTGAATATAGTTCTAAATAAAATTACACAATGAGTTGACTGAGACACTGTACTTCACATACCACAAATTTTCTTTCAATATTTTTCGCCGCCACTTGACAGCATTATCAAGAAATTGTCAACAGAAACTGAGTTGACAATTTCTTGATAATGTCTTCAAGCGGAGGTGAAACAGGTTAAAAGAATTCCTTTCTTGGAAGTGTTGAAAACAGTGTTGTTATGATAAATTAAATTTAAAGGGAGTCGATTAATGACACTAAAGTGTTGTTTAGTGTCATTAATCGACTCCCTTTAAATTTAAGGTTAAAAGAAACTTTGTGGTATGTGAAGTGCAGAGTACATCAGTCAACACATTGTATAATTTCAATTACTACATTACTTCACAGTGTTAATTCTAATTTAAAGTTTCCTTTCATGGAAGTGTTGAAAAAACTGTTCTTTTAATCAATTAAATTTAAGGGTGAGTCGATTAATGACATTAAACAACACTTACTTTTAAATTTCCCAGAACATGTTTCGGAGGCTACTATCCTCCATGTCAATGCGTGGTTGACAATGGAGGAAAGTAGCCTCCGAAACATGTTCTGGGAAATTTAAAAGTAAGTGTTGTTTAGTGTCATTAATCAACTCATCCTTAAATATAATCCAATTTAAAGTTTTCAAATTAACAATAAGTTCATTTAAATGCACATTTTTGGCAAATTAAAAGGTTTCCAGGGAGGAATACATAAAAAACACATACTGAGATTCTGTTAAGAAAATTTTACAAGTATCTGAGAATATCAGATACAAAATAATCTGAATGGCTTTTTCAACAACTAAGTGAACAGAAATCACATCACAGGGCTTGCACTTCCATATATGAAATAGTAGCTCTAGGTCAACTATAATGACATGTGCCACAACATGTATGATTAAAGGAATGAAATCAAAATAGAATACATACCGGATGAATATAAATTGCATCATATCTTGAAGACAGTCTTTCAAGAAAAATCTCATCCCTACTATCACTTGTTTCTTTGAGGACTTTTAAATGCTGAGATGTGTGCATCCTCAAGACCTCCGTCTCTGTTGCTTTACGTGGCTGAATGAACAAGCAACGTGAGATTAAATCCAAAGAAGTACATCTGAAACAAATTTAACAATTCAAACATAAATTTTGTTAAATTTAGCAAAATGCTTAATTAGTATTATTCTCCCAGAATATACTGCCTAAAAAGGAAAGAAAAAGAAAGAACATGAGTGAAACCCCTTAATATGTAGAACTTTCATCCTAGTTAATGTTATTTGCTACCTTAATATTGCAATATTTCTTACCTTTGCAACACGGAAGTAAACCTTTCTGGGCATTCTGGATACTTTGGATCCCAAAGACATTTGTGTTCTGTCATGCTTGGATCATAAACAATACCTGTATGACCTCTAACCAGATTCTTTGCATCTCTTGCCTGCAAAATATAATGTATTTTCTTAATTACAGAGTGCATTTGCTATACTTATAGGATTTGTTAGGTCCTGACTTTGTGAAACAGTGTGGATGCTGAGAGTGAAGTTTTGCTAATCTATAACTGACCTACCACCTAGTGATATAGAACACCTAGGCAATTATGCACATTTAATACACTCCTCTATGACTCTGGTTCACTAAGTACCCATGTTTGAAAATAGGCAGTGCTGCTAAGACAAGTCAGTGTTACCATCATGTACCACTTGTCATTTGTTATAAATAGCAAAAATAAATTTGGTACTGATTCATAGATTAGTTTTTATCTGGCAGGCATTTGAGTTGGCTGCTCATTATGATTTTACTAAAATGGAAATAATGCAGTATCATTCAGTGATTCACTTTTACTTTTGGATAGGAAAACTTATGAGGAGATACAAACAAAATTGGATACTGTTTATTGAAGCAGTAAATGTTTATGGGTGTACACAAGTTCCACGTTGGAATGCCAATTTAAAGCAACAATGTTTATGGGTGTACACAAGTTCCACGTTGGAACGCCAATTTGATGCAAATAATTTAATGGCGAGCAATAAGGTTTCTCTCAGGGTATGCGTGGATGGGTGTGAGAAGGAGATTTTCACAACACTGGAATGCCCGTCTCCAAATTATTTATTCACTGCTTCTTCTTTTCAAACGTCGAAATGGAAGTTGCCGACCGAGGGTTACCAATCTCGGTTTAGAGTTACTGAATGCTAATCGTTTATTCCTCGAAATATTTTAATGACCCGACAAATATTCAAGACAGAACAAGTTGACCGCTCTAATAGGCTTCACGTCTCAGACTCCTCTCTCAGCGGGCTGCACGCCGAAGACTCCTCTGATCGGCTTCACACCGAAGACTGTTTATAATGGCTTCCTAGCCGCGAATTAGCCAAATCGG
Source organism: Mantis religiosa (assembly GCA_030765055.1). Classification (NCBI taxonomy): domain Eukaryota; kingdom Metazoa; phylum Arthropoda; class Insecta; order Mantodea; family Mantidae; genus Mantis; species Mantis religiosa. Next base: position 43,305,383 of record CM060954.1, read on the forward strand.
CCTCACGCCGAAGAGTGCTCTCTAACCACAGCTGCGCGTGTATATATCTCTAACTTTCACTCTCAAAACTCTTTTTCAAACAAAGTCCCTTTGTGGCTGTTTTGGTCACCATTGTAAACGATCCAAAGAATTCCCTATTCATACACGTCAAGTGACAATTCCTTTAGAAACCTTCTAAGGACACTGTTTCTTACACGGCTTTGTTATACACTTTCTCCAACTCAACTGGCCTTGCCCTGTCGTAACAAAGAACCAACATTCCTTTCACATCTATCATGATTCTTTGCTTCTGGTAAACCTTAATTTCGGTATCATTATTCAGACCTTCTGCCATCTATGACAATTATGCCGCTCGCAAAAGTAAAAGCCATATGAACGCTAGCCAATGCTTAAGTGGAGCGCTGTTGCCAAGCCTGGTGGGTGTACTGTGGAGGTTCTGTACATAGCACGTTTTACATGCCAGCCAAAGTTCTGCCTATTTTTCCCGTAATTAAACAGCACATTAAATATTCCTAAAACATTAAAATCTTAGCTTGACACACATCACAGCAGTGCAACAGCAAGCATAGTTTCCAATCCAGTAACCTGCTTTCCAACTTTGTGGGTCTTTCACAGAGATTTCAATACAAGCACACTCCCTTTCTCTAAGCATGAAGCTGCTTCACCACAAATTTGTGACACTGTATGTACCTACACTACCTACACCATAAGCTTCTACAGTTAATTGCTGGGTTTCTGAAAAATCTATGCTTGCCCTATATTCTGAATTGGAGATATTCATAAAAACTTGTTCATATTAAATATAATTCTTCTGCCCTGAGAATGAATCACTTTACGTTTGTTGATCGAAAAATCACTTGTCCCAGCTTCGAGGGACATGTTCACGCATTCGGATCACAAACACTTGGGAAAATATATGTGCATAATAATAACTTAATGTAATACTAGCAATATTTCAGCTGGAATTTGACTCAGGACTTAACAATGTCATTCACTTTAACAGAATAACAAACCCTGCTCTGAAAAAAAAAACTGAACATTAACTCGGTCTGTTTCAAACAGTGTGCAGTAGGTGAACTGTTTATTTATGCTTGAGATAAGTGTGGTCAGGAAAGAATGTTGTTGTTTTTCAGGCTTATCTGTGTCGAATGAATGGATGTTGGGTAGCCATAACCGTAAGAAAGTTAAAATGTGTATCGCTCGTGTTCTAAGTATTGTAGAGATTGGAATTTTGTACAGTGATGATCAGAAAATAAAATTCTTTCTTATTATGAGATCGGCATCTGTCATGATATCACCCGCTCAAAAACACAAGTCCGGCCAACAAATTATCAGGAATTTATAGTATAAAATGTGAAGATTGCCATGAAATATATATTGGAAAAACAAAAAGAAACTTGGAAACTAGGATGAAAGAACACATGAGATGCATAAAATACAAACAGACAGATAAATCAGTCATAGCCCATCATTTTTGGTCAAAAAATCATATTTCTAAAGAAATCAAACTTTTGGTACCAGCAAAAAAGTATTGGGAATTAACAGTTTGGGAAAATATACACATTTTTAAGAATAGAAAGAGAGCCATGAATTTCGATATACCAATAGTGGATGATGTCATTCAACTCGTTGAACAGCGCCAGGAGAGGGAGGCGGTCATCTGAAGAACTAGTCAAACATCAGCTGATGATGGGGACGCATGGTCCTTGAAACATGTCCTAATCTTTAATGTAAGTGGAGCTAAAGTGTTTTTATAGTTTGACAAGTGGTTTAAAAAGATTTTGTTTATCCACATCTTCAGTCGAAAACAATCTCATTGTCAATGTTACAATCACTAGAGGTCACTACGTTTCTGCCAGTACTACCAAAATCTGAAAATGAAATAAACTTAAAACAGAATAGATTGTCAGTATTTCAAAATTCATTACACAATTTTTATTTTTTAAAATAAATATTTTTTCCCAACCCATTAAATCTATAGGACTATTTAATTGTTTTAATACTTTAACTTCTGGATTTATTTCATGGTTAAATGATCAAAAATGATCTGCTACGGCCAATGTATCAGTCTGTTTATACTTAATGTCATGAAAAAAAAAAAAGTAAATAATGTGACTATGTGGGTTCGTAGAATTAAAAGTCCGAGTTGCAGATATTCCAAATGTTCTTTATTTCCGTAGAAATACACTGTTAAATTCTCACGTAACAACATTACGTCACATACACAACACAATCTACCAAGGTCGATGACAATAATAAACAGCATTCTGATTACATCTGTTTACATCAGCTCTCGTTACAACATCTGCACAGCTGTTTACTTTTTACGACTGACTCTTAGCGAGTCGTCGCTCCCTTAAATACTTCACTGATAATTTCTAGACTGTTTTAAAACAAACCAGAAACCGAATAATCTCTATCAATTAAGAAGCCACTAGAAATTTTCATTTACCTCACTTATCTGTGTCGGTAAGTCTTTTATCTCCGGCGCTATGTTTATCTGCTTATGCAAGCTCTTTATCTCCGAAACACTATTCATCTGTTGTCTATTTGCGCCGAACCTTGAATGCCCGTCGCCGCACATAAACTTTTTTTCACATAAATTTGCTGTTTTTAATAGTTTGATTTGTAGGTTAATAAACATACCTCTGAATAAAGAGCACTTTAATAAAGAATATAGACATATTATTAATACTGCTGTAATTAATGGTTTTAATAGACTTTATACACAAAAAAATGAAAAATTTAAATACCAAAAATATGCTAAGATATTTCTACCGTTAAAAAATAAAAAGACGTTTATAATTTTAAAAAATTTTCTTACCATCCTTGGACTAATAAACATTTTCAAATTCTTTTTAAAGAATTTGGTATAACTTTAATTCCTCAAAATAAATATAGTATTAATAATTTACTACATTTCTCTAAAAAAGATAAAATTCCTAATAATTAAAAAATCTGGCATTTAATCAAATTGATTGTTGTAGATTGTGATCAGGTTTATATTGGAAAGACTAAACGTAAATTGGAAACCAGAATGAAAGAACGTTTTCATAACATAAAGTATAAACAGGCTGATTAATCGGCTGTAGCAAATCATTTTTGCTCATTTAACCATGAAATAGTGAAATTAATAAAACAATTATACCTTGTATCACGTAAGCTTGCCCAGTATCTCTTAACGGTCACGTGACCTAATCACCTCTCATTGGTTGCTGTTGTGGTAATGACTGTCGTGCGGTAAAAATTAGTTCGTTATTTAACATGGTGATATATCATTATATGTTGGAAGAGAATTGTCAAATTTATATTTTCGTAACTGTTTTAATTAAATATATTACGCAACAGAGTTGATTTATCTGAAATGCATGTTGATTCTTAAACAAAGTAAAGAGTAGGTTCCTTTGCTCTCAAGCACATGGCACGATAGCATGTGATTTAGCGGTAGTGGTGACATTTGTTTATAAGACTTTTATCACTGACCTTGTTTTGAACTGGATTAATCATGCATCGCCATTCGAAAGTGCGGGAGCTAAATTATTTTATTGATTGTTTATTGCGCATGTATTATATGTATAATGGCAGAGTCTACCGCCAGTTTTTCGCTTAAGTATCGCAAGGATAATTATTTACAAACAGGCGAAAAAAGAATTGTGTTGCATGTGTTTAATGCACTCACAGAGAAGAATCCGTCTTTGTCAGTGAGAGAAGTCGAACAGCTGGGCTCTGAAGTTACAGGTGTGAGTGTTAGATCCGTAGGAACATCGCGACATGAAATTGAGGAAACAGGAAAACTTACCACACCAGGCAAAAGCAGGAATAAACAAAAGTGCGTGCTCGGAGAAAATACGTGAAAAGTGTTGTGCGTCTTAATGTGTGTAGTTTTTCTTTAGAAATGAACTCCCTAACATAAGTAACATTTCGTCTGCTGTAAATGAGGATGCAGATTTACCAAATTTCAGCAGATTGCTTATACAGCTGGGATTTGTGAATGAAAAAAGAGGCAAGAAAAATGTGCTAAAAGACAGAGGTGATATTGCTGTGTGGCAAAGACGCTATTTGACAACCACACTGCACCGAGATACAAATCGCTAAATATACACGAAGAACACACGAAAAGTAAAGTATGGTGTGACACAACTTTTAAGACTGAAAGACAAGCATTTTTGAAAGGTATGTGTGCTGGTTTAAAAAATTCCAGTGGAAAAGGCCGAAGGCCTTTCATTATAAACTCTTTCAGTTTCATTGCTCAGCCATTCTGTTTCAATTTGCTCAGTTCATTATAAACTTGTATTTTTACATGCCTTCATATCCTTATTTGTATGATTTTATTTATCTTCCTGGCAATTATTACGAAATGTGACGGGAAGGCACCGCCTATGGCGTATGATGCGAAAGCATTAGCCAATTAGGGCGAGGGGGAGGGTTGTTGAATGCGGAGTGATACATTTCAGCCGGGCAAGGTTATATGAAACAGAGATTAAATGGTCTGATAGATTTAACGGGTTGGGAAAAATATTTATTTTAAAAAATAAAAATTGCATAATGAATTTTAGAATACTGACAATTGATTCTGTTTTTAAGTTTATTTCATTTTCAGATTTTGGTAGTACTGGCAGAAACATACTGACGTCTAGTGATCGTAACACTGACGAGATTGTTTTTGACTTAACATGTGGAAAAATATTCATGAAATTGCTATCTCAATAAGAAAAGTTTACATCATTTTCTTTAACATAAGTGAATTTTGTTACACATTTTACATATTTGTCTAGTGTTGTCAATGTTATGAGATGTTATTCTACCTAATGCTCTATTTTCAATCAACTGCTCATGACCATATAAACTAAATAAAATCCAAACTTATATGTGAAATGTAACATGCAAGTACATTAAGTTAGAACAGAATAATCATTAATATTGTCTATGGAATTTCATTTCCATTTCATCCAGTCACAATGCTAAATCTTACAAAATTATCAATAAGATTGAAACTATTCTTGGTGCTATTAAAATGCATTTGATTTCTTGAAAAGATAAAAAACACATGCCTATAGAATCTGTAGTACGCAAACAGATGCTCCACAGTGTACCTGTATCTGTTATAAAATGTTGCTACTCACCACCTGGTAAATATCTTTCAACTCAATTTCTGGACCCTTTTTATTGGCATGTTTCAGTCTTGCATTCCTTTTAGCAGCAAGGACTGCCTGGGAAGGTCTTGCCTGCAAATAAAGAATGTACTTATATAGTAGGAAAACAGAAATAGCCCTCACACTACTATCCACTTCTCTCACCAGGCATTGGCTGATCACCATCCTGGTTCTCTATCAGATCCAAAGCTTCGGTTCCTCAGACCTGCCCTAAAGGCAGCAGGGGAGAAGAATCCCCTAACACCACGATAAGTGGTGTACTAGGGATAAGGTGAAGAAGAATTTATTATCTCTACCAGCTCAGTATTAATCACCATTTTCTGCAAAAGTGACTAAACTTATTATCTATTTCTTTATTTATGCTTAACAAATCAAATCTGAATATGACATCTTTAGTCCCAGCTCGTTGCCCAACATATCAATCTCTAATCTCTAATCTAATCAATCTTCTAATCTCTTGTTTGCTGTCTATTGCTAGGATCTTAATAGCAACACAGTATACCAGAATTTTGTCCTCCAATTCTTTTAATTGCCAGTAAATCTACTAACATGAAGCTGTAGCTTTTAAACACATTTAAAAACCATTGGTCTGGGCTGGGTTTGAACCAGCCATCATAGAATCAGTAGGTCAGTGCTTAATCTACTGAGTCACCCAGAACAACTCATCATATGTATTTTGAAAACACTTTTTTCTAATCTCTTGTTTGCTGTCTATTGCTAGGATCTTAATAGCAACACAATATACCAGAATTTTGTCCTCCAATTCTTTTAATTGTATTTATCTAGCTTTATTCTGTAAAGATAGTAAGAAATGAGGTTAGGTTAAGTTAGCTCTAAATAAGATTCTTCAGAATACGTCCCTCAAAAATGTTGTCTAAGTTCAACATCAGACAGGCATGCACGAGGGCTGACGTAGCCTGCCAAAGTGGCCATGCAATTGCAGTGCTGCTCACACGGTTATTTGCATATGCATCTATTGCCAACCTGTGGACCAACATCCCAAACATTTGTTTTACAGAAGTTCAAAACTTCACATGTGCCATTGTTAGAAAGGAAGCAGCTGAACTGCAAACCTGAAAATGAATATTCTACCAAGGCCCTGGCATTCAGTAAATGAAGTTTTTAGGTGGAAGTGGTGTCTGAAACCGATGGCTCGATTTATAAGTTTCACTGATCTTGCACCCTTGTGCGGTGATGAGGAACAGGGCATTCAATTTCTTTACGATGAAAGTCTTAAGAACAAGAATGCTATGTCGAAAGTGCGATGCCATCCTACATTCCATTACAACATGGCATAACAAATTTCAAATATTTTCGTGCAGGAGAGGACATGTCGAGGACTCAGTAACAAATGTCCTCACTAACAAGTCGTGTTGGCGATCTCTCTAACCTATTCATGAGCGTTCATCAAAAAGGACATTATAGAGAAGTCCCCAGCAATTGTTTACACATTTATTGATTACACTGCAGTGATTTTAGGGTATTGGCAACAAAAACTAGTGTGGTTGCTAGATCAATGTTGGTAATGGAGAAAGTTGTCTGCTATTGATGTCAGCGCATGTGCAGTAAGTACTTTCAGACTTACAACTCGTATGAAAGAAAAGTATTTATTTTTGAGGATAATAAGGAGTATTTTTCCTGATTAATAATGTAATGACTATGGCCCGGAAGTTGTTGACCTAAAAATTCTCTAAAAATGAGCTATAAAATGCCCTTAAAATATAAAAAAAGGCACACCAAATGTGAAAAAATGACCTAACAAAAATTAACAATTTCTTTCATAATAATAAATTAATAAGTGTCAAAAACAAATAATGAATATATGGTTCGAATAACCACATTTTAAAATTAACTTTCTTAGTAAATAATGCAATTATTGCTACTAAATAATAAATAAATTCAAAATTTATCAGCTCATTTTCAATTTTATAAAATATGAAAAAATAAGTTACTGTACCCATTACCGTTGCAGCACACCACCATGGTCATCTTCAAGTTATCAAAAGTAAAGGAATGGCAGTTGTCAGCTGAAACTGTTCTATACTTTGAGAAACTTCTCTTCACTTCCACAGATGTTATAGGTGCATATTTGAAAAACACCATGTCACTGCCTGTTAAAAGCTGTTCAAAAATATCAGTTCTGAAGTTTTCTCCTGACAAGATATCGGTAATCTGATAAACTGTTTGGAATCCTTTATTTTTGTCCAACACAAATTTTAGTTTCTGACTAATTTTGTCTCCATCTTCACCTTTTACATTTTGTATCCTCTCTTCCGCAATGCTCACTAACTCAATCGACTTATCCAATGTCATGCCATTTTGTTCAAGGCAGGTTATGGTATCCGTCAAAAATGCAAAATTTGATTTAATAAAAGCTAATTTAGCTTGGATTTGAGTATCAGAATACAGATCCTGTGTGCTCTCAATTGCCTTAGAATCTACCCTATCAAAGCTGTTTACCACTTCTCTCACTATTTGAAAATTGTCACATTGGTGTATACATGCAGTTAACCATGTACCCCAGCGTGTTATAATTGGTGCTGGCGGCAAAGCTATATTAGGGGCATTTCCATTGAAATACATAGTTCGGGTTGTCGCTTTCAAAATTATTTTCTTTACTGTGGAAATGAGTATATCTAATTCTGGAAATGTTCATCTGACCTGTTCCGCAATTCGATGAAAAGAATGGACCAAACACATAACATGCACAATCTTACTGTACAATGATTGGTTCAATTTTCCTACCTTTACCATGTAAGGCACTGCATCTGTTAGAAAGAGGAGCACGTTGTCATGCTGTATTCCACTATGCCACAATAAACATATGGATTTATCGAACAGTTTGCATACCTGGCAGTGGTTAACAGCTTCCATGACCTCTGAGGTCAGAAGAAACATTTGTCCGGCACTAGTAACTTCTAGCGTACCTATCACTATATTGGCTACACAACATTCCTCTGAATCGGTTGTCTCATCAATTGATACATAAATTTTTTCCCCATTCACACATTCACATATTTGGTTTAACGTGTCTTCATAACATTTTTGTAGTAATTTTTATGCAAATTTTATTCATTTGGAATTGTATGACCAGTGTGACATGCAAGAAAATCTCATAATTTGGAATTACTTAATTTTCCTAGCATAATATTTGCACTATTAAACACTTCACTTAATTCTTTATAAAAGAAAGATGACTTGTTATTTGACATAGAAGCCGTTTCTTTTAACAGTAACTAAGACGCTTGTCTTTTCTCACATTTTGAAGAGTTTGCAAATGTATTTCCCACCCAAAATGTAGTTGTACGGTGAACGGTTTGTCTGCAGCGACTTTAATTTCACACACTACAGAACAATACAGTTCCATCAGTAGAGAATATGTTTCTGCCAAACTCTGAAACACACTGTTTCACGGGACACAGTTTTTGTTTCAGCATTTCAATTCTACAATACGACAAATTTACACACCTCAAAAACTGCTCTCTTACTGCGACACTTCTAGCCCCTGAAGTCCTGACTGATGCAATCCACATGTATTACATGATGTAATTGGCGATTCCTCGAATTGATGTGTCATAAATTCACCAGCATTATTAGACACTGACCTGTGTTAATTACATGTTTCCAAACTTACAAAGTTACTATTTCATAAAAGATGATATAAATTAACTTTTAATCACATATTATTTTAAACCCCCCCAAAAAGCCCATGGGTTAGAGTCAGGTCGGCCATGGGAATCAAACCTGAGCCTCCCGTATGCGGGATACAGATGAAAATGCCCAATAAATTCATGAAAAAGAAACAAAATGACCGGAAAATGCATCTAAATGTTAAAAAATGACTTTATGATAAAAATGTGGAAAAAATGCATTTTGATGACCTATAAAAACCATATATATTTAACGTATTTGTTCCAGAATGTATTTAATTTCCAATCATCATCTGTGACTACTCAGAAAAAAGATGACTTTTCATCAAAATCCGGGCCCTAGTAATAACATATTTAAAGTTATTAGTAATGCAAGTGTGGTATGGGGATGTTGGAATTAGACAAAATTTCTTAAGGGACGTATTCTAAAGAAAGCCGTAATTTAAGAAAACTACTGTTTATATATTACAGGTCACTAAGAACTACCATGAGTTAGGTATGAAACTTTTACTAAAAATAAATGAAGATGCATTTATTTTATGTGTAATTAATTCTCTCCACTCCTTGGCTCAGCATACAGACTGAGTGGATATGGGGGACTAACATTATACTAGAGTAAAATGTGGTAGGTGATCTTAGTTCCTCTAACTGTTCGGAGGGGAAACATTAAGTAACATTAAGCTTAAACACATCAAATCTGCATCCCTTCATTATACAATTTTGGAGTATCTAACCTATGTTTTTATTTTTATACTGGTTGCAATAAAAGTTGTAGAACCATAGTAGAACAACACAATTACCACATAAACATTTGTATGTGAAAACTTCCCAACATTTTCTGGCCACTAACCTTTACAAATCAGATGTGGATTCATAGGAGTCCATAACCTTTTTCAGTATATGGTGCATATGATCTAATGAACATAGAGGAACAAAACTTGAAAGCTAACCTTTTCTGCAAACCTTGGTGAACGCCTTAAAGATGATCCAGTCTGACTGACACCTGTGCTTTGAGTAGCTTTTCTTGTAGCTCTTCTAGTAGACATTGTACTGGCTTCGTCTGTTTCCTCTTTGTTCAACGTAGCCTACAAAAGAGACAATGAACGTTTCAGAGAACTTTAAAGTATAGGTAAGATTCTCAGACCCTGAAGGAATTTAAATTCTAAATAATGGATTTTTCGAAAACTACACATAATCTGCAGCTATGTGGTAAAGTAAAATAAAAACCATTTTAAAGTAGATAGTGTTCCCACTGGTGTCACATCCAGGCTTTTAATTCTGACCCACGTATAGCCGCCTACTCTATCAACATTCCAAATATAGGTACATACCTACACATCACTTTTACAATTTATCCGCACTGCGTAATCTTTTACGATAGTACAACAACTACTGGTTAAATCATATTTCCTTCCACTTTACATTTCACCACGAAATATATTCAAGCAGAACAAAAATTTTATTTAGTTCACTCTCCCACACTCTTCCCACGTTTATTTACTTTTTCAATGATCTAAACGGCCATGAGTGGTTCTGATACCGCCATTGACAGTCGACGGTCAAAAATCCAAAGTTACCGCCTAAAATTTTAAATGTCTTCGACGCTCGACAATTCCGACCTAACCATTGCTTACTACTCTCCACGGAACATTCGTAGAATACCACAGAGCACAGAGATATACGATGCTTGTTCCTGATTGGCTCCCTGAGTGTTTTCACTTACTGCCGCTAGGATCACTTATTCATACTACAAATATCTGTAAAATTGTCATCGTGGTATTTTACATAATTATTGTCAAGGGTTAATAATTGTGAATTGTTGCAATTAATTTAGGATAAGGAATCCTATTAAGACAAAATACATTTGAAAGTTATCTGCATTGTACTGTATAATGGGCGTAGCACTAATATATTTGAAGGTTCAGTTAGTTTGCTGTAAGCATGGCAAAATTAATAATTTTTAGTGTAGAACGTTAAACTTATGAAAAAACTCACATTATATCGAAGTTAGTTTATTATTAACAACGTATTCATAAATGCCGCGGTGGTGAAGTAATATGGACCAAATTTAACATTTAAATGTGTAAATGTTACTACTCATAATTCTAGTACAATGTCCAGCAATTAAAAACTGTATGGATTGAACAATGGATCCTTCCTTGAGTGAAAGACAAGTAAAATCTGTGATTTTATTTAACAAATTGCCATGAATCGCTTCTATTTAAATAAAGACGACCTTACTCCTGCTAAGAGTTGTAATAGGATATCTAAATATAAATCTTTTTTTTTTAATTAATTGAGGAATGTCTTCTCAAAACGTATTACATTCCGTCGAAATTGAATTTAGTTTCATAAAATAATTCACTTTCGTGTATGTTTTCTACAATATTACTAATCCAAACCGACGCATTTCCTATTCTCTCCAAAGTTTCTTCTTTTTTGAAGTTGGAGGATCAGAATAAATCATATTCTTTTCACAAAAGTGATCGATTCAAAATTTATTAAATTTTAGCACTAATTTCTGAGTTCGTAAGCTCCTTGATACAGCCCTGACAGTTTCAATAGTGTCTAGTGTGACTTATCATACTGATTGTTGATTCATTTTATTGTGACGGCGTGTGTATGTGGTGCTGTTGGTGAAATATCAAGAGGAAGTAGCAAGAGTTCGAGAAAAACACACACATCTGAAATATAAGCAAAGTTAGTTAAATGCACTTTTAATAATGTTAATATCAATACACTATTAACGTACGATATGACTTAATGCTGGAGGACATTAATTAAACATACACTATTAATCAGAACAGTATTGCGGCAAGAATTAAATTACAATACTCTCTACAAGTATGGAAACTCGGATACACATTTAACCAATTCTGATAACCCTTGTCGTCATAAGGAAGGGTGCTACAATTATAGGAATATTCAATCATACTTTTCGGTGAAAGCAAGGAAATTGATATATGTGTATCAAGCAAATTAGGCCAAGATGTTTAACTGAGCCGTATGGTAACAGAATCTGCTCCAAAGAAACCGAAAAGATAAAGATTTTCGAAAACTAATTGAAAAAGGAACAGCAATGCTGCAAAATGTAAGATTTGTAATGCATAATCAACAACTAGTAGTCATATTATTGCAGTGCTTAGAAGCCAAAATTAACAACAGACGCGTGAGAGCGAGCACCATCATGTAACACAATTGGATGAGAATTCTGGACATTTGGACGCTTACGACACAAAGCTGGTCGTAAATGGCGTTTCATAAAGTGACTGCAATATGCACCATTCACACGATTTCCTTGAGGAACTGAATGAGTGATAAGAACACCGTCAGTCATAAGCAACAATGAACATGATCTTAAGTGGATCCTATTCTCGTCTTGTCTTTTTTTTTCCGTTGTGAATCAATGTGCCGCCACTAATTTAATTGTCTCTTTACTTTGGTTGGTGACATCAAACCAGGTTTCACCTAGTGTTACGATACGTCGAAGAAAACGCTCGCCATCACGTTCATAGTTTCTAAGTGTAATCTCGCTGTTTCCATCCTCTGCCACATTGTTTCCTCTGTAAGACTGTGTGGAACCTTTCAAACGCAAATTTTCTTAATCTTTAACTTCTTCTTAAGTATGTGGAGAATCGTACCAGGAGCAACTCCAGCTTCCCTTGCTAGTTCAATACAAGTCCAACAATGATGTTCTTCTAGCAGTGCTCTAACAGCATTCGCATGCACCTCATCACTTGCTGATTGTGGTCTGCCAGCTCAACGTTTTTTATAAACGTCTTCCCTTCCTCTACGAAATGCATTCGCCCATCTAGCCATGGCACGATCTGGTAAAGTCTGCCTACCACAAGCTTCCAATAATTCTGTATGGCATTTATATCTCTTGCAACCTGAATTTTAATGAAGCATCATTGTTTGTATTTACTATACATTAAAAATAACAGCCTACAATTAAACTTACTAAAACTATCTCATTAAATAAAATTACTGTCTCCAAACTTACAGCTAAAAACACTAGATGCTCTCATTGTTATTAGCTTACACGATTTACAGCTGATAGCACTAAATGCAGGTAGGATGGCCACTAATTTTTCAATGACCCATGTATATTATATACAATGGGCGTCCAGAAAGGAAGTTCTGTTTCGATTTATCTCCACTGCAGCGCTGCGATCGCAGTTCCGCATGTGCGCGGTAAACGCTCTGTATCAAGAAGAAACGTGCGCCATTGTGAAGATCGCTGTCAGCCACGTACGCTTTGTTGTGCTTGTTTACAATGTCGGTGTTGATTGAAAATCCCGCCGCTTGTGAAATCAGATCTGTGATTCGTTTTCTGAATGCTAGGAAAGTGAAACCAATTGAAATTTATCGGCTGTCAAAGGGTGTTGTGTTTCTTCACGACAACGCATGACCACACACTGCAAATGTGACGAAAAACATCCTAAAGGGATTAGGCTGGGATGTGTTTGACCAACCCCGTACAGCCTGACTTCGCTCCTAGCGACTTTCATCTGTTTTTGCATCTCAAATCTTCCCTTGGCGGTCAACACTTCAACAATGACGAAGAGGTGAAAGAAAATGTTTCCAACTGGTTGAAGACACGGGCGGCAAACTTCTATGAAGAAGGTATACAAAAACTTGTGCCTCGCTATGACAAATGCCTGCAAAATTTCGGCAGTTATGTGGAAAAGTAGTTTAAGAGTTGTAGAATTTTGTGCAATAAATACTTTTCTGTATCTGTACACAATTTAATTTTATTACCAAACAGAACTTTCTTTCTGGGCGTACTTCGTACTATATATTATATAGGGCATATACCTATACTCTATTGAAACTTTTTATTTTTTGAATTCCATACAATTTCTATCACCGGTAGGATTGTTACGGAGAAGATTCCGCACTGAAACCTGTTATTAAATTGTAGCCAAGCCCCAAATGGGGCACCCCGGGAGGAAGGATGAGACGAGAGGAAACAGAGGGCGGCCGACCCAAGGAGTCACGACAGCCTGAGACACCCACCGACACTTTTACCCTGAAAGAGACAACCAGATGAGACATGGTGTGAAATGATAAGGGAGGTGAAATGGAGGGACAAGAAATTCAGGGGATGCAATTAACTTGCCCAGTATTCGACTGACGACTCGGGAAAACTCCCGAAAAAACGCATGGGTCAGGTAAGTCGGCCACGGGAATCGAACCCAGGCCTCTCGAATATGGGCCACAGACAAAACCGCCTGAGCCATCCCGCTAGGTTATCACCGGTACGTTTAAGTGACAATTAAAATATGTCAGTTGAATACGCAATCTCACCGCAGTTAAATTCTTATTTTGTCATGGCAATTACATTCGTCTTAGACAAGTGGCACATAAACTTGAATATGATGTAGAAAGGAGCATACCTTATTCACATCATTAATTCTTCCACCAATCTTCTGGCAAAGATACACTACTGAGCTGTTATTTATTTATTTTTATTTATTTATTTTAAGTATAGTATTAAATACACAAAAGAACCATGTCATATGAATTTATACAGATTGTATGATACAAACGAGGTACTAACTAGACTATTAATAAATTAATCCACACTGTTATAGCCTTAGTCAATTTAAGAACACAGCTATACAGGTTGTGTGATATAAATAGAATACTAACTTGCTTTAATAAACCCATACACACTAATAATAATAATAATAATAATAATAATAATAATAATAATAATAATAATAATAATAATAATAATAATAATAATAATAATAATAATAATAATAATAATAATAATAATAATAATAATAATAATAATAATAATAATAATAATAATAATAATAATAATAATAATAATAATAATAATAATAATAATAATAATAATAATAATAATAATAATAATAATAATAATAATAATAATAATAATAATAATAATAATAATAGTAATAGTAATAATAGTAATAATAGTAATAATAATAATAGTAATAATAATAATAATAATAATAATAATAATAATAATAATAATAATAATAATAATAATAATAATAATAATAATAATAATAATAATAATAATAATAATAATAATAATAATAATAATAATAATAATTATTATTATTATTACTATTACTATTACTATTACTATTACTATTACTATTACTATTACTATTACTATTACTATTACTATTACTATTACTATTACTATTACTATTACTATTACTATTACTATTACTATTACTATTACTATTACTATTACTATTACTATTACTATTACTATTACTATTACTATTACTATTACTATTACTATTACTATTACTATTACTATTACTATTACTATTACTATTACTATTACTATTACTATTATTACTATTACTATTATTATTATTATTATTATTATTATTATTATTATTATTATTATTATTATTATTATTATTATTATTATTATTATTATTATTATTATTATTATTATTATTATTATTATTATTATTATTATTATTATTATTATTATTATTATTATTACAATAATCTTTATAAAAAGAAAGTTCTAACTAGTATTAATAAACTCATCCACACTATCATAGGCATTGTTAATTAGGAAACATTTCTGCATTGATTTAAAATTATTATCTTTACAATTCTTCATAGTGACTGGTAGTATGTCATAAAATTTTATGCCCATAAAACTAGGTGTCTTCTCATAAAAGTGTAGTCTATGGGTAGGAATCGCTAAGTCGTCTTTATGTCTACTGTCCGGCCGTTGTATCTCCGGCTCTGACGTTTTGCGGCTGTAAAAGGTGGAAGGGGAAACCTAATAGTACCAACATACAGTAATGAGCAATTGAAAACATATCCTCAAAATTATCTTTACAATGAAAATATAGGACTATATTAACTTTAAAACACTGAAATACAATTTCATCATAATGCAAGATATTTATTACAACACCACTCTATTCGAATATTTCATTCTCACCTTTCACACACACTAACTGCATCTGTTGGTAGTACTGGGAGTCTCTACATCCGGTGTCGTGGTCAGGAAGTTAAAACTGTCTGCTAGCGCCAATCAGCATTGTCGCTGGTAGGCGTGCCTCCCGACCCCAACACCGTGTTGCCAGCTTAAATTTGTTTGAGCCACGTGGCCTAATAGCGGCTTGCGCTGGTGATATTTCTTTGGTATATTTTTCGTGCGTGAATTCCGATGTTTAGTGTTCGTAAGTCCTATTATTATCGTTATTATAATAATATGGCTACTGGTTCGTGAAATATGCAAATACATGAAATAATTTAAAATACGCATTGTTCCTCTGCTTGAAATTCCAGCTAAAGAACTGGCAACAGCAACAGAAATGTCAGAGCCGGAGATAGAACGGCCGAGGTATAGTGTTGTGATTGTGTCTATTAGAGTTGGTTTAAGTTTTGAATGCTGTATATTCACCCATAACTGCAAATATATGGGGGATTTACAATAATTTGACATCAAGCTTCTCACAAAGACTTCGACATGTGATTTGCCAAAACTTAAGATCAGAGTTTTCCCGAAAATATTCTATATACAGGTAATATTTTGCAGCGATGACCGGGTAAGTTTCTGAGTACAGCTGATACATTATTCTCACACAAGTCGAGAACTTAGTAACTGAATCTTCTTTCCAGAATAATGTAAGAACTTAAGAAGAAAATACTGTATGTGTTCATCTGTAGTTTTCAAGATGTCGCCAGGAAGTTTATTTCCCTTGGGATACTTTCCAGTTTATCTTGTGACAATTTTCTACTTAATGTATAACTTACTGACAACTCCTGTTTCATACCAAACTGAAAGCAAATTTCGAATTGCTTTTTAACTTATCTATTCCTGCCGAAACACACACATGACAAAATACTTAAAACTGGAAATACGCTCATTTTTTCATCGCTATTTCATTTTGGGGTCGGTTCTGCGCTGCTTGTTTTTACATACCTTAATAAAGTCTATTAGGTATAAATAAACATCCTTCCAGTGGAATGTTAATCTTTTCAAAATTGGTGATTTTCTCAACATAACATTTCTGACACCTACAAGCACATCGATTATTGGCTATATAATGACGTAGAGCACTGTAGAAAATAATATAGAGTGATACTATAGCTAACGTGGAATCGGAAAATAGTAGCTACGTGGAAAAATATCATTATCGTTAGCATCCTTAACAACGTGAAAGCATTCAAACGTCTGAACTAACCTATAATCTTCCGTTTTCTTTGTATGGTTTACTTTCCAATGTAGCGTACAAGATAGAACTTCGGTGATGCGTTGTTTTATTAGTTTTCTTATGAAGAGAATAGTTTCTTACGAATCATACCTCCACGTGACACGAGAAAGCACTAACATACGTACAAGTAAACATCTAAATCAGTGGCCACCATCTCAGTGCACAGTGCGCACAGTAGGTCGTGCAAGTTTACCCGTTGCACGATGGAATAGTCTACCGTGCACTCCACAGGCTTCAGAACAGCGCGGAATGCCGATCTTGCAATTTAAATGCACAATTGACTGTGCTACAATAATCGAATTGTAATATGAAGGATATAATTGTTATATAAATTGTTTTGTTTCTTTCATTATCATTCAACTATGTACCTTTATTTTAATTAACAAAAAAACAAATGAACAATGAATTGATAGTTTAAACAAAATGAAAATAATCGACAATCTACTTACAATACAGCAGTATTAAATAACAGCTCGAAGAAGAACAATAAGCACAACATATTACTCAGAAGTGGAACCTAGTTTTCTAGATTTTTGTCTCTTTTGACACACTAGTTTTTCAAGCAGCTAGTCTAAGTTGACGTTTTAAGTTCTGATCCGACAATTGAATTCTGCAGCGGCTGATGACCGCGCTGTTGAGCACCCTAAATCCAAATAATCAATCAATCTTAAACAACCATTTCTAAAAGTAAAGCAGATAAAAGCATTGCTGGTTTTTCAGAATATTTGTACAAGAATTTGTGTGTGCATAAATAAGATTTTCTTTCTTTCACATTTGTTCTAACGTACATATTTCAGCTCTGATTGATTCAAATCTGTTATAAGAGAGTCGCTGTGTGCTGACTTTGAAATTTCATACGTTTGCATTACACTGCGTGAAAGGTACTTAAAAATTACAAACTATTGAAAGTTTAAATATTAACAATGATGATTTTGAAGTAGAGAAAGTTTACTTGGAATAAATTATGTATTTTAAGCGATTCACAATTTTTGTTCAGTAAGCCTTGGTTTGTCGCTTATGAATTAACTTTTATAGTATTATATATAAAAAAAAAAGGGAACTCCACCGGCTGTTTCCAAAAATATAAGATATATATCTGATCCATATGTAGTACTTTAATCAAATTATTAGAGCCATCTCTCGTAATTAATAAAAAATATATGAAAAGTTATCCATGTGAGGCTAGTTCTGGATGGGATGAGTTCGCCATCTTTACGAAATATGGTAGCTATCCGACGTTTTGGGTTTAAGCTAACCTGCACTTACGTGGACGTTTTTATAAATCCTAATTTTTATTCAGTGGCCCTCAAGGCAGTTTTGCTCTGAAATCTCGAATGTTTTGTTGGAACACTACTTCGCCTACCCACCATAATTAAGTGCTAGAGAACGTAAAAAGCAATTTGACCTTCTAGTAAAGTTTGTATTTACTTTTGGTTTGCACTTATGGACATGCATTTACATGTATATATATATATATTATATATATATTATATGGATATTCTAAATATGGAAAATAATATAACATACTCCAAAAATTATTTTTGAGCCCTCACCCGGATACTTACTGTCTACTTTAATTATTTTATCTTTCTTTTAATTTGTGTGCAAATGTAGCATTTAGAATGTGAATTTTAAGCCCGTGCCATAATTCTGTATGGAAAATTACATAAAGACATTTGTCACCCTCAAATTTTCTGCTGTTTTCCTATATTAAAACTATATTTTCTTACACAAAAATACAGTTGCGTTCAGAAAAGACTCATAATATACATATTTGTAATACATTCTCCGAATGTAATTCTGAGATAAGTCAAATGATGCTGCCTCTTTGCCACATTGTTAAACTTTTCAAAATAAAACATTTAAAAAAATACTTTCACCGGGGGTTTTATTAAATTATTTTTTGGTTTCATACCCTCCCCAAGTTGCGTACAAGCCGAAGAATGCAAACTCACTGAGAATGAACGTTTACTTATTTTAAATAAGACACATTTCTTCACTTATAGCGATGGAAAAGCAGAGATCTCACAGCTAAGAATGATACGTCAACGCTTTGTTTTAATTACACGTAGTTTTATCTTGGTTTTATCTGCTTCTCTACTTACAGATAACAGCTGCACGTATGACCTTAAACATGTATGACACTATCCAATGTCATTTCAGAACAAAACAACTTGAGCAAAAGTGAATGCGATGTTAAATATATGTTTTTCCTTCGTGGTTCAGTTCGGTTTGAGCTTGTAGGGTACCAACGTTCTGCGTAATAGTTGAAACTTGTATTTGATGAAATTTCCAGCATATGCGCCAACTTAAAGGATGGCAAAGACATTTTATGCCTCCAGCTTAAAAATTCAGACTCATGGCCCCTAAATAATATTATGGCCCTTCCAAAATTTCAAGACAAATCTTTCACTAAATAAACAAACAAAACTGTTTGTACAGATTAAATGCACTTGAAAAGAATTTCCTTTATTTAAAAGGCAGAATTCAACTGGGAAAAAAGGAATAACATAAAATAAAAATAAAATAAAAATGTCGTTAACCAAGTTTCCGTTAAGATTCGGATGGTTGTCGGAGTACACAAGTACTGAATAGTGCTGTATATTGACACATACATAGTTTCATTCCCTATTATTGAAATATATTTTACAGCTTTAATATGTGCGAATAGTTTTCAAGGTGTGATGCAAAATGCAATTCATTTTGTGTGTCGTGAGAAAACCACTTCTGGGAATTCCTTAAGTTTATGTCTATCTTACATCTAAAATCAGTAGAAGAAAAATCAGTAGCTATAGGCTTTCACCACAAACTAAATAACACTGCGCAATTCCCAAGTATATATTTAGGGGATAAATCACTACTCTATGAATCAAATACCAAATTTCTAGGAATATGGTTAGATGAACATTTAAAATGGGAAAAACAAATTCAGCAACTAGAATCGAAACTAAGCAGAATTACATTCGTTATTAAATCAATGAGGGAGTCTGTAAACACAAATGTGTTGAGAATTATTTATTTTGCTTATTTTCATTCTGTAATGTCTTATGGTATACTTAGCTGGGGAAATGCTAAAGATGTATAAAAAATATTTAGACTGCAGAAAAGGGCTATTCGTTATATAGTAAATATTCCTTTCACCACCAGCGTAAACCATATTTTAAACTACATACTAAAAATACTTCCATTACCCTGTGTGTATATATATGAAGCTCTAGTTAGGACAAGAATTTTACTTGCTCAATTTGAAACAAATTCGCAGATACATACACATAATACAAGAAGTAAATCAGATCTACGCATTATAAGCCACAATACAACTTTATTCACACATAGCTTCGAACATAAAGCAGTATTATTATATAACAAACCACCCGATAGCATTAAAAGTATAACATCGGAAAAAGGTTTAAACTGACTGTAAAAAAATGTTTAAGAGAAGGTTGCTATTATTCAGTGGAAGAATACTTAAAACATGATCAACATATCAATGCTTCCTAAAATGATGTTTGTGAATAAATACCTGTGCAACTTCGGAGGTGATACTTGTAATACTCAGAAAAGCTGTAAAAAAAATACAACTAAAAGTAATGTCACAGACAACAGACGAGTTTCTAAGAAGTAAAATTAAATAATAAAGTAAATATTGATTTTTTTGGTAAAAATTATGTCTCTTACAGCCTAGTTCTTAAAAATGTAATACATTAAACTATTATGTGACCTAAGGTGCATTATTCTTAATTACTATTTGTATTATTATTCTGTTAATTACTACTGCATTACTTTAATCACTATTGTATTATTTAACTACTATTGTATTATTTAATTACTATTGTATTATTCATAATTGTATTACTCATAAGAAATGTATTATTCTTATGGGTACAAATTTGACGAAGCCATGAATATTGTATATTCCTAAGGTGAATAAAACTATCTATCTAACAAGTAGAACGCTTTTAAAATTATTTTTGCCATTTATACGGCCATAGATTGAAGAAATTACTTGTATTAGCCTAAAAAGTATTGCTGACATCTACCGTCAATGTAAAGAATTCATAAGCTTAGAATTTAATTCGTGACAAACGAGTTTATAACAATTAAAGAATTAACTGTTTTTAAAGCAGCTTTTAACTTTCACTCTTGCTCAGTGCAGCATCACGGGCGTTGTATCAGGGGTGCTGCTCATAAGTTTACCATGGCTTTATCTTTGTTAATACAAATATCTCAGATAACGCACTGATTTATTCTCGGAAGAGGTATAGTCGTGCTGCTCGAACCGTTACCATGGATTTATCTTTGGTAATAGATAACGCACTGATTACGCCACGTGGAATAAACATCTGTCATTTGTGATTCCTGCGAATTCCATTGGCTGAAATGATGCGTTCATTGGTGTTTAGCACACGACCGGGAGGGGCGTTAGTACCCCTCTCACTCTTAAAATAATCAGTGCGTTTTTCTGAGAGGTTTCTGTTAACAAATATAAATCCATGGTAACGGTTCAGCAAGACCAATATAGCCCTTTTCAGGGCTTGGCTCTTGACTGTTAGCGATCTTCAAAGAAGAACCACGCCACCAGCTAGCTGCAGCATCGTGTCGGCGAGCCGTAGAAGCAGCTTCAGAGACAGTGATACAACAAACAAAGTGATTGGGCAGAGTATCAAGGCTGCAGCCAACAGTCCGAGTGACTGGTTTTTAGGCGCCCTCACCGGTAGGCCCTCTGATACTCGAGCTTGCACCCTACACTTGTTCTTTCTCTATTTTCTATTTTTTCCTCTATCTTTTACATTAAGTTCCCCGAGGCACCCCTTTCTCTTGCACGCAGCTTGGCTGCACTTGCTTGGCTGGCAGCTGCGCTGTCATTGGCCAATAGATGGAAAATAACACCAATCAGGTACAGCATGCTTCGTCCTCTACTAGACTAGCTACCCCTGAGCATTGTGCCATGGATTCTTCCGGTAGAACTCAGTCAAATACTGAGCCAAATTCTTCCTCATCTACATACATTGCACCACCTCAACTCTCTCCTGCTGGATCATCAACCATAGATGCAACCACGGAAAAAGCCGCACTTGAATACTACACTCAAGGCGGGGATTTCCGCACCTTCGTGGGTAGAAACTTAATAGTGAACCCAAACATTCCTCTTTCACCAGAAGTTGCTAGATATTTGCACCTCGAGCGAAAGGCTCGCTACAATTACTTAAACCAAACAGATGCGTCACTCGCTAATATGCTCTCCACTGCCGACGTAAATGCAGTTGCGGCAGAATTCCGCATCTACTCAGCTCACCGTTCAAGGGTAGAAGCCCTCACAAATTATTTAATACAGCATGAGAGCCACGTAAAGAACAATCCTAGTTGGCAAACACCCAACCTCAAGAGGGCAGCCAAACCCCGTCAGTCAATGCCCCAGGCCAAACCACCTGTTACTGCCAACAAATATGACGCCCTATCGGAGGACAGCTCCAAGCAAGACTTTCCGGCGCTTGATGATGCAAACCAGAAGAAACGAAAGGTCGCCGTTTCTTCCCCACCACCAGAGCAAATGGAGGAAGACCCAACTGACAGGTCTGCCCACCCTTCAGCTCAAGAGACACGAGAAGCCCCTATCACTGCCAAGCAATCTACACCCTCGCAGAGAACAACTCCCATATTCCTGCGCAACCAAGGACAGGCTCGTGACCTCACAACAAGGCTACATAATAATAATCCTGATGTTAAATTCACTATAAAAAATATGGGAGGAACCATTGCTTTCTTACCAGACACGCCCTCTGATCACCGCTTCATTAGGAAATTGCTATCTGAAGCAGAAGTCCAATATCTAACCACCCTTCTGCCCGAAGAAAAACTCCTATACGTGACGCTTAAGGACCTGCCCATGTACGTCACAGAAGCCGATGTACAAACCCACCTACAAGAGCTGAACTATCCTGTAGAACGAGTTGGGCAATTACGATCAAACCGCTCTCCCACGCAGCAGAAACTTCCGCACTTTAGGGTGGCTCTGCGCAAAGAATCCCGCTCATCAGAAATCTATAAGGAAACGAAAATGTTCGATGCCATAATCAGGGTAGAAGCTTATCGTCCTCCTGCTCGCCCTCTTCAATGCACAAACTGCCAGCAGTTTCAGCATAGTGCTGCAGGATGCCGTCTTGAGCCCGTATGCACGTACTGCGGGGAGCCTGGGCACAAACGTCCAGAATGCAAAATCATCGGAGTACCAGGGTCAAAACCTGTGTGCTATAACTGTGGAGGAAATCACTCCTGCCGATATGCAAAGTGTCCCGTATGGCAGGAAGCGAGGATAGAAATGGTCCTCAATAAAAACGGACAACGCACGAGGTTTGATGCACCTCCCAAAGTTTCAAACCCCATGGGAATACCAAAGGAGGCTTTTAAGGGCACGCGTTATCCAGGACTGCCTCCAGCTCAGAGGCTGCAACACGTATCTTATGCAGCAGCGCTCTCATCCTCTCAACAAATACCGCAGGATGAATCTACTCTGCAGTCTTCTACTCCAGTTTCTAATCCTCCGGCCGTCACCAATACACAAGTGGTACCACCTCCAACACTACCACCACCACAACAACCAACTTCAAAACGTCCTGAACCTAAACACAGCACAGGACATACCATCAACCACAACAGGCTTCATCTTGCTGCAACATCAAAATCTCGCCCCCCTCCTGCATTAGGGCAAGCCACCCATCAGAGAAGGTCAATGAATGCTCCAACCTTCAATACCACACAGTCGTTCCAACACGCTACAACACCTTTACCGGATGAACAGTTCCTGAACCTAATGGCGCGTATACCTCTGCATCTACAGGCTGATTTTGCTGCATCTCTGGCGGACGCCATGGCTATTCGGCCCCCATCTATTCCAGCAGAAACCATTTTGGTCCACACCACCTTTGTATTCTTAGCAAACCATGGCAGACACGAATAACATCATTCGCCACCTTCTAGACCTGCGCATTTGTTCATGGAACGCCAATGGACTCAGAAATAAATTACGTGAAGCAGCCAATTTTATTGCTGTTAACAAGGTGGACATATTTCTGGTCCAAGAAACCCACTTCTCTCCCAATATCAAGGCTACCATCCCTGGAATGATATGTCATCGTGCCGACAGAGCTGATGGCTATGGAGGCACAGCAGTGTATATTCGACGTGGCATCCTACACCACCGTCTACATTTGCCAGCCACTGATGGCTTGGAAGGGACAGGAGTCCAAGTCGAAACAGACAAGGGCCCACTAAACGTCTTTTCTGTGTACATCCCTCCAGGAAGAGCCATTTCCTATCGTGACTTGGACTTGATTTTCACCGGACCATCAACTTTAGCATTAGGAGACTTTAATGCAAAGAATACTTTATGGAACTCCACCATAACAAACCAACGTGGCCGCCTACTAGAACGCTATTTAGAGCGGAAAAACTTGGCAGTGCTTGCTTCTTCATCTCCTACCATCACTCATGGAGAGCGGCTTCCTCCTGACTGGTTAGACATAGCTCTATTGCACAATGTCCGCTGTCATCCAAAAATATTCTCACTCCCCGAACTCTCTTCCGATCACTATCCTCTACTACTTTTCTTCCAAGCTAAAGTAAAGCCTAAGCCCCTCACTCCATCAATTCATCCCAAGTGTACCAATTGGAGTAAATTCAACAACATTATGGCTAGCAAGGCTTAATAGAACCATGCAACACACCAGAGCTGGCCGATGCGTTTGCCAATACCATTACCAACACCATGGCAGCAGCCATGCGGGAGGCAACACCAGTTCGTCGAGCCCCATACAATCCCCAGAAACCCCTTCCATTAACAATACGTCAGCTAATATCAGCTAAAAACAGAGCCAGGCGTAGATACCAACACACACGCCACCCGCAGGATAAACATGAGTGGAATAGACTCCAAGCTCTGGTAAAGATGGAAATCTCCGACTTCAGCAATGATGAATGGGAAAGACGTCTCAGCACCCTTGATCCTGCAGATGTCTCTCTCTGGAGGACGTCAAAGGCCTTACTGCGCATACCCGCTTCCGATCCGCCGCTAACTGATGGGAGAAGAATAGCCCAATCATCTAGAGAAAAGGTGGAATTACTGGCCGAACACCTGGCCTCCACTTTTCACCCAGCTGAATCCCCAGATGCTGAGCAAGTGGAAGAAATAGAAGAGGTTGTAAACAGCTTTCTTCACACTCCTTATGAAGCGAATGACATACCGCTTACAATACCTCAGGAAGTTGGACAAATTATTGCATCCATTCGGCCTTACAAAGCTGCTGGCTGCGACCAAATACCTATGCCGCCTTCAAAGCCCTTCCGAGCAAATGGATTGAATTACTCGTCCACCTATTCAACAGTCTGCTTCTCCTCTCTCACTATCCTGCTACATGGAAGCATGCCCGCATAATAACTCTCCCAAAACCAGGGAAAGATGCAAAAAACATCTCAAATCACCGCCCAATCAGTCTCCTTCCTGCCATTAGCAAGCTATTTGAGAAGGTGCTTCAACGTCGGCTACAGCAGATCATGGACGACCTAAACATCCTCAGGCCAGAACAATTCGGCTTTCGCCGACAACACTCCACCTCCCATCAACTCCTACGCTTCGTTGATGACGCAATCCGGGGCTTCAACAATAGGCATTACGTTGTATCCCTATTTCTCGACATCTCTAAAGCATTTGATTCAGTCTGGCATGAAGGTCTTCTTTTCCGCCTAATTCAATATGCCTTTCCCCCATACCTGATCCATTTAATGAGTAATTACCTAGCAAATCGCACTTTCGTCGTTGCTAGAGACGATATTATCTCCCAAATACACTCCATCCATGCAGGGGTTCCACAGGGCAGCGTCCTTGGCCCGCTGCTATTTCTAACTTACATCAATACTATACCTACCATAAATGGCTGCAACCTATATTTATTTGCGGACGATACTGCAATCTCCACGGCATCCACCAAGCACCTGACAGCTGTACTTCGTGTTCAAGGATATGCTGACATGCTAACTGTCTGGTTCCTCACTTGGAGACTACAAATAAATGCCAACAAATCGCAGGCTGTAACCTTCAGTCGTCGCCAGCTACAAGATGTCCCAGATTTGCGCCTGGCAGGAACACCAGTGCCCTGGAGTTCAGAAGCCCAATATCTAGGGGTACAGCTAGACATGCGGCTCACCTGGAGAGCCCATATCACATCGGTCGCCAACAAGATCTCCAGACGTATGGCCATGCTCTATCCCCTATATAACAGGAAGTCTCCGTTAGCACTCAGGAACAAACTACTCATCTACAAGCAGATATTAAGACCTGCCTTAACATATGCCTGCCAAATATGGGGCGTAGCTGCCAAAGCCCACCTCAATAAACTTCAGGTTCTACAAAACAGATACCTGCGTACAGCAACAGGTGCAGATTGGTACATACCAAATGAAAACATTCATTCTGATCTATCCTTTCCAAAATTGTCTGAATACATCCTAGACCTTTCCCGAAAATTCTACGCTAGTCTCCCTGACAGTTTTAATCATTTAATCCGTGGCCTCGGGGAATATGATATTGACCCTGGAAGCTCTTATCTTCATCCCAGAGCTGTCTTAGGCACCTAAAAATCTTCTCTTCAATGCAACTCCAATCCAAATTCTAAATATCTCAAAATTCTATCCCTATACCTAACTTCAAAACAACTTCTTAGGCATCAAACCCACTATCTAACCACCGTCTGTTTCTAAAATTATCTCTATGCCAGTTAGGGACACTGTCCCGGAATGGCTAAAGGTCGAAGGCTCCTACTCTTCGGAATAGGGTTCACCTTCAACGACACCATTGCTGCTGTGTGTTCACCCAAAAATGCTGGAGTGGCGGTTCAACGGGACGAGCTCCTACATTTTGCAAGATCCAATGTTTTGGGCCTCATCTTGGTGTCGGAAACCCATCTCCGCCCCCAGATCCCCTTCCATCTCTCGGGGTATCACTGTCTCCGAACGGATCGCGCTGGTCGCCGAGGAGGTGGCACAGCGATCCTGGTGAGGAGAAGTGTGGTCCATCGAGCTGTCCAGCTTCCACAACTCCAGACACTAGAAGCCAGGCAGCCTGCGTGAACCTTGGCGGTTCTGAAGTCCTGGTAGTATCAGCCTACCATCCTCCCCGCTCACAGTTCATAGCCAATGACTACCAATCCATTCTTTCCTTACATCCCAATGTCATTATGGCCGGGGACTTCAATGCCAAACATCAGCGTTGGCATCATGGTCCCCGAGCGGATAGGAGAGGCAGTGACATTATCCGCATGGTAGATGCGGACCCTCACCTTCGAGTTGAGGGCCCATGGCAACCCACTCATTACCCGCGTGGTCGGGGTCGCCCATCTCATATCGACTTCGCTATCATCAAACGCTTTCCATTTCATTTCTCACTCACTTCGCTTAACGCATTACATTCATATCACAACCCACTACTTGCTGAGGTTAATACCCGGATTGCCAATCATGACGTCTCGGTTCAAAACCGGAATGTGGACTGGGATTGCGTCAAAGTCTGCCTGAATGACTCCATTCCTCCCAACCCCAACATAACCGACATTCCCTCCCTTGAGGCTGCTGTCTCGTCCTTCACCTCAGTCGTGAAGCGAACGGTCCGCAACCTTACAGTTATCACCCCAGCCCCCCTTCATCCGGATGTTCTTCCCCTAGACATCCTACTTCTCATTCGCCGTTCATGGGCAGCAAGGCGGCTCTACCAGAGACACCGCACGCCTCATAATCGAGGGCTTCATCGGCGACTGTGCCGAGAGGTTCGTGCCCGCCTCCGTGAGCACAGAGTGCGCGCGTGGGAGGACACGATGTCTCGTATGAACCTCGAGGATGGAGACGTGTGGAGGGTCATTAAAAGACTTCGGAACCGCCAAGGGACACCAAACTTCCCACTCCAGGGTACCCAAGGCCTGTGCTACGAACCACAGGCCAAGGCTACGCTGTTCGCCGACTACCTTGAGAGGACCATGAGGCCTACAGAAGACCCCCAGGACCCTGCCTTCTCTGACCGCGTTAGGCAGGAGGTCCGTCGATACTTTCGGCGACCCCCGGCTGAGGCGGACAGACTCCCAGTTATAAGGCCCAGTGAGCTTCAGGGCGTACTCCGGCGCCTCAAACCAAAAAAGGCAGCGGGACCTGATGGCATAACGCCACCCATGCTCCGCCACCTTCCCTTCAGGGCCGTGTTATTTCTAAACAAAGTCTTCAATATG